>JAJDFG010000154.1:665000-872894 GCA_021039105.1 Scomber colias
ATAGGATGCTGCGATCTTTAAATCTGGAAAGTCAAAGTTCTTTTTAAACATATGACACATGTTAAGAAATAATTGTTGAAAACATGAAAAGAATCAATGAGTTAGAGCGTAAAACTGTTTTCCACCAATTCTGTGGTGTTCAGGATTTTTTGGGTGGGCCTGAAATGGTTGCTCGATGACATAGACGGCTTACTAGCATGAGCGCTTTACATAAACACTGAGGCACACCTTCTCATAGTTACTATTCATCAGGCAGTTTTACAAACTTTCATCAGACAACTGGCCAACTTCTGTTAGTACACTTCAGTATTATTTACTTGTATAGTGCGTACATTTCGACAGGATAGTCTTGCCTCAAACCAAAAACGGCTGCAAGCTAGCGTTAGCATTCACGTTAGCATCCACGGTACTAAATCATTACAGCCTGCCAAACTTACCCAATACATCTACTGATGGTTTATATCTGACAGCAGTCTAGTGGTGCTTAGTGGAAACAACACATGTATAATACATTTGTATAACGCAGCGATGTTCATCGTCATTACAACGTCCTCAGCTGCAATTAGCAGTCAGAAAAGCGTTCCCTCTCCTTCCACTGCGTAGCTAAGATGGAGACCACTGAGGGCGAGAAGTGTCCGTTGTTCCACACTCAACTTTTTCACTGTTTTGAGTGCACCATCCAGGTACTCATAGTGCACTGCATTTTCCCATACTTCTCAGTGTGCACTCAGATGTTAAGTGTAAGTAATGAAATTTTGGCCTCCCTGATTTAATATTTTACGTCGTGATTGACAGGTTGAATGCCCAATGTCCTCAAGATCCAGTCCTCGCAACCATAGCAACCTCCCCGCTCCGCCCATGGCCCCGCCTCATGCCCATATAAGTAGAATCTGTGTTTTTAGTTTTCCCAGCATGCACCTGAAATTTTCAAGATGGCGCTGCCCAGATTCTAAACTATTGGCTTCTAAGTCCAAAAACCAATGGGTGACGACATGGATGTTACGTCCATTTCTTTTATACAGTCAATGGATGAATCCCACATTTATCTACAAAGTATGATTATAAATATACAATAATAATCTATTTTTACATACTTGGTGATTTACACATTTTCCTGTGTGGGTGATAAACTCAGAATACATATTTATTATTGCTGTACACAAACTTTAAAGACTAACCTTTATTGAATAATTTAATATTATGATGAGCTCTTCCTGCCGCACGGTGGGTTGATGGTTATCTGCAGCGTGTTTTATGTTTTTTGGAGTCTGGTGACAGCGTTCCTGCAGACAGATCTGCTCTTTGACCTTCTATTGTCCTGAAGTTGGCTGGTCGAGTGCAGCAACGCACACACACACACTCAGAAAACAGGAAGCATGCTCACAGACTGAAGTTCACTTTTACAAACCGGTTTGGTCAAAGGCAGAATCATTATTGGCAACTTCTTATCACCCTGTTTTTGCTGCGGCTGAACAAACTTTACCAATAACTTCACCGAACTTTAATGGCTTGATTCTTTGCCAAAGCAGAACCAGAACCAGCCATTGTGACTAGTAAACATTTCATCATATTAAGCTGTTACAGTCTATTAATTAACATTTAATCTCACAGCTTTTTCTTAATTGATGGAATTTGTTATAATTGCTTTCAATTATTTAAGCTTCATCTCTTCTGTTTTTATTCTCTTTTTAAAGGTTCTGTATATACAAAATTAGTAATAGTAGTAGTAGTAGTAGTAGTAGTAGTATAGTAGTAGAAGTAGTAGTAGTAGTAGTATAGTAGTAGTGTTACTATTACATAACCTAACCAAACATGGGTCCACTTTAACTAGAATTGTTTCAGAAATGTTGATGTTAGGGTTTCTGTATCAACATTAAAATCATACTGTCCATATTTTTTTCTTTACCGTGAACACAAATCGACTAAAAGAAAAACTGGAAACAAGAAAAAAGAATATACGTACATATTGTTTTAAAGATATTATTTCACTTTGTCTATCCTACAAACACACTTCAGTCATCACTCCAACATCTTCCTGCTGCAGATTTACCACTTCCTCCAAAAGCACAGCTGGTTTACGAGCACCAGAGTGGTCATACCTCATCACAAGCTACAAGTTTGTTTTGGTTAACTTTTCATTAGGCGGCCAAATACTGGATGCCAGGCTGGCGAAGAGACTTTGACAGAATCAATCGTCACATGTGTCCAATAATATCCATGTGCCCCAGCAAAGTGCAAACGCTTGCTTTGCTAAAGGGCATGTGACTGCTCTCTATCGACTTTCCCCGTCTAGTTCTTAGCAGAGGCTCTCTGATTTGAACCAGCAACCCTCTGGTTACAAACACACCTCCCAAAAAAAACCTCGAGGCTCCGACTGCACCAATAAATATTCCTCATAATGTCCAAATAAAAATGTGATAAGGATGATCTTTATCATTCCTCAAGGGGGGAAACAAAGTCAGGGAGCAGAGAAAAACGCTAATAAATGACAAATAAAATCTGACATTACAGGATGAATGTCTCTTTGATGCAAATGCAGAGTTTCTCTATAATTGATAAAGTAGAATTCATATATTGGTGCCTGTTAAGTGACATAAATCTTGCAGATTTGCAGACGTAATCAATAATTCTCAGGCTTGTTGCTGACAAAATGCACAGTAAGCGTGTGTTGATTCATACATGGCTGCCAGTTATATAAAATCTTTCTATTCATGCAAATGAAGACTAAATCATCCCCAAAGGAAATGGATTTCTAAGCAAAAGATCTTAAATAATATAAAACCAGTCAACAGGACAAATGATGATGTCCACTGACACAGAGACACATACACACTGCCCTCTGCTGGAAAATACAGATGCTAAAAACAGGAACACCACTGGAGGTTTATCTTTACTCCTCTGGTTGCTCTATGGTACCATATTAAATACCTTCAGTAAAATATTAAGATTTTAAGTATACAGTGTACAACATAAAAAAACCTCAATCTTAGTGAGCTTCGACTAAATTTGGATTGGTCGGATACAAAAGTCTGCAGAGCGTAGAAGTGGCATTGAACTGAAGATAGTGGCCATGTCCTTTGACCTCCCATTTCCCTTTCAGCCCCCCCCCCCTCCCCCCCTCCCTGTCTGTGTGGCATGCTGGTCTGATGCCCTCCACACACACACACACACACACACACACACACACACACACACACACACACACACACACACACACACACACACACACGCACACGCACACCGTCCACAGGAAATGTTTGTTGTCTTTACATTTCCAAAAGCCCTTATGGGGAAGCAATGCTGACACAGACACTTTTAACTTTCAAGTGTGCGAGTGAAACGGTCAAATCAGCAACACGGACCATCCTGCCCCCTCTGGCCTCACCAACTGTGACAAGAGGACCCCGGCTAATAAACTGCTTCAACACTTCATGATGGTGGAAATCGAGTTTTGGTGTTTGAATCGACATTTCTTATAAACGAGTACACTAAATAGTAGTGGGTTGACCAATTAATTGGGTCAATACGTGACTGGAAGGCTTTAATTTGAAACCAGGGCTTTTAATTTGAAATGCACACAGAAGTGGTGGCATTTGGTCAAACCGACAATGTAATCACTCAGTCACTCACTCAGTCAGTCGGGGACATTTATGTTAACAGGCCTGGTTGCACTGTTGTGGTCAAGCCAACATATTTATTTATTTATTATTTATTAAATGTAAGTTTATAATGTTTTTTTTTTTAAATCTCTCTCAGAAACAACTGGATGCTGCTATCAGCTGATGAATGCTGTTGTTAAGCTCATTACATCTTATTTTTTTATAGTTGTTTTTTTCCCCCCCAAGTTTAGTTTTTTGATGACCTGTGCACATTTATAAAATAAGTGCACTTCAAACAGAGTGCAGATCTACTTAAGCAAACACACATTGTTAGTTTTGAGAATTTTTTTTGTCTCATTTGTTGCTGTTATTAATTAATTGTTGTATTTTATCAGATGCAAAAAAAAAACAACAACTACATGATCTCTGTATTATATATCAGCCATGGCCAACACACTCTCTAAATATTTGTATCAGCCATTGAAAAAAAAAAACTCCTATTGGTCAATCCACTACAAAAACAGAGCACTACTTGAACAATGACAATATTATTTTAAACAAAAATTGTGTAACAGCCTCGAGGACATCAGCAGGGCTTCACATTTCACTTTATCCATAACAATCCGTCAGCATTACTATAGATTAATAGTCATTTTAAATCCAATAATACTGCATGTGGTACTTACTTTATCTGATGTGTGCTTAAATAATTAATTTTGAAACCCACTATCCATCTCTTTTGTGCAAAATCATAATTTCCTGATGTTTGTCATTGAGAGTCCAGTCTGCAGAAGTGTTTCTCATTTTATCAGGCTGCTACTTTGTGTTATTTAATATTTCTTTATGCACATCTAAGTTATTAAAATAAATTAAACCATCTTATTTTGAAGTAGAAGAAGCCCTTTCTTTTGCTTGTACAGACCTGCTTTTGAAAAGACAGGAAAAAAAAAAGTTGGTGTGCTGAAAGCTTTAAAATTCAGTGCACCTACAGAAACACATTAAACCACTGCAATAAACTGCAAAGGGCACCTTGTTGTATTGTGCTCCAAGCAGGAAGACAGCAAAGACACAGTTAGTGGACAAACACAGGGCGGGATTTCCTCTCCTCCTGACTGGCTCCTGCCGTACATTGTCCATTTTCAGATGCTGGCCAAGTGCAGCTTGCCAAAGAGAATAACAAAATGCGCCTATCATGAAACCGCACACTAACAAACACACACACACACACACACACACACACACACACACACAGAGGCAAATTCAAACAAAATGCATGCACTCTCCCCCTCACGCACACACTCTGGATCTGTGCCCAAATGATTTATCAGCGCACCGGTATCATTAACTTGTTGTGATGTTATCATCGTGATTATACAGTCTTTTTTTTTTTTTTTTACTATTTTTACTCTTATGACTCATTCAAGACTGGAAAAAAACAGTCATGTACTGTATGTGAGAGGAAAAATATCTGACAATACTGCCTTACACTGAGTACCAGTAAACAATAAATCCATCCATATTCTCCCAAATTGTTGTTACAGGACGCCCCAAGAAGGATGAAGATTTTCAGAATAAAAGACTAGGTTGGTTTTTTTTTAAGTTTCTTAAATGTCAAAGTTGCGTATCATTGTTTCAAAAGCATTTAATTCCCATAAAGTTTAACAGTCCCAGCTTCTTTTAGGTTGTTAAATAAAGCTCAGTTTTAACCTACAGTGGATGGCGGCCTGCAAATAATCAAATAAAGAGCAAAGTCAAGATTTCATTATATGAAATGCACTTTCAAAGAAAGAAGCCTGATGTTTAAACCCAAAGTCTCACAACGGTTTAATCAATGTGTGAACTTGCAGTGCTCTTCCCTGAAGCAAGAAATCATAGTGAAGTTTAATCTCACTGTTGTAAAATGTTCAACTATCCCTTAAAGAATAGACGAACCTCTGACTTTGTGGATCAAGAGGTTCATTAAGCACAGCCTGATTTTCTTTTCTCCTGGCAACATCATACTTTTAAGGGTAGTTTCTCCAGTAGCTGTGTATACTAGTGCATTATTTCCTTCATTGCTTTTAAGACCACGCTGACCTCAGGTGTCACTTCATGAAATTTGCTCTTCAGATTATTTATGTCTATGTCCTATGTACTGTCCAACCTGTGCATTGGTTGAGCTGACAGTACACAAATAAATGTGCTGAATTAGAAACAAGCTACTGCTCTGAATCTGTACATTAAATACGACTGATACTACCACATATACACATTGCAGTCATTTTAATTATCATGCAGTTATGATATACAGAATCTGCAGTACAGTATACAGACAGTGTCAAAGCAAACACGTATGAAGTAATATTATTATTATTATTATTATTATTATTATTATTATAATACCAGCACAGTGAATATTGGATTAAACACAAGACTCCAATAAGTTAAAGTTGCTCCGTTTCTGCTTGATGCATGTGTTTCCGTGACAAAAAAAATCACTTAATATAGCATTAAGACAGGTTTGCTTTGGCTTAAAACTAAGTTTCAAACAATATTAAGGTTACGATAAAAAAAAGTGCAGGTTTAAAAATAGTTTCAACAGAGTTTTAAATGTCTTTGTTTCATAACTGATCAATTATATGAGTTATCACGCTTATGAAATAATAGCTTACGTATGTAGGTTACAGATACTGTTGTATTTTACTCTGATGTTAGCTGTTGCTACAGGAAACGGATTCATTTTATCAAGAAGATTCATTGTTTAGGTCCGTTATTAAGTATAAATGCCAAATATTCGCTCAGAACAGCTTTAACAACTTAACGCACGCTGTTCCGTCTACGGGACGGGACGGATGTTAGGAGGTAGCCACAAGTTCTTCTGGATGTTTTAAACACCAACCCTTAAACATATATATTCATGCCGTACATTGTTGGAAAGCTTAGATTGTCCTGATTCATTCAAGACCACTCACGACTTATATGGTTGCTCACAGCCGTAATAGTATTAGCGATTAGCTCGGCTAGCCACTCAGCTAAGTAAGAAAAGCTATAATGCTACATACCTTCAAAGTCTTCCCTTTATCCACAACGATCATCTTATGACTCAGGACTTTCTGTACAGCTCGCCAAGTATCCATTCTTGTGAAATATGAAATCCGTTTCCATAAAACCGAAATACTTTCCTCAATATGTCAACATGTATTTAGTCCAACACGTAACGTGATAACACAAATAACAAACCGTATACGGTCCGTTTACGTCATTTCCTGACCTGCACGTCCATCTCACGTGACTAGATGTTTACGACCGTGAGCCTCTTCTGCTTCTGATGACACCACACACAAGCCAATCGGTGTTTAGGATTAGGCAGTACATGTCTCCAAAGCCAATGAGGACATGTGACCGACAACAATGACGACCCTAACCCTAACCCTGTCCATAAACAAACTCCAAGCGTAACCGGCGTGCGTCCTGTGCGTAAAAGAGTTGAACCATATATCATTACGCACACGGCATTTTGGTACACGGTTGGTTCTTCTTCGACTTAACATATGACTTATACCAAAATAAACAGATAGATAGATAGATAGATAGATAGATAGATAGATAGATAGATAGATAGATAGATAGATATGGCCAAACAAAAAAATATGGCTATATGTAATAATAATAATAATCATCATCATATTAATAATAATATTAATAATAATAATAATAATAATAATATGGCGTCAGCTTTCATTAAAGACCAAGATTTTGATTGTAGGCAAAGGGGATGTGTAGTTATAGGTGTTTGACTGCGGTTATACAGCTTTGGTAACCAAGTGTCCATTTGGAGTCTCCAAAAAGGACCTGAGGAAAACGCATGGACATACCTGTTGAAAAATAATTCTGAAAAATTCATCTTTCGGTCTTTTGACTCCAAATTTGGACTGCATGAAGCCAAGACCTGTGGCTGTGGCCTCATTGTGTCTATATCCTGCTGAGAGGTCCCTGAATGTCTGTACACATGTCATTGTAAAGGCAAACCTATGGGCGAGTAAACAACCCCATCATTGTAACCTCTGCCACTCTTTGTCAGTAAGTCACAGAATCACACAGACACTTTTACAAGAATCCTGAGAGTGTTTCCTTTCCAATGATACCAGACACATCTCTGAGTCTCAAACTATGTGGGATCTGTGCTGCTCACAACTTGGGCATGTTGTTTAGGCTAACAGCATAAAAAACAGGGGTGTGTGTTAAGTGGTTAAATATGATTTTGTCATTTCATTGTAAACTGATTATATTTGTATTTCTGGACTAACACTCAGTAAATCATCTGTAGAGCTCTGAGCTTTGATAACTTGTGATGAGGACTTATTATTTTAGACAGTTTATAGACTAAAGTAGACTAATGAGCCGAAGAAAATTAAATAATGAAAAAGTATCCAGATATTTTTCATTTTACATCAAAATCCTGTTGTCCTCATACTGTATATTTTTTACTCAGCCAATATCAGTTAAACTCAAACAAACTGATGTACTTATTCAACTTAGCAATTAAAGAGTGAAGGAGCTGGAAGTGAGGTGACTGTATCGGAGCTGATTGATTAATGGCTTCACCGGTAGCTACTTGATTCCACTGCAGTCCCACAAGACAGCGGTTAATGAATGACACGTTACAAACAATTAACACTGTGAACCAAATTCCCCATGCGTCCATGAACACACCACTGACACTGCTGTTTAAGGCACACAGAGGAGGCAGAGAAAGGAAGGGGCCCGTTTCACAAATGTGTCACCCATAAATTGTAGAGCAGGGGTGTCAAACATGCGGCCCGTGGGCCAGAACTGGCCCGCCAAGGGGTCCAATCTGGTCCACCTTTCTTCCTGTCTTCCTTCCTTCCATATTTCCGTCCTGTCTTCTTTTCCTACTTCCTTCCTTCTTGACTTCTCTTCCTTCCTTACATCTGTCTTTCTTCCATCTTTCCTTCCTTACATTTTTCTCTCCTGTCTTCTTTACCTACTTCCTTCCTCCCTCCTTCCCTCCCTTCTTTTCTTCTTTTTTCAATCTACCTGTCTTTCTTCCCTTTCTTCCATCTTTCCTTCCTGTCTTGTTTTTGTCCTTCCTTCTGTCCATCCGTCCGTCCATCCGTCCTTCCTTCCTTATTGTTAATAATCCGGCCCACATCAGATCAAATTGGGCTGTATGTGGCCCTTGAATGAAAATGAGTTTGACACCTCTGTTGTAGAGAGGCTGGTGCTTTTTTTGATGAACATGTGCTGATATGATCTCTAGATGAAAAATGTCCCTGGAAAACAGTACAGATAAACACTTGAGATGTACTCTGAACATTTTTTAATGTAATATTTGCTCCAAAAAACAAGTTATAAAAATCTGAGCACACTGAAGACCTTGGGTTAGCGACTGATTAATATCCAATTGTGAATCTGGGTAGAGAATACTTCTGGACAGGCATTTTATTTTCAAAAGTAGATTTTGTGAATCTTTAGTTTATCTTAGTATATATTTGGAATAAGTGGGTTTTCTGTAACTCAGTGGACTGTCCATGCAGCTAATATTGCCTGGCTTAAAAATGTGTGTATCAATATAAAATAAAGGTAAAGACTGTCAAGACTGATCAAAATTACTAGTATCTCATCTCTTATTTTGGTAGAGAAACAACTATGTAGTTTAAACTTCCTGTTGTCCTCGAGTCAAGGAAGGAAAGGAAGGAAAGGAGGGAGGGAGGAAGGAAGGGAGGAAGGAAGGAAGGAAGGAGGGAAGGAAGGAAGGACGGAAGGGAGGAAGGAAGAAGAATGGAAAGGAAGGAGGAAGGGATGAAGGAAGGAAAGGAAGGAAGGAAGGAAGGAAGGAAGGACAGGAAGGACAGGAGGGAGGAAGGAAGGGAGGAAGGAAGGGAGGAAGGAAGGAAGGAAGGAAGGAAGGAAGGAAGGAAGGAAGGAAGGAAGGAAGGAAGGAAGGAAGGAAGGAAGAAGGAAGGAAGGAAGGAACAGTCAAAACAGACGGGACCCGGGAGGACAACACGAAGGTTAAATAAATGTATTCCACTATGTATGAAGTCGAACCCTTTTTACAGAGGAAACTATAACTTATAAATTATTATATTATAATATATCTCAGGTTGTGTTCGGCTACTACAGTATATTGTTGCTAGTTAATGAACTTCATTAAAACTGATTTACAGGATTGTTGCACTGATGTGATGAAGGACCTTTTTTCATTGGCAAATTCATTGAATCTTCCATAAATTGAATATTTCCATTTAGCGGGCTGCCTTTGTATTATTGGCTGTCGGCATTGTCGAAAATTATGGCATGTGAAGTTGACAGAAAGAAATGTGAGAGCAGTGCAGCAGTTGAGGTATTTTGTAGGTCATCTTGAAAAACAGAAGTGGTCGGGAGCATTTTTTAAATTTAATGACTAAATAACTACCTTTTTGAGATGAACATGAAGAACATTGTGAACTTTGCCGTCACTCAGAGACTAACGTTGGCGAACTCCAGCAGGCTGACCAACACACACTGCAGCATTTAACAACTTAAAACAACTGTGAGCTGAATAAAATAACTCTGTGCTCAGTCTGTCTCAACTCAACAACCCTGCAGCCACTCAGCGTGTTGGACATGATGTCTTTCCTCGGAGCTAACGGTGCAACAGAGTCTCCATAACGCTAATAACACAGCGGACCACTCCAACTCCCCCTCTGTTAGTTATTCTCATACAAGCAGGAGACTGTAAGATGCCTACTGTACAAATGAATGACTTCATACAGTTAACTTTTTGAAATAAAAATGCTCTGGATCATTTATCTTAATTGCCAGTTATGTGTTATATTGTATTTCAGAGGACTAAGGACACCAGTGAGTTTGACACACAGTAAACTGGAGCAAGAGAATGAAAATTGTGCCTCCTTTTCTATTCTTTTTCAAAATGTGTTTATGGTCTCAATCGCTCATTTAAAGCCTTCTTCAATGCAGTATGATGTTCATTTGGGAAATTTTTTTCCCTGATTTTATATTTGACGATAAAGCAGGGTATGCATTAGGGCGTGGCTACGTCGTGATTGACAGGTTGATTAACCAATGTCCTCGAGATCCAGCCCTCGCAGCCATAGAAACCTCCCCGCTCCGCCCATGGCTCCCCCTCATGCCCATATAAGTAGAATCCGTGTTTTTATTTTTCCCAGCATGCACCTGAAATTTTCAAGATGGCGCTGCCTAGATTCGAAACTATTGGCTTCCGAGCAGCAGTCCACAAACCAATGGATGACGTCACGGATGTTACGTCCATTTCTTTTATACAGTCTATGAGAAATACGGACGAAATGAACGCAGAGCACGGACAGAAGGCTCCGTCCGTATTTAACATTGAGCATAAATGGGCCTTAACAAGAGCGCACGTCACTCTAAAAACCTGCGTACAAAACAATGTTCAAACACATCACATACGTGCTAAAGCCCAAATATAAAACAAGTATCTATAGACAGTATGCGCTATAATAAATGTTAGACTTTAAAATACTGTACAGAATTTCAAATATAAATCAACCATCAAACACCTATATGGTCTGCCCACACACAGTCTTTCTGGATGTGTACTGTACTATACTAACGCGGTGAATTCCCTGAGTAGGTCAACATGGTGTTAACAGCGTCAGAGATAGAGGCTCGACTCTCACTGGAACAAAACAACATGTATGCACTCTCAAGTCCACGAGGAGCTCAGGATGAAAGTGCCAGCCAAATGGCATGTAAAAAAAAAAAAAGAGCTAATCCTAGTTCAGACAGCCAGTTACACAATACACACTGGATGAAGGAGAGGAGAGAGGGGGAAAAAGTGCTTGTTGAGGAAAATTCGAGGTCACAGGTAAACAGGATTCTTTTAAAACAAGGCTGTGAACTTTGCAAGTATTAAGCACTATGAAGCTTAAGACTCAGTTCTACAAAAGGCCAATTAAAATTACAAGATAAGGAAAAGGAGGGTTCAAAAGGTTAATAGTGTGTCTTTCTATGAACGGTTTCTGCATGAATGCGATGTATGAAATCAGTAGAAAAAACCCCACTTAAGACTTAAGTATGAAGGAAAAGGCTTTCATATAACATAATATATAGTTTCTGATCATTTCATGCTTGTTAGATACTAAACTACTAAAGCAGCTACATCACAATTCAATGTGTCCTTCTGTTCAGGTATATTTGTAACAATAATAATAATAAATTAATGCAATAATAATAATAAAAGTGCTTTTAAACATATTCATGCTATTTTTCTGTAGAAGAGCAACAACTAAGGATTATAGGATTGATTAAGCTGTCAACTAATATCTTGATTTATTGAATATTTGTTCTATTAATCAAACACCTAGTTACAATTTCCTGGAGCAAGCAAAGTAACATATTCAAATTGCTCATTTTGTCCAAAAAAAAAAAAAAAACAAAAATATTCAATTCACTATCACATAAGACAAAGATAAGCAAATATTTCTTTCTTTTTTTGTGTTGAAAATTGATTATCAGAATCTAAATTAATTTTTTGTCAATGGATTTATCAATGACTATAGATTATTGTTCAGTACTTTTGTATCAACGTCTTTAACCTGTGTCTTGTAAACGCTCATCTTTCATATCTCACCTTCCATTACCTCTAGGCATGGGCCGGTATGAGATTCAGGCGGTATGCTAATCATAAGAAAAAATATCACAGTTTCATGGTATGGCGGTATTGTGATTACAGCTCTAAAATGTTCCTAAAAAGGAAGAAAAATAAAGAGAGACATGTTCATTTAACCTGAATATAAACTGTAATGACAGCGTTAGGGGTCGTGATACTCTACGCTGCAGCTGCACCACCTGAGAGATTTCTGACCAGCACTTCCTGTCTTTGACCAGACATGAGACAGCTCATACCTTAGGAACGGTAGGACAGAAAAAAATGTGGCGGTTTCGGTTATCGTGACTTTTCATATCGTGGTATATCTTGAACACGGTTATCATCCTGTGCCTATCTAGGTGATCGGCTTTAGATGCCTCCCATAGGATATTATGTATTTTGGAATATTCATTTCAGCTGAGCTTCACAAAGATATACACATTCAGACCAATTGTGCCCTCTTACAATATGTGACTTACTGAGTTCATAAGAATACTTCTTCAGCTTGACTATATATTGAACCTTTGCTGTCTAAATGTCCCAAATTTACTCTTTCTGGAAAAATCTGATCTCAATGTTGCAATAAAACCAATAACAATTAAAACCAGCTCATACCTTAGGAACGGTATGAATTTGGCAGTTTCGGTTATCGTGGCTTTTTCAAATCGTACCTTGAACACGGTTATCATCCCATGCCTAATTACCTCTCTACTAAATTAACCAAATTGTCATGAAGGTTGCAGAAATACAGTATTTTGTGTCTATAGCTTTGGTCAGTGTGATCATGAAGGTAAAGCATATTTTCCTGTTTGCAAAAATGCCAAATCTGTGATGGTTTCAGCTTCTCAATGATGAGGGTTTTTTGTTTTCTGTGAAGGTAAACTGAACCGCTTCGGATTTTGGACAAAAGAAGGTATCTGAAAAGGTGTCAGCTTGGGCTGTGGGAATCTATAAAGAGCATTTTTACACTGTTCATCTGACATTTTATAGATGAAATGAGTAATAGATTCATGTTGGTAAGCATGAAGGTTTAAAGATGCCACATTTCACTGTTTGTTCAGTTTAAAGCTGCTTGTTTACATGTTTGTTGGCACTGACGACACTATTTATTCTGCTTGTGTACTGAACATTTTTCTTCTATCCCTTTATAATGACTTCTGCTGTATTCCTCACATATCTCCCAAGACATCACTGTGTGTCTTGGGATGCAATACTTTAACATTTATATGTATAATAATACACTATATAGGGTATCTAACAGGCTTGAAAGCACCTTCACTGTCACAAATTTGGAGGATTTGGAGCCTACAATACCATGAGTGACAAGAAAAACCTAAATTATTCACTTTTTAATGCCTTTGATATTTATATGCCTCTTTGATGTTACGCCTCTTATTTAAAGCTATAATAATAAACAGGAAATAAAACCCTTCTCTATAGCCTCTTTGTGACAACTGTCCAGTGCCATACCTGTTCTTCTAGGATGGGGAGGGAAGGAGGGAGGTAGGGAGTGAGAGAGGGAGGGTTTGTGTCATAAATTAAAGAGGTCAAATAAAGGAGTGAAACTGAACAGCAAGAGGGATCACACAAGATGACGATCATCCTGCGTCACATGCATCTGTGTTATGGTTGTCTGCCAGAAACTTTTAATGAATTTACTTTTATTTAAATCCCTTTTTTTAAGCTATGTTTTTAGATCTTGGTCATTTTAAATATATCTCTTAAATCAGATAAGGGGTTTTAGTCATCAGACGTCTGGATTTTAAGTTATAAGATAAACAAGCTGAGAAAACATCAGTTGAAGCTCGGCTAACAAGACGTTTCTCTGTCCACTAAACAACCTCAAAGAAACACTGTTTTTTTTAATCACATGTGCATTTGTTTTTGGAGAATTCGGTTTCCACTAAAAATCTGAACAAACATTAGCAGCGGCTTCACATGCAGCCCGTCCAGATGTTCTCTGTCCACCAAACAGCCTCAAAGAAACACTGATTTTTAACGTGAAACTGCTTTTTTTCTTCAGTGGTTTTTCCTGGATTTAATCACTGTTTGTTTTTGAGAGGAAGCGTGCAACCAATCCAACCTGCAAGGACTACTGCAGCTCTAAGAGAACAATGACACTTTTAAGGCGACCTCGAGATTTTGACAGTGACGGGCACAAATGCCACGTTGGCTTTGAGGCAAACAATGACGCTCAGGCTGTACAATGACTGCTGGTATGCAAGTAGGAGCATTTTATTTTAGATTCATGTTTTTATTTAATTATTTAATTATTTTCTCCATTAAAATTATGAATTGTTTAGTTGATAAAATGTCAGAAAAATTGTGAAAAATATTTGGGCAATTAATCGAAAAATAAACGAAACCGACATTTAGAAACTCTAATCGACTTAATCTTGCTCATGTCAGTTAATGGTGGTGTTCACTGTTGCCATGACAACAAAGGTTGCATATCTTTAAGGATTTTGAAAACTTGTCTCCAGTGATCATTTTAACCCAAACCATGATCTTTACATAGTTCTACTCAAGTAAACTAGACATTAACCACAGCTTCCTTCCCCTTTTCCTTTCCTTCCTTCCTCCTCCTCCTCTCTTTCGTTCCTTCCTCTCTCTTTCCTCCCTTCCTTCTATCCTCCCTTCCTCCCTCGCTCCTACCTTCCTTCTTCCTCCCTTCCTTCCTTCATTTTAACCCAAACCATGATCTTTACATAGTTCTAATCAAGTAAACTAGACATTAACCACAGCTTAGTCACACCTTAAAAACATCTTTACTTTCACTCCCTAAAGATCCTCATGTGTGAGGGCAGCAGTGGAAAATACAAAACTAAAGAAACTGTGAAAATACATAACTGTTCATCAAGGGTGGAGATAATCAATCATTAATCATAATCGAAGTTAAAAGTTCAATTAATCGTGATTTTGATTTTTGCCATAATCGCCCAGCCCTGTATTGACCTCCAGACATGTTTAAAGATACATAAAAATACTCTGCTTTGACAAATAAGTTGTGTCTAATATCGTTTTTAACTGATTTACAGTTTCCCAAAGCACAACCTTAAATGTCTTGTTTTATCCCAGCCAGCATTTTAAAATCCTAAAATATGCAGTTTACTATCATAGAGCATGCATGAAACCAGACAAAAGTCACATTTAAGATGTTCAAACCATTCATTTTAGGCTATCTTCCCCTCTAGGCATGTTTAAAGATACTGTTTTTCCACCAAAAAAGTTCTGCATCCTCTCTTTCTCTCTCACATAACCCAGAATCCATGAATATACAAATATATTTAGCTTCAAAGGCTTAACTGCTGGTCACAAGATGTCTCGTAAACTTTACTGAGAAGTCCATTCTTACATCATACTGGTGTAAGTTGCATACTGGTCTGGACCACGATCTGTTCCACACTACTTGTGACGGCAACGATCATGCTGGAAGGTAAAAGCCTGAAGGTCAGATTTTCGGTGAGCACAAAGCAAACTTCTCCCTGCAGCAGATGAGTGTGAAAACCGCTTTGATGTGTCAAACTCTGCCCATACAGACAGGTGGCAAATTAAAAGGAAAAACTGACACAGGCCTGAAAGCTTGACCCAGCAGTGAGGGAAGGGAATATAATAAAAAAAGGTATTCTGAGTGATCATCTTTATGAAATGATGAAACATTTCTATCCTGATGGGAGTGGTTTGCTCCAGGATGACAGCACTGCCATCTCCCATCCATAGGACAGGAGGGCCGGGGTCACTGAGAGGTTCGATGAGTAAGAAAATGATGTGAATCATATGTTATGGCCTTCGCAGTCACCTGATCTCACCCAGCTGAACATCTATAAACAGGGGTGTCAAACATGCGGCCCGCGGGCAAGATACGGCCCGCCAAGGGGTGCGATACGGCCCACTTGCCATCCAGTGCTCTTTTCCTTCCTTCCATCTGTCCTTCCTTCCTTTCTTCCTTCTGTCCTTCCTTTCTTCCTTCTTTTCGTCCTTCTGTCCTTCCTTCCTTTCTCCCTTCCTTCTGTCCTTCCTTCCTTTTTCCCTTCTTTTCTTCCTTTCTCCCTTCCTTCCTTCCTTTCTTCCTTTCTCCCTTCCTTCCTTCCTTTCTTCCTTCCTTCCTTCTGTCCTTTCTCCCTTCCTTCTGTCCTTTCTCCCTTCCTTCCTTCTGTCCTTCCTTCCTTCCTTCTTTTCTTCCTTTCTCCTTTCCTTCTGTCTGTCTGTCTGTCTGTCCTTCACTATCTCTCTTTCCTACCTTTCTTCCCTTCTTCCTTTTGCCTGTTTTTCCTTCCTTCCCTTCTTATTTCCTTATTTCATTCCTTCCTTCCTTCTTTCTTTCCTTCCTTCATTCCTTCCTTCCTTCTTTCTTTCCTTCCATCTTTTTAATGATCCGGCCCACATGAGATCAAATTGGTCTATAAGCGGCCCTTGAATGAAAATGAGTTTGACACCCCTGATCTATAGGATATTTTGGGCTGACAGTTCTCTCCACTTCCATCCCCCCAAAACACCAAATGAAGGAATATCTTTCATCACTAAGACAATTTATGTTGATTTTCTCTTTAATTCGTCATCCATCTGCACAATGAAGCTCAAATGTCTAACTCCAATAACAAGAAAGAACACAATTTTGGGCGGAGAGGGACTTTAAATGATCCAAAACTATTAACTGATTGCCAAAATAGCTGACAATTACATTTTCTATCCAGCCACTCATTGGTTAATCGGCTAATCATTGCAAATTATAGTCACACTGCAGTAGATTGTACAGCTCATGTCACTTTAACAGTTACAGAGAAATACTGCTAAATAAGTCAAACTACATGATAGAGGCTGTTAGGGATGAAATCTTGTTTTCCACACTACCCAATTTTCCTTTTAAGTCAATTGTCCCTCCTGTGGTGTAGTTGGTGTGTCCCATTTAATTAAGGAGACACCCTGTCTGTCTCTCTTTATCTCTACATCACACACATACACACACACACACTGTTAAACAAGCTCACACTGTCTGCAACAACTGTCAACTAATTAGTTAACACACCTCTAGTTGTGGATGACAAGTAACAAATTAGTAACTTAAAATAGTTTGCAGTCATTTCAGACACAGCTAAGGAAAAACGAACACACACAGCTAACACAACTAAACATATATCTGTCAGGAGAGTATATATAGACTTAGAGAAAAACTGTAGCAAGTTTTTATAAAATTAAAAAGCATCTTACCTCGAGTTAATAGATTTAAAGACACGCCGGTCTCCTCTGCATCGTCCTTTACAGTTTTCATCCTGGTCCCAGTTTGCTAATAATGTCGAAATATCTTCTCTCGTCGGTGTTTCCTTTTTTTTTTTTTTTAAATTGCAACGAAAGTAACCCAAGTTTTGATTTAGTTTTGTCCGGAGGTTACATTAAAAAAAAAAAAAAAAAGAAAGTAACGATGGTGCCATGAAGTAATTAACAGTCATCACCAGGTGTTGATGGCTGCACGCGCACACAGAGTGGCAGCAACAGCAGCAGCAGCCCCTCCCACCGCGGCAAGCGCGAGACACTCCAGTGGATCTTATTGGGACTGTCACAAATGATCCGATATGACAACAAAAAGAGAGAAGAAGAAGAAGAAGAAGAAGAAGAAGAAGTAGAAAAGGCAGTCAGGCTGTGTTAGTAGTTTCATGTTCTGAGGGGAGAGAGAAAGAGAGAGAAAGAGAGAGAGAGAGAGAGAGATTGAGAGAGAGAGAGAGAGAGAGAGAGAGACTGGCTGCATCTGGGCAGGTGTTACACCGTATTTGGTGACCCACAGGGGCGGATTTAGGAGTTGACAAGTTCCGGAGCCAAACCCATGAGCACCTACTGTAGAGCCAGAGACTATTTTACATGCACAGAATTTAATTTTACTGCACTGTGTGACTTCTGCAAACTTTAGTAGTAGTAGGTTTTTTGTCCTTATTAACAATTTTCAAAAAACAACACACATAGAAATACATAAATAAATAACAATAAGGAGTTGGGATTAAAAGGAAAACTAGAAATATTGTTAATTTTTAATTTCACTCTGTAACACTGAGTCAATGTTTCAATCTAACAATTGTTATAAACTCAGCAGCTGGTTTAAGTCACTATTTATATCATACATATATAAAGCTACACCTCTGCATTAGATTCTTGCAGTGTTGAAAGAAGTACCCAAGTCCTTAAAAGTAACAATACCAAAGTGTAAAAATACTTAAATACAAAATTAGTATTTTTAGGTAAATTGAGCTGGTTATACATCTGTACTTTTAGTTAAGTAGGATTTTAAATGCATGTTTTTTACATTGTAGTATTGATATTTTATTAAAGTAAAGGATCCGAGTATTTCTTTTAACACTGCAGGTCACAGAATCCGATGGGTCACCAAATACAGTGTAACACCTGTTCAGATGCAGTGTTTCTTTAAAGCAACAGTCAATATATAAAGATAAAGATCAAACATTTTCTCTAAAATGATAAAATGGGTGTAGTATAATGTTCTCTCTCTCTCTCTCTCTAACACACACTTTAACACTCATCATAAAAGTGAGTTTTCAGAAGTGACATAAGAGAATATAAGTCAGAGATTTAATGGCAGATCATTTCATAACTGTGTCCTTTTGTCTGCAGCGTTTTATTTGCTTTGTTGATGTGAATAGCTAATGTACAGCCATCATAATGCCGCTTTCTTTAGGTCCCTTTCTCATGTGTTATCCACAGTACAGTGAACTGATATCATTCTGCTGTTCAGCTATATAAGCTTCTGATAAAGTTGTAGGTTACTAGGGAACGTATACCTTATCAAATATTCTATTTATGCATATTTGAATCACTAAAGATCCTGGAGAGCTGGGTGGTGATTCAGAGGTCTTTGAGTTGACTCTGGATACTGTAAGTAGGCCAACATACTGTAGCTTCAGTGCTGTTTTCACTTCAGGACTTCATCATTTGTGTGTGTGTGTGTTTTTTTTTTTTTTTAGAATGAACGGCCAAAAGTGCAATGCATAACCCATCCATTATTGAATTTCGTATTTAGAAGCCAGCTGTCCAGATTATACTGTTTTAATCCACACACACACACCAGCTGTTAAAAAGGGTGAAAAAGTGCAATAATCTTAGTGCTTGTATTTCTGAAGCTGTGGCAGGTACGCTTGTATAATCACTGGGGTTATTTAATTATATCAAGCCAAAACAAAAACCCTCAGATAGGTTTGCTCTATATTATACAGCACATATTTATTCGAAGACTTTAAAGGTTTGGTGCCACAGACCCGATCTGAGCTTTAATTTGAGTCAAACCTCTGATCATAGCAGTTACTCCTGCTCATCACAGTCTTAAGATTTTTTTTTTTTCTTCCTCACTGCATCCAAGTTAGAAATCTTTTGTTTTAATGGACTCGAATTGTAGTTCCAGCTGCACGGCACAGCCACCGTAATGACTTTTAATAATCTAAAAATAGCGAGAATCAGAGGTCTCATGTTCACATGGGATTTAGAGAAACTCATTCTTGCCTTCATCTCCAGCAGAGTGCAATGGTGTCGTGTCTGATCTCACTAAAAAGACAACTGCATCACATTCAGACGGCTGCTGCTTCTTCTTCTTCTTCTGCTGCTGCTACAATAACAAGATCTGAGACAAATGAACACATTTCTCAGATTGTTAAATCTACACACTGACTCCCAGTGAGTTAGTTAGTTAGCTGGTGAATAGAAATCAAGGTGGTGTAGGTAAGTTTATATAAATCACAAACAGCCTAGAGCCAAAATATGTTTGTGATATGTTTGAAAAATACAGACCCGGTAGCTCCCTCAGATCTTAAGGAACAGCTTGTGATGCCTCCAGTCAGAAGCAAACATGGTGAAGCTGCATTTCGCCACAGTGCCGCACACAGCTGGAGCCACCTGGTGATCTTAACATACCTCCAAACTTTTGCCAAGTCCACAGTGAGTGCGTTTAATTAATGTTGTCCATTGCACTTTTATTTCATTCGCTTAACCCTCCTGTTGTCCTCAGGTCAACGAAGGACAGGAGGAAGAAAGGAAGGAATGAGGAAGGAAACAAATAAGGAGGGAGGAAAAGAGGAAGGAAGGAGAGAAGGAAGGAAGGAAGGAAATGAGTAAGGAGGGAGGAAGGGAGGAAAAGAGGAAGGAAGGATGGAAAGAAGGAAGGAAGTGAGAAAAGTATAGAAGGAGGAGGGAACAAAGAAAGAGGGAACGAGGGGAAGAACATAGGAAAAATTAAAGAAAGAAAGAAAGGAAGGAAATAAGGAAGGAAGGAAGGAAGGAAGGAAGGAAGGAAGGAAGGAAGGAAAGAAGCAAGGAAGGAAGGAAGGAACAGTCAAAACAGATGGGGTCAGTTTGACCCGGGAGGACGACAGGAGGGTAAATTCTAATTCATACTGTAACATTAATGTGTTTATAAAGCATATGGTGTACATTATCACCCAAATCTGTCAATAGATCTCATTTAAATAAAAGTATACCTCCTTTTTGAGTTGGCGCTGGAGGGTTAAAGTGTGTAAGTACGTTCTCGACCTCGGACACAGCTAGTTTTTTAGACTCAAGCTCCACTTACCAATGCTTTCAACTACATCTCAAGGCCTTCCTCAACTGTTTGAGTTCGCTCAGTTGTGAAGATAGAGTAGGTCACATCCTGACATCTGAGCAAAGTAATGAACTCTGGTCGAATGATAAAAGCTAAGGAGGATCATGAGATGTGGTTGAAAGCTCTAGAAAAAGCCAGTAAGTACATGTAGACCTTAGGGGAAGGATTTTGTCTTTTGTCCAACTATTTCACCAAGATTTAACAATAAGCATAAATAATGTGTACTTAGTGACACCGTACAAATTTCTAGGCCAAAATTTAGACATCACGCTGGCAGGTTAAATAATGTTAGTAGTTGGCGAATTAAGAGATAAATCAGGAAGAGGGGTAAAAAAAAAAAAATCTGTCATCTAAAGCTCATGAAAGGGAACTGGGATTCATATTTTCTCACTATAAGAAATTCACTAGTGCCTGGAAGCAGATTAACGCCACTCATTTTTAGCCCACAGTAATTTCCTATTCATTTCTCTGCCATGTCAGTACTTCACATCTCCCCTCCGTGTGTTTCACCTCTCCTTAAGCTGAAGAGAATCCCCCTCCTGCTCCTCTGCTCTCCCTAATAAGCCAGAGTGAGATTCCTTGGCTGACAGCTGTTCCAGATGGCATTATTACTCCGCACGGTTACACAGTCAGCTGGCGGAGGATCCACCACCGGCGGAGGTGGCAGTCTTTCCGCCGTGCCTGCATTTCAACATCAACACCAACATATGGCGGTGTTATGTAATACTGTATCTGTGAGGTGGTGCGTTATGGCAATCACCCAACAAGTTCTCCTTCTTTTTCTTTTGCTTGATTTTGAGTTTTCAAAAGCAGTTTTTTGAACTCTTGCTTCTCCTTCAATAACTCTAGAGTATTTATGACATATAGATGAGTTTTGAAGAGATGACAATTTAGTGTAAATTTAAGGTAAAGGTGGGATCATCTGCATAAAGTGAATTTAGTATAGGTTGTATATAATGTGTTTTTATGTCATTATGGTGTTTATATTATGTGCCTCACTAGCCGTGTCTACATTTTAATATTGCATGCTTACTACCTCTGTCTTAAATTTTGCACTATATTAATCTTCTGCTGTTCCTCTTCTGTCTAAAACTGTTTTGCAAGTACTTCTTTCCACAAAATATCTGGCATGAAAGGGGGCAGGCGAGGGGCACAATGTCCTGAAGTACATTTAGGACTGTGACAGTAGTGTGTCCTCTACTGCAGAGTCCAAGTCACCCTCCATTTCTCTCTTTTGCTCGTCTTATGCCATTTTAAAAGAATAGTTAGACATTTTTAAGGGAAATACGATTATTCACGATTGATCCACTCTTATGTGTGTGTGCTAAATGTGAAGAAAGAGACATTAGTTTAGCTTTACAATAAGAAAGGAGAAATAGATGGTCTGATTGCGAAAAATTCTGTATCAACACTAGTATCTCTAAATTTTACAAAGTAAAGGTAGTGTCAGTCATCCTGGAGAACGATAGTTTATATCTGAACTTAAAACCCATATAAACTCATCCCTTCATGCTCATTAAGAAGCTCCAACCTCCCCCCCTAAATTAATGGACGTCCATTGCCAAGACGACGACCGAAAGAGAAATATGGTGGAATCCATCGCGGGTCAGCTGTAGAGTCACTTCTGTTGCTCTCACATGTTATCTCGAGCAGGAGGAGAACATTTTCGTCTCATGTGAGCCCAACAGTTCATCCACACTTTCCGCCTCTCTGCGACCTCTCCACTTCACACTCGACCTGCGTTCAGTGTCTCTGTCCACAGAAGCAGCCGTATGTCAGCCATAGCTCCTGGGGAAGCGGAGAGGACAACGGACGGACAAACTGCCCCTCACCAGGCCCGACTGATGGCACAAATTTACTGAACCAAAATAGGCTTTATGTTGGATCCACAGGAGGAAAACGGCTGTTTGTTCTTATTGATTAATTGATATGACTTAAAAGCTGAAAACACATATATAGCAGTATATTTGTGTGATTTAAACAGCTGCTGCTCAGATTACGCTTCACCAAACACAACAGAAACAGATTTTGGAGCATAAAAAAACACAGGGGGTCGGGGTCTGGGTGAGGCTGTTTTGGACTCACTGTGGATGGAAACATAATAAAATTGAAGCGTATCTGTACCATGAAAAAACACTTTCTACAGCAATTGGCAACAGTCTCTCTCTCCCACCACTCAACAGTTTCTGGAGAAAGGAGACCGTCTGTCATGTCTTAATTCAGACAGCTGCTCTGATCACTTCTCACCTGTCCTGTGCATGAGCAGGATCGCCCCCTGTTGGTGATTAGCTAGAGTTGGGTTGTGTGCAGGCGGGGAGTTCTGGTCCTCTGAAATGAGGCCAACGCGGAAGTAACTTAGAACTGCATTCTAGCAAAAGGCCACCAGGGGGCGACCGTCTCTATACAAGTCAATGGAGAATTCACCAACTTCTCACTTGATTTCTAACCTCAATAAACGTTTTCAAAATGTGTTTATGGTCTCAATCACTAGTTTAAAGCCTTCTTCAATGCAGTATGATGTTCATTTGTGAAATTTTGGCCTCCCTGATTTTATATTTGACAATAAAGCAGGGTATGCATTAGGGCGTGGCTACGTCGTGATTGACAGGTGGATTGCCCAATGTCCTCGAGATCCAGCCCTCGCAACCATAGCAACCTTCCCGCTCCGCCCATGACTCCGCCTCATGCCCATATAAGTAGAATACATGTTTTTATTTTTCCCAGCATGCACCTGAAATTTTCAAGATGGTTGATTTACATTGCGACAGAGTCTTCTGTAAATCAACACGTACATTTTTGTGAGCACAACCCACTGCAAAATGTCTCGTTTCACGATTCAGTCTGGTCAAACATTTGGAAAGTCTAGAAAAGACATATGATTGCATTATATTTACCCCATTAAAATTAGCAGAAGGCTAAACTTAAGGTTAGCTGGCTCTGGTGCGCCTGCTGTATGGGCTACGTGGAATATTTGGGAAATTTAATACTCAGAAATGGAACTTTTTTGGCTTCATGTGCAACTAATCAACTTTCACAGGAATGATTAGCTCCCTGCCTCCAACATTGCATCCAGTTCTCTTTATACATGATGGATTACATGCTCATTTAAAGGGCCAGTGCTGTGAATGGACACTGGAGCTCTTTCCGGACAGCTGGTGAACTTTGAGGAAATATTGGCTGAATCTCACAAAAAGTGAACTGGATTAGAATTACTGACTTCACCTTTAACATGATATTTCTCTTTTATTAACCATTAGACAGGCAACGTGCACCAGGAGATACAGACTCTTTAAGGAGCATGATTGGTTAAGGTGGTTGTTTAATTGTATATGTGCCTTTAATTGGTAGAATTGAAGCTTGTGGTAGGTTTATACTTTGATAGAAATGATAAAAATCAGTTTAGAAACTAGTATTTGTGATATTAATGACCAGAATGTATCACTTTTCTATGTTAAATAACACATTTAAGTGTTTTTACCATTATCACAATTTTATACCTTAATAAGGGCAACACATCCTGGTGGAGATACAACTCCTAAAATCCAAAATATATTAAAAATATGAGTGGAAATGTTTTACTTTAGGTGCAAAAGACATAACTAGTAACATCAAATTAGGATTTTTTACATCTAATTTTTCACTCCTGTCTGTTTAAGGGTTAAACTAGCATGTAAAAAATGATCATTTGTGGTTTTATGAGGAGTTACATACAGTAGTGTTGCTATGTTTTTACCTTCACTTCACTGCACTCAGAAGAAAACTAGTTCCAGGATTTTAACTCCCAGTAATACCACTTCTTTCTTTTTTTTTTAGATTTCAGTTTTTCCATGGATTAAACAAATGTGTTAATTTATGAGATTTGAAGGTGCTGGTAGGCGGATTATTTTTAACCTTTGGACAGAGTCAGGCTGTTTCCACAGTTAAAGGACAGATATGAGAGTGAAATTTTATCCTCAAGCTCTTGGCATGAAAAGCCAGTGTATTTCCCGAAATGTCAAAATAACTTCATATTTGTACTTCTATTGAAATTGGAGTTTTTTATGTTTCTTACTAGATTCTAAAATGTTAAAAATTGTGACACATTTATATTATATTCTTTTTCTTTTTTCCCCATTTACAGCTCCTGTTGAGCACCCAGCTGTCAGAAGAGGAGGATCTTTCTTTGAAATGCCTTTCTTAAAGTTATTTGTATGAATGTTTTGGTCTTTCGAGTATTGTCTTTTTGCATATTTAGTGAAAATAGACTGTTTTAAGGAACCGTGGATGTAAGCCTGTAAAACACATTGAGACAGGCACTGATTTAACCTTCTATTTAAATGTGCAACCACTAACCTCACAAGATCTCCCCCTTGTATATCTCTAATCTAATAAAAGTGATCTGTATGTCATCAGTGAAAGTACAGTTGAGATGTGTGTGTGTGTGTGTGTGTGTGTGTGTTTGTGTATGTGGGAGTGTGTGTTTGATGCTCATGTGAGTGTCATTGTATGCCAAGCTCTCCAAAAACCCTTCGATCTCTTTCTTTGAAACGGCCAACTCTTCGCTGAATCCGACCCCTCCGTCGCACCCAAACACGTGTCCACCTTCCCACTCAACCCCTCCACCCATCCATCAACACCACACTAATGCACGGATTCACAATGCATATAGACAAATGCTGACATAACCTGACAAACACACACGCACACACACACACACACACACACAATTTCACAAATTCACACTCACAGATATGTTGTAGGTGTGTCAACCCGGATTGATGACCATATGTATATAACACACACCAGCACATCAGAACATACATCTATAAGCAACACACATACTTACATATAGACACACACACACACACACATACACACATACACACAGACGTCACACTCCTCAGTTGGGGCTTACTCCATTGGCTGGTCTTAACTGCTTTGTAGTATTTTTAGGCCTGTTATTCTGGGGCCTGTCCTGGCAGGCCACCGGGAGGGTATATAAGCCTCCCCCTGCAACTGGGGACCACTGAGAACACACAGTGGAAACATCTCTGCCCGACACACCACCAAACATCCAGCAGGCATTTTAAATCCGCTCAGGGTAAGTAAGAGCCTCAGTGACTTTCAGGGATGTTGGAGACAATATAACTGGCCGAGACTGGATTTTCTAGGAATGGGACCTTCTCTTTTTGTCGGTTTAAATCTGAGGTGAATTGGCATTTTGAAGAGTTATCACACAACGCTGAACGAAGTGTTTAGAGATAAAATGCTGTGTGAGCTTGTTTTCAGTGAGATAATGGGTATTCTGAAAAAAATGTAGCGTGAATTGTCTGATGAAGTTTGCTTGTGAGGTGATACCTTTCGATAATCTTCGGGACCTTCACTTCAGTTGCACTCTAGGAAGGTCAGAGGTCAGGGTCAGCTGCAGCATTGTGTCCACAGCGCTGAAAGTGACCTGCTGCCTGCTGGGAGTGTACTGGCTAACCGAGGTCTTGAACCTGGGTCATCATCTTGAAGGACAGCAGGTCTTTTTAACCACTATGCCAGCCTGCTGTCCCTTTAAAGGATTTTTTTTTTTTTAACAGATTACTAAATTTCACCCAAAATCGCAGCCTGCTTATTTTTAGGATGTTGAATACAGTCATCAATCTACAGGTTTTTTAGATACTGGAGGATGTAAGTTCATACTAGTCTGGTGAAAGATTTGACTCTCTTTGGGCTTTTAGCTGGGACAGTGACTAATGAATCCAACCTTTGCGATCATTTATGGTCATGAATAGACATGATATAATTGCCAATTCATCACTGTCTTACACAGAATATACCATATGGAATATAAAGTACTTTCTGTCTCAGTCAGTACAGCATGTGCAGTAGTGTTAAGGACTGCTTTGTGAAGAGTTGCTGTAGCTCCGATATGTCTGATATTAAACTATTGGGCGAGATCCTGAAGCCTTACCTGCTCACAATCAGAAACATGTTTATTGCCAAGCAAGTTTTCATATATAAACAATTTGCTTTGGCTGATGATTCATAACAATAAACATAGTATTAGGACAAAAGCAGGTGATAAGGCATGAGTGACAAATTAACAATAAAAGATATGAACTGGATTAAGCTAAAAAAAAAAGACTACTTTCTGAAAAATATCTATCTTCTCTCTGGTTAGGACGCCATGCTTCCAGCATAATGTCAGCTGAGGTTGCAATTCAGAAATTCACCTTCCCCTTCTCCTGCGCTGCACGCCATCCTCAGCAAGATGAAGTGACCCAGAAGGATTGCATACAGGTGAAGACCCTGGTGCTTCATGATCTTCAGGAGAAGCCTATCCTAAGCAAACCGAGTTCAATGACAGTTGTAGGAGCTTTAGTCCATAATAAGAATCAGGCTCAGGTGAATCCAAAGCCTGGGGGAAATGTGGCAGTTCCTCAGGTCATGGTTTGCACTGAGGCCTCCGACAGTGCTACGCTCTCCAGGAGGAACGTGTTTGAGAACCTGACAGTGGAAAGTGAGGATCAGCGTCCTGCGGCGAAGAGACAGCTGTCGTCTGAGAGCGCGGCCAGGACCATCACTGCTGTGAAAAAGAGCGCAGTGAGGAAGGAGGCGGAGGAGCCGAGGCACCTGAAACCCAAAGCATACCTGGGACAGAGGGTGACACCACGCACTGTGGCACCAGGGAAGAGGAGACGTCGAAAAGACCTCTTTACCAGCACAGATATTTTCCACAGGATTGATTCACATGTCGTCAGAGCCGGAGCAGAGGTGAGGGCACCTGCACGTTCTAGTTTAACACAACATGAGACGCATAGTGCAAACATTTTTATCATTCCTGGCCAAAGTGCATATTTATCTGCCTATACCTACCTTTAGTTCTCATTGAGATGGTCCATGATTCATCTATTGAATTACACAAAACTACCCTTTAACAGCCAGAAACTCCAATGCAGAAAGGCATTTGTAGCAGAATAAAACAAAACCAAAGCCAAATAAAAGCAGTCATGGCAAAAAACAACAACAACAAAAGCACAGCAGAGATGAGGCTTCATGTTCCTAAGCTCTGCAGGAAAAGCATTGAAGAATCATAACATCACACTGCAATAAAAAGCATAATGAATACAGCAGCACTCACACCCCTGAGTGTACTAACCTGGCTCTACAAAACACTGCATGACCCTGAAAGATGCTAGAAAATAGGATGATGTAAAATTGAAAAAAACTAAACTAAACAGTGACAGTGGTTTGATTTTGAAGTGGGAGTTTGACTGCATGTAGAAATGTGACCACATAACGTTTGAATACTTTAATTATCTATAAGATCTAACAGTCGATATGTGTGTTTGTGTGTGTGTGTGTGTGTGTGTGTTGCAGCTGAGGGATAAGTGTGTGTATGATGTGAAGACGATAGTACAGAGCATCACACGCGGATCCAGAAATGAGCTGGAGAAACTTCGTGCCATCTGGGTTTGGCTCTGTCACAACATTGGTGGGTATTTTACTGAGCTGCACGTACTTTATATATTTATTACTCTATGTAACATATAGTATACAGGTTTGGTTTAAAATTAAGATTTGTCATGATGAGTCTCTGATCCAAGTGCACATCTTCATGTATATTTCAGATTTTAGGATTGGTTATGTATTTCAGTTTAACCCTCCTGTTGTCCTCGAGTCTAGGAAGGAAGGGGGGAAGGAAGGGAGGAAGAAGGAAGGAAAGGAGTTAAGAATGGAAGGAAGCTGCACGTACTTTATGTATTTATTACTCTATGTAACATAGTCTCTGATCCAAGTGCACACCTTCATGTATATTTCAGATTTTAGGATTATGTATTTCAGTTTAACCCTCCCGTTGTCCTCGAGTCAAGGAAGGAAGGGTGGAAGGGAGGAAAAAGGAATGAAATGAGGAAGGAAGGGAGGAAAGAAGGAATGAAATGAGGAAGGAAGGTAGAAGGGAGGGAGGGAGAAAGGAAAAGAGGAAGGAAAGAAGGAAAGAAGGACAGAGGAAAGAAGGAAGTTAAGGGGAGGAAAGAAAGAGAGAAGGTGGGAGGGAGGAAAAGAAAGAAGGGAGGAAGGAAAGGAAGGAAGGAGGGAAGGAAAGAAGGAGGGAGGGAGGAAAGAGAGAAGAAGGAACGAAAGAGAGAAGGAGGGAGGAAGGAAGGACAGACGAAAGGAAGGAAGGGAGGAAAGAAGCAACAATCAAAACAGGCGGGGTCAATTTGACCCGGGAAGACAACACAAAGGTTAAGAGCAAACATCATAACTGTGTCTTGTTTTAGACTAAAATGAACGACCATCATTGTCAATCTTCACAGAGTATGATGTAAGCGGTTACCTGGGCCACTCGGAGAAGCTGATCTCCCCGGAGGAGGTGATAGCGGCTGGTCGGGGGGTTTGCTGTGGCTACTCCAGCCTGTGTATGGAAATGTGCAGGTAAACACACTAGAGCTGAGACGCTGAGGAAAAGCTCCAGACTCATGCATGAGGACAACACTTGTTAATCTGTAATGACTAAAATAAAACACCTGGATCAGTATTTTTGCATGTTTGATCTGTTTTACAATAATAATTAGGGCTGTCAAACGATTAATTTTTAAAATCGAAATTAATCGCAGAATTTCCATAGTTAATCGCGATTAATCACATTTTGAATTGCATGTTTAAAATTCTGTTATTTTACATTTCAAGGCAGTTTTAATGTAAAGCATTTCTTACAGTCAATTGCCACCCATTTCGCGATTGCTTAGGCTAACTTCTTCGACGTACTTTCATCCACGGGTCTGCAGAGACTCCCACACTCCAAAATGGTACTTTGGTGGAGCTGAGGCTCACTTGGCTGCAACTGGGTGTTTAGCGTGGAGGTGCTAACTCAAACTCGACGTACTCCGGTGGTAGTTAAACTCTGTTTGACACAGGTTGCATTTTACTTTTGACTTGTCAACTGAACCGTCTCGAAGTTTTTTAAAGTTAAACAAGCCGTTCAAAAGTCCAGTAGCTCTCTTTCTTTCCATCACCGTGGTAGGTTTACTGCACTACTATCCGTCTACGGGTGACTATAAGGGACAAAAAGGCTTGCAAAATTAAAATGTGATTAAAAGAAATAAATGCATTATGGATTGCATTAATCTAATCGCGATTAACGTGTTAACGATGACAGCCCTAATAATAATAATTAAAGCTGCAAGCAGCGATGAACGGGCCCTCGCCACCCCATGCATGTCAGTTTACAGATATGCATGGGCTGGTCAGTGCTCGGGCCCTAATAATATAGTAATTACTACTAACCTGTTTCCAAACCATAACTGAACTGTGCTGTAACTGCCACCCATTATACTACTGCATTGACAATCTGTTTATGTTAAAGCTGCATTCGTTCATATTCTCTGACCACTTGGAGGCAGAAGAACAAGCAGTAAACACAACACTGACAGTTTATCACCTATCAGTATCAAATATCATATAACATTTTTATGATGACCGCTTATTTATACTTCCAGCAGACCTGGAGCCACATTACAATTCCTGGTACTTCAGAGTCATGTGTCTGGTCATAAATGCTTAGTTGCGAACATAAATATAACAGATATTCACTTTCTCTTTAGCTATGTTATAGTCTCTGATCAGCTCTTGAGGGACATATGTCTCTAAGCCTGCTATTTGCTAGCTTTTTCTGTCTTCTGACTGGTTGCCTGCCGCAGTGGAAAGAGGATTAATAATATCGGAGCTCCTGGACCAGAAAATGAGCCACTATGAGCTAAAAGATGCTTCAAACGCTCTGTAGATTTGAGGGGAACACCCACAGTTTGATGCTAATTTTGGGTTCATCACTACAAGCTCTTTCACAGTGCACATAGTTATTAGACAATTGTTGATATAAAAATGTATTCAGTAATGAAGCCTGGAAAATAACACATTGAGAATCCTTTGGAAAAATAGTAATATTCACTGCGCCGTTGTGCATTTTATGCCTCATTGAGATTTTCATAATTTTGTTCAAGAGAGGTCTACTGAAAGAATATAAATACATTCAGAAAACGAAGGACACACCATACAAAATGACTCACGGACTCAATAATAAAATACAGTTTTTTAGAAGTGCTTCATTCATCTAGATGTCAGTATGCACTCAAACGCAGCAAAGTGTTTCTTTCTGTTTCCATTCCTGCACCCATCCATTCAGTACTGTGCTGCATTCTGCATCCCTGACCCCTCCTGAATTCAAGCTAGCCACTTTGTGTATAAATAACAACATTGAGTTAAATTAAAGGCAGAAAGCAGCAGAGACAACCTTGACAACTACAGATTTAATGACGCACGCTATAAAACAAAAGGGGCAAGTCAGCGTGCATTGGTTTTTTTTGGTTTTGCATTTGCAGAGAGGTTGGCATCGAGTGCGAAGAAGTGCCGGGCCACAGTAAGGGCATCGGGTACCGTCAGGGTCAGAGCCTCAAGAATGTGAAATCTGATCACCTGTGGAACGCCGTGCTTCTCGGTGGACAGTGGTTCTTATTGGACGCCTGTTGGGGAGCAGGACGAGTAGACATGGAGCATGAAAGCTTCGTTAAAAGGTTTGTAAAGGGACTAACAGATGATTCCACACGCTCATCATTCAGTGGTGAAAGTAAGTCCAAACGGGAGAATTTAAAGCAAGTGATTTGCATACTTTTTCTGTCTGCAATCCGTTCCATAAAAGCACAGCACCACTGCAACTGTGACGTGATGTTTGCCAGTTTGCTCCTTTTGTTTATTTTTTTTAATAAATCCATATTCCAGCAGCGAGTCGAGTCTGAAACCATTCTTCTGTCTCCATCTGTTGCCTCCAAGGTTCGATGATTTCTATTTCCTACCGGACCCAGAGGAGTTCATCGATTCACATTTCCCCGATGAGGAGAAATGGCAGCTCCTGGAGACTCCCATCCCCCTGGAGGAATTCGAGAGGAGGGTCTTCAAGACTTCAGTCTTCTTTAACATAGGGCTCAGACTGATTCAGCCTCATCACTTTCACATCATCACAGGTCGACCAGTTAGTTCTGTTGCAGATATATTAATCTTCCTGTTTTTACAATTTTCAGTGGTTCAAAATCTTTTGAAAAATAGATTTACTGTATACATCATTTAGTTTTTATCTGAGAAAGATATGTTAATTTAGGTTTTTTAATTAAAATTTTGCCTCTAACTGTGTTCTTTTTCTCTCTTCGCAATGAGAAATGGTCTACAAACTATTTTTAAAAATCCACTTTTAATTTCTTCCTTAGATGATGGCGAGGCAAACATGTCCCTTGGCTTCTCCAGGCCTGTAACTTTTAACTATGAGATCACACAGCATCAGGACCTCCTGCACTGTGGAACATCAGAGCAGAGAGAGTCCAGCAACTCCTCATTTGGACTCCTAACAGTCTCCCACCGGAGCATGAACCTGCAGCTGCTGCCTCCGGCATCCGGCACGTACGACGTGAAGGTGTTTGCCAGACCTGAAACGGCCACCACTCCTTTAATGTGGGTCTGCTCCTTCACAGTGGAGTGTCTGACACCCAGGGCCATGGAGGAGATCCCAGAGAACCCCTTCCTGTCCTGGGGCCTGCAGCCTACTGCAGGATCTCTGGGCGTTGCAGGCAGCAGTCAGGGCAGCGAGGTTGCAGAGGTGGAAGAAGGCATGTTTGAGTTGGCATTGAAGACATCCAGGCCCCTTATGGTGCTTTGTGAACTCGTCCACCCAGAGCTGGAAGCAGCTGTAGCCAAGCGCTGCCTGGCTACTCAGATTCAACCGAACCTCCTGACCTGCCACGTCCTCTGCCCGTTGCGAGGCTTTTACCGCCTGTCGGTGTTTGTGAGGGACTATGAGAAAACAGAAGTTAAGTTCAACAATGCTGCAAACTTGTTGTTGCACTGCAAAGGGAAGGTGATCGGTCCAGATGAGCTGTTCCCTCCGAACCTGGGCTCAGCATGTGGGCCGGGGGCCCGAACAATGGAGGCCGGGCTGATTAAATTCAGCCATACGGCGGCGCTGGTGAGCACGCAGCAAGGCAAGTGTAACATCACCTTCCACAATCAGCGGGACCTCGAGCTTCACACTGTGATCAGCAGAGAGGAGAACAAAACAGCAGCTATCCCACTTTCACGCCACCTCTTCTGCACTTACACAGACAGCAAGGTGACCGTGAGCGTCAGCCTGCCTGATGCTGGAGTGTATCGGCTGGGCCTGTATGCCAAGACCACCCCTGGTGGAGATTTCAACCCCATGTGTGACTTTGTTCTGAGGAACAGCTGCGATCAGCCGGGGCCTCCATTCCCCTGCGTCTACTCCGCCTGGAGGAAAGGCTGTGTGCTCTTTGAGCCCCGCGTGGGCCTACTAGAGCCCCTCTCCTGGGTCCGCTTCAGGGTGAGGATCCCTGGGGCCCAGAAAGTGAGCGTGGTGGGAGAAACGAAAACGGATCTGAAAATGAATAAGAGCAGAGTCTGGGAGGGGGAGGTTTTCAGTGGGAACGGTCTCCAACAATTGAAACTGGCCACCTCCTCCGGGGAATCCGGTGACATGGCTGTTTTGATGACCTTCGACATCAAGCAGTTGGAGAGAGAAGAATGAAATCACCCAGATGGATGGTTTTCTAAAAATAACTAATAACTGCTAAGGATTTGGACTGATGCAAATCAGATGCAAATAATTCAAACTGTGAGCCATAATCTTTCAGCTTTAACTGCATCAATATGATACAGATGAAAGCCTGTGAACTTAGTGCCAGTCATAGAAAGCTGTATGAGAATTTACATTTAAACATGTTCCTGTGAATGTACAAACGGTAGCAATATGAACACAATACAAAACTCACCTGGGAATGTCTTTGTATTATTTGAAAGCTATTTTTTGATCCGGGTAGTATTCAGTACAAAAGAATCGTTCAAGATTGACAATGGTGCTTCGCTGTGGTGCTCAGCCATGATATCATACTTTCATGAGTGCATTTGTGCATAAATATTGTGTTGATAAAACTGCATTATGATATGATGTTTGTAAAAAAAAGATGAGAAATAAAAATAAACTGTGAAAAAAACCTATTTGGAGTTACTGGAATTTTACTTTTAATTAGCAGGGATTAACTTTGACATTTCTTTTAGTGTCAAGTAGAACTTAAAGATAACTTTATGTGATGTAAAAGAAATTGAATAAAGTTTTAAAAAGGTTAATAAATATATCCACACATCTAAAACACACATCATCTGCTCTGTTATGTAGTAAATTGATCTTAATGTGTAAGATTGGGGGGATTGCCCCTTTAACTTTGTCACTTTTTTAGTGCTTGGAATTAGTATCTAATATGGTTTTGGGACACAGCTTAAACTTCAAATGAATACTTGATCACTACTTTGGGAAATACATCTGTCTGACAGTTTGTGTTGTTGATCATAAAGTGTTACTGTACAAACTTGTAGTCCCATGCAGCAGGAAACATTTGCACCCATGGGACACTTTAACTTGGGGTCAAGGCCGATGAAACCTTCCCTTTCCATTCCATAAAAACATGCTACACATCTTCTTATCAGCCTGATTTCTAAGTTAAAACAAACTTGCCTCATAGCTTTACTTGTTAGATTTATACACAAATCCAACTGAGTACAGTGCAGCATTATTGTTGCACTGACTTGGACCCACTCAGCAGGCTTTGGCAGACGCCAGCGAGAGTGAGGAGTGTTTACATGTGGCTGTCATAATAGCCCACAAATAGCCTCAGTAAAAATACAACAATAGAGGGGCGGGGAGGAGAAAAAGGGTGGTTAATGGTTGAAGCGATATGGCACAAGTGTGTTTTAAGTGTGCTAAGTGTATCTGGGCGGGCGGGGGGGGGGGGGTCTTGCCTTGAGTCGCTGGGGAGAAACTGGCGGCGGAATGGTGGCAGGAGAGAGGCGAGGAAACGCTGATGTCAGAGGTTAGCCATGTGGAGGACTGTATCTGCCTGGCAACAATACAAGGACACACACACACACACACACACAATCTTCCTTTCTCTTAAACACACACACACACACACACACACTACACACAACATGAGGAAATGGAGGGCTAAAACTGTGCTATGCGAGGCAGGATTCCTCACATTCTCTCAGCACTGTTTTCAGCTGCCATTTCTCTTTGATGCAGCGTGTTAATGTCTGAGCCACAAAACACACTCACAGGAGCATTTACACACACAGACACGCACTCACACACACACACACACACACTCACACACAGACTTTTTTGGTTTAGTCTACCCCTACTGGTTCTCGCCTTAGTCTGTGCTGATACAGGGTTTGGGATGCACATGTTGTCTCAGCAAGTGACAAATCCACTACTATGCTGAACTGGCTGCATGTGTGGCTGCTGCCATCTGAGAGTGTGTGTGTGTTTGTGTGTGTGTGTATAATAGTTATTACACCATCAGAGTGCAGCAGCTGAAAAAAGTGGGCCTGTAATGTTGGGGGGGTTAAGTGAGAAATGAGCAAACGCTGATGAACCATATAAATATTTAATGGATTACGTGGTGCAATAAATACAACAATTAGATTATAAAAGCATCAGTCACAGGAAAAAAACAGAAGTTACAGTAGTTTTGTGCAAATGCAATTCATCTTTGCTCACTTTCTGTGAACACCCTCAAAAACTTAATGTGGAAGTCAGTTTGGCACTTTCTAAGGATTTTTTTTCTTTTCTTCTCGTCACAATAGAGACCATATGAAGTGTTTTTTTTATCTTTTACTTTAGACGGCCTGCAAACAGGGGAGAAGAAATGAGCCCTTTTACTTTTTTCCCTAGATCTAATTTTTGTCATAATGACATCGAACACCTCCCAAGTTGAATCGTTACTGTTCCTTGACATGAATAACAACGTCCCATTTTGTACATGGTTGTGCGGACGGCCGGTGTGTGTAGCTACAGACAGAAGATATTAACCACAATTTCACCCCCATCTTCTTCTGTAACACTTGAGTTTGTTAGGGCAAATATGTAATCTCAGGTACTGAAACGATACCTGAGGAAATTCCTCTCGCTGTGAAGTGAAGAGCTTGTGATTCCCTTTTTAACCTTGATAGGACAGAACAGCCCAAAAAATTAGTATCAACAATCCCCTGAGGCCTGAGAAATATTTGGTCAGTTAAAAATCCATTTCCAAGCCGCCTTTTTCTCCAATAAGCACAAATTACATAAAAATATCCACTTCCTCAAGAAGTGCGTACAGTCCACATCGTTGGCCCCTTTTGAACACTGGAGCCAAACTTCAAAAGTAGAAAAGAACAAAAACCTCTGACATTGCAGTATAAGAACATCGCAGACCCCCCCTCCTCCTTCTTCTTCTTTTATAAAACCAATTAACACCAAACTTTGTTTTTATCCTATAACTTCAGCTACAAAATGGCTAGCCTCCACAAACAGGATGAAGACACCAGGGTGCTCAGTCTGCCAGAGAGCTGCGTAGCTGTCACACTGAGAGGCTTGTGGAGGGCTCTTTGGGTCCCCCAATGTGCAATAAGTAGGGGTCACCCAACTTTAGTCACAAACTTAATCCTTATTTTACATCTTTTACTTACTCTGATACAAAACTTCTAGGTTTTGAATCCCAACTGGGGCTGAGCATCAGCAAAAAAGATGAGCATTTCTATTTCCTGTTATTGATTTTAAAGGAACCTGGATGTAAAAATGTTGGCTTCAGCAACAAAAATGCAGCTTCTAGTGAATGCATGTTTTAAAGAAATTAATTGAATCTGTTACAAACAAAATAAGCTGCCAAGCAATACACTGTGAATGTAAATAATAAAATATATGTATCACAGTTATACTGGTTTCTCTGCTCACTACTGGTACCCAGCCCAGATTCCATCATGTATTTGGTTAGTTTGTACGAATACCTGAATAGTCCTGAGCCCTCCAGTGGCCTTTCCCCCTGTGTGACCTCGCCTACTTTACTCTCTGGCTTATTAAAAAACACATTGCTTTAAAGAACGACTCCATGGATTCCTTTCACCAATACTGTTGAAGGACGGATCCTCGTCTGACAACACCTCCTCCCTCTTGCGACAGGGAGAGGGATGAAGCTCTGAATGCAGCTTTAATCTCTGCTTTTCTTAGCCGTAGCCAAGGCACTGCTGGATCAGAGAAACCTGACGTCTCACAACCGATCAGATTCTCTAAGAGTTTTTTTTTGTTTTGTTTTTTTTTTTGCTTGCAAAAAAAAAGAAATTGCATCTGCTTTTTTTGAAGCTTGTGCGAGAAGAGACGTTTTTGTTTGCATCTAGAGTGTTCAATTCACAGTCTTACAAAAATACTATTTGTCCTTTTTTTTTTTTTTTGAGGTAATTCAAATTCTTAGCAGATATGTAAAATAAATGTGATTATTTTTCTCTTTGTTGTACCAGTTTGGTGAAAGGCAATTTTGTCAGCATATATGCGTTATATCATATTCAACATGACATCTCAATACATGCAAAATAATGTAGACATACTTGTAGTAGTAGTAGTAGTGGTAGTGGTGTGTATATATGTGTGTGTGTGTGTGTATGTGTGTGTGTATATGTGTTAGTGGTAATTTGATTTCAATATCACAAACATCTTACATAACCCTCAACTCTTTAAGGACTACTTTTTCATCTCTTGGCCAATTAAGGTCTCGCTTGTACTGCTCTTTGACATTTGTAGCTGGGTCTCAAAGTTGTGGTGCCGTCAAGTCTACACACACACACACACACACACACACACACACACACACACACACACACACACACACACACATCAGCTTTACAACTATTTCACTGTCAATCGAGGTAACTCTCTGCAGTATTACATAACTGCAGAGCACCAGCAACTGTTGCTCAGAGCGGACGGCTTTGAGAGTGCATCTCTGAGACGTATAACAGAAGATCCGGCTTAAAATGCTGGTTACCATTTTTTTTTTTTTCAACAAAAGGATTTAAGTTACATATCATCCTGCTCCACTTTTTTTTAAATTTAAAAAGCACCGTAATCTGTTTGCATTACATTTATCAGTCATTTGGCTGCATTTACTGTAAGTGGAGGTATAACTTTGTTTTTTTTAAAGTGGTATCACATTTTGTAACATAACCCTTGACTTGTTATTAAGACCCTTTATGGTGTTATGTGAGCTACGAGCATGCAAAGCCAGAATGCAGCAGACCTTACAATACAAGCTGTGAGACACTGAGAATTTAGCAGCTCATTTGTTTGCTTTGCTTTGTCCTTAAAGAGATATATGAGGGTACTGTAAGTAGAATATATATATAAAAAAAACACAAGGTACAATTGCACTTCTTTTGAAGAGTAAAGGAGAAGGACTTATAGAGGAGTTAAAGGAATGAGTAACTTGGGGTCTGCTCCTCTCCTCTCCACATTGACCCCTGTTTTGCTGGCTATCTGGAACATGCCAGAGTAATACATGTTAGAGACATACTTTGTTGCTATGTTATGTGCTATTCTATGCATTTTGTTATTCTTCTAAAAGACAGTGGCACATCTAGCATAGGATGATATGGCTTGTTTAAGATGGACTCTACTGAGAGGACGGATGGGGCCAGCAGTGTCAGGGTGAGCTCTGCCTCAGGATTACTTCAATCTTTACAGCGACACACGCGCCATCTGGGGGAAATTACTTGCTAACAATTCTACCACTCTCTGATTGTCTGCCAAACAAAAACAAAATTATTGATTCTGTAAATTTTACTGGCTATTAACAAGTGTTGACAGACAGACATGTTAACCATGACATAGTCAGCGATGTGAATGGCAACCCTAATACACTGAGGTTACCGATGACCTAAAAATATCTGTCTGGATAAGAATCAAACAGAAGTGAAAATGTGTGCACCTCACTATCAAGCATCCCCCCCCCCCCCTCTACTGAGGAACTAGATTACAGGATTTAAATATGCTCTGACCAGAATCACCCTTCCTCTCTTATCTAACATGGTAGAAATCTCAGAGTACTCATCAGTGAACACAGGCAATGTTTTGGTACAGTATAGTAAAGGCCAATGTAGCATTTTGTGTTATAGCAGCAGCAGTTAGTGCACACTTGTGCATTTAATGTCTCGTACTAAGTATAATATTCACTGATGATTGTTAATTACTCTGCATGTTGCACTGCTGACCCCAAAATGAATGAAAGCCATCAAATCTCCAGAGACTGTAGCAGGGTTCCTCCACATTTACAGCTGCACAATTAGACGTCTTTTCCATGTTTTCCATGTTTGTTTGGTTAGAAGTCATAATTTGTAATATGTAGTTGCACACATGACAACAACATGTGTTTTCCACAGCTGAGGAATTATGAAATACATTTGGAGGACCATGATGTAGTATTTCAAAATCCTGTGCAGGAACCCTTATAAGAGGAAGACATGCATAGAACATTAGTGTGACACACGATCACAGAGTAAATAGTTGTTTAACTACTCATTAAACAGCACATATAGTCTGATATAAAGCCTTACCTTACACCGCTCTCTAAAGGCTCTACCGACGTTATCCAAACATAACCAGACAATTATTTCAATCTGGCTTTTCTCCAGATTATCACATTTTCCCCTTGTCCTAACCAAACCAAAGTGACCCAAAAGATGAACAAAAAACATGGGAATGTTCACACGTTTAACAAATGCAAGAGCAGGTAACATTTTGACCCAAAATGGTGAAATGCGTGATCCACACCAGGCTGCAATGAGGCTTAGCTTAGTATCTGTGTACCTGGTTTCTTACTGTTAAGTAGCAGCATTGCAATAAACAAAATGTAATTCTGTAAAGAAAAGTTTGTGCGACATGCAACTTCAGAGATTTGATTAGTTTTTTGATAGCCTCAGCTGTTTTATAACTTCTGGACTTTGCTGCAGGGAGTGAAGTCTGCTTTATTGCACTTTCATTAGATTCACTTTAGGAGTCTTAAAATAAAGCACTGGGATGTCGTATAGCTGTGATTAATGGCATCATTCATCAGTTGGCCGCGGCCAACAGGCTGTCCAATGTTTACAGCTCTACGGCCAAGCGTTCCCTCTGCTGCAGCGTGGCACGCAGACAAGCTAACAGGTGGGCTATGGATTGGGTGACAACAGAGGAGGAGCGATTCTTGAGAAACCCCACCAGGGAGCCCACCAGAATCACACGGCTATCCATGCCTGTCCAGAAATAGAGGCATTAATTTGCCAACTGTGATAAACAGAAACGCACAAGCCGTAGGAGTGTGCAGATGGAAATTCCCTTCAATTGTGCAAGTCTCATAGCTTGCAGGCTTAGTGGCATAATCGCATCGGTTTAAAGATGAAGTCTTGTGTTGCGTTATGTTTCAGATTTGTCTGCAGTTGTGAGGAACTCTCATCTCTTGACAAGCGCGTCTTAATTTGGGTTAACACAAGCAACCGCGTCAATTTGCCACTTTCAGCTGATAAATGTGATACCAAACTCAGCCAAGCGGTAACTGGGTGATGTCTCCCATCAAAAGCTCACCTGCACTTAACTTTTCCATGCCACAGAAAAAAAAACAACATAGTGACAAAGTTCAAAGAGGATGAATGAACTTCTGGCAGCAGCACTTTCTGCAGTTGCATGTGGTGTGATCACACATTGACCATTTGAGTGGAGTGTTCAGTACATAACCCCTGTGCCCCCCCGCTGTCCCTCCCATAGTGGTTCCCTCAGAGTAAAGTAAGACAGATGGAGGCAGTGGACGTACACAGATTCTCTCATGGATCAAATAGGTCAGGCTGGCCCTGCAGCTCCAGCTGACGGTTGAACAGCTCGATCTCTTTGTTGGCCTCGGCGATGTACTCTTTAATAAACTCATCCATGTCTGCAGTGGCACAATGTAAGGGAAGCAGCAGCAAGATGACCACACACACACAACAGTAAAATACACAGGTGAGTTTTGTCTGTGAAAAGTGATATATAAATACATTTTACTTACTTCTTTTTTACTAGTACATTTCCATAATTTAACAAACACAGGGTTGGATTTTCATTATAGTTACAGACTCAGATCTACTGTGTCTTACTTGTTTCTTAAACAGCTGATTTATGTGTGCCTGGCTTTGTTTTAGCTTTTGAAATATGGAACATCACCAGTTCTTTCTCCGAGCCTGAATAGACAGTGATCTCCATGAACACTCTGGTGAAAAGGATACTAGGATGGCAGAGTCTTTTTTCTCCAAAGATGTCAACATATTGATAACCGTTGTAGAAGTAGCCTTGTGGCAGTGGGTCCAAGTGCCTGGTCAGCTAAACAGAAACATATAATGTCAGGTTCTGTTAGACCCAACCCAACCCAACCCGTCCCGTCCTATCCTACAAGATGGGGAAAAACCAAACAAAATAATCAACACCCACCCCCCCAAAAAAAACAACACAAAAACCTTATTTTTGCTCCTTCAGTGGCATTGACAATAAACTTAAAAGTTCCTCTCAGAGTTCTCGTCATACAACATATATTCATGTATCTTTGAGCTCTAACAAACATGCTCATTGCATTATATTTTTAAACTTGCATTGTTTACATCAGTGTTTACACCAGTCTTCCTGTCCAACACCTTTTGGCTAGTACATCTCTAAATCTCTTGGCATGTTGCAGTCACCACCTGTCAGTCAGTGAACTAGCATGAAACCGTTGGCAGGCATCTGCGTTGTGTCACCTTTGTGCTCATAAGCACATATGTGCTCTGCATTAGTGTTACTTCAATACAGATACAAACAAAGCGGGGGGCTCCATTGCACCACTAGAGGTCAAAATTTCACAAGGGACCTTTTATGCTGTGGTGTGCACAAATTCCAACAATGTTAAATACAAAACTAAAAAAAACTCACATGTATACTCTTGATTTCCTGTGATGAAAGAGTAGTTTTGGTCTTCTTAGGTTTCTTTGTCTGCCTCTGTGAACAGAAACAATCCTCTGGTTAAAGAATATTGTATATTATTATACCTGACTAATGCTAATAATGATGACAGATTTATACTACAGCTGGACAAGATGAAGATTCAGCAAAACTTTTTTTAGCTTCAATTTTGCCGATTTTCAACTCTTTTTCAGATAGTTTGGTTGTAATACAGGATGCAGGACAATTATTTTAAAGACTAATTGATATTGCATTGAGTGGCTGCTTTTATATGGACCTAAATATTGCTACCACAGATATATATTGATAATAAACCTGTTTATCCTTTTTGGACTGACAAGCAATCAATTTAATGTCATCTTCTCACATTTTTTTCAGAGTTTATTGCATATTTAAATGTCTACCTGCTTGGCACACAGTCGGAGCCAGTCTTTCACTCCATCCTCAGTGAGGCCAACACCATCAAAGAACAGGAAGCAGGAAGCGTCCTTCTTTTTGGGGCCCGGGATCAGAGGGTTAAGGGTCTGTTCCGGGACAATGCTCAGGTTCCCGCTCACTGTGTTGTAGCTCACCTCCATCATTTGGTCTGAGTCTGGAGGTTCCAGAGATAAAAGCACTTAGACATACAGTTCATGCCTCATATGTAGCACCTGCAGCTACACAAGCTTCATATGGTAAGAGCATGCTGTAGCTGAGGGCGTTAATGTTTCCATACATCCATACAACCTCTCTGATCTCAAAATGGCTCACAGAACTCACGTGTGCAGTCCAAAAAAAAAATTAAAACATGTCAAATATGACAAATATGTCCTAACTGAATGTAAAATATGCATTGAATATTAAAAAAACAGCTTAATACACACAATAAATTAAATTAAGATGACTAAATAGAAAGTGATGTAAATGATGCACTAGCCTACAGACAGTGACTGAGATAGACACTTGACACTAAGGGAATGTGAGTAGTAGTAGAAGGATCATCCGGTCTCCACACTCGTTCCATACCATCATATCTTCCCAACTCTCTCTACAACTGTATGCACACTCTCTGGCACATTTCCTCACGTCTCCTCACAGGCAACCTGCACTCTCTCCTCACAGGCAACCTGCACTCTCTCCTCACAGGCACCTGCACTCTCCTCACAGGCACCTGCACTCTCTCCTCACAGGCACCTGCACTCTCTCTTCATGCAACACCTCTACACAGGTCTTCAAAATGAACAAAGAGTGAGAAAACTAGGTGGAGGAAACCAAACCAAGTGAACTATGGGCTGAATTCTGAACACCAGACACAACCGAGCAACGTTCCTACCGTCAGGGGCTTCTTTTGCCTGTCTTTGAGGGCAACCATTTCTCTAACAATTCCCAAAACTGGGAAATACAAATGCAGGTCAAATATTTACCAAAGACAGAAAATCACATTTGTTTAGTATTGCTCAACAAAAGGCCAACTCTCTCTTGCAGTTCTAAATCTGGTCTGAAAATAAGAACAATTCATCAAAACAGTATTAATATGTATTTGACATGAGCAAAAGAAAATGGAAAACATAAATCCTACCAGAAAATCGGACTTTCCCCCAAACATTGTACATGTTTCCTTGGAAAGGGCTCGACCTTAGTGATGACTTGAACGCTACAGAAGAAGTAAATATTTATGAGAGCATTGTTAATATAATACAATAATATTTATTTTTTTAAAGCACATTTTGCAACAAGATGTAACAAATGTACATATTATTAATATAGTTGTGTGAGGAATCCTTTTGAAAAACAGATTTTTTCACAGCAACTGCTGACAATTACTTTGAGACCTCATTTGTTTCCATATTTGGAGGGAAAGGCAGCTTATGTAATCATCGTCAAACTCTGCCAGCTCATATCTGAAGCTTCTGTCACGTGTTAGAGTAAAAAAAGGGGAGGTGGGGTGGGCTTTCTTTCCATCTCACCTTTACAGCGGGCGACAAATAGAGGCCTCTCTAGGGGCCGGTTGAAAGCTATGCACTGCTGAGTGAGAACCAGGGACCCAGAACCAGAGAAGAAGCGCCCTTTGCACCTGAAACACACAACATGTGCACATTACACAAATGGTGAGAAAGTTAAGTCTTGAGCAAGCCAAATGTTTGTGCATTTTGTTTTTGGCTGGAAAGTTGTTTACTCTACCAGCTGCCTGCAGGAAAGAGGCCAGTGCCTGTGATTTGTTGGTGAAACTGTAGAAGTGGATGCTAAATCTGGAAAAGCAGATAGTCTCACCAATTTCCTGTCCTGGTAAAGAGCTACGGAAGTGCAAGAACACTTCAAATACATAGACACACAAATGAAAAGTTTGGAGATGAGTAAATCAAAAGGGACAGACTCTAGCCAGATATCCAGTGTATGATCTGAGGATTTAGCAGAGGTTCATATTAGGCTGACCACTGAGGCATGAGGGCTAGATGGACTGGGTCCAAAGGGAAGGAGACCCCCTCTGTGTACATGGCAACTGTATGGCCAACAGCTTGTTACTGGGCTGCCAGGAGGCAGCTGGTGATAGAACACAAGATGCCCTGAGGGGCTTTACAGCAATCAGCAGCCGATACCCCCACCGCTGCAGCAGAGTGGCAATTAAACTGCAGGGAGGAAGGTGAGACAGGACTGCAGAACGCTGAGGCAGGAATCAATGCCAGTCTGTTGCTCATTGCCCAAAAGGATGAGTGTGGACACAGAGGGATGTGCTGGGGTCACAACTAGTAAAGTGGGACATAGGTCGAGGGTCTTACCAGCCAGGGTAGAGGACATAACGTGCTCTCAGCATCTGTGGCTCACTGAAGCTGGTTTCAGACAATATCAGGTTCACATCTTCATTTCTATTGAAGGAAAAAAAATACTTTAAGTAACACTAAACCTTACAGTGGTATACACAAATATGACATAAAAATACCCTTAATGCATAATGAACCCCTAATTACAACAATGTAACATTCTTTCAGTATATAATGCATGTGGTAAATTCTTACAACACATTCCTGTGGTAACTGAGCAGTGCTCTGACCCAAAAGATTTACAAAAAAAAAAGCAGAATAAAAAGCAGCCTTGGGAGAATATTTTTAGTACAGATAAAAGCAGTTAAATGACTGTTTGCAGCATTGATCATGATTCTGTGGGCGCCTACCTGGTGACAGCTCCTCTCTCTCCCAGTATGAAGGCTGCGGTGGGGTTGGCAGAGCGTACCAACTGCTGAACATGCTGCATGAGAGGGTGCTTCTGCTCTGCTGTCAGCCCGGTGAACACCACTGTACTCACAATACCTGACATACAATGAGGCACAAAAAAAAAAAAGAATATGAATTCGAGGAGAAACTGACTCACTTTACTGAAAATACAAAACCACTCGAGCCACTGCAGAAATACATTTACACTCAGTTTGATTTACTGGCATTACTACTGCAGCAGTTTTTTTTACCAGCAAGCTGGATTTATATGGAAATTAACAGTTTGATTTCTACAAATCCACCAGTAAGATACAAAATGAATAACAAGTTATCAGGTGACACGTTGAACTATGGTGGTTGCCCCTTGTTCATCTGATGACAGCTGCACCCAGGCTTCCTCCCAGCTTCCCAGAGATGCCAATGATGATATAAGCCCAAATGAAGTCTTCAAAATGTCACTTTAGAATACAGGATGAAATATGCACTGTATATATCAAGTGATGGTTGAAGTGTCACGGTGCTAAGCAACTAATGCTTGTTGTGCCATTACATATTTGTATCACCTTACCTCTATCTAACTTGTTAAAGACAAACAAAGCCATAGCACTGTTACAGTAGTGTTGTAGAGGAGCTGCAGGCAATTAAGTGAGTACTAAGAACTTGACTGTGCAATACAGCATAATAACTGTCATATGTTTGTGTAATATGTTGAATATAAGTACAAATGTCACATTCAAATGATTAGTGGTAGAGGGTAGATGGCACAACACATTTCCCAAGTCAAATAAACAGTAAAAACAAAGGGTTTCTGCACATTTATTTCTTCCCTAGGTTTTTGTGTTGGTTCTATTTTCTCAATGCTACTTAATTCTAGTTTGACAGTTTGAAAATAATACACTTGACCTTTTACGACTGAGTGGGAATGTTTATTTTCTACAATCCAGCGGCATGATGTATAAAATGGCTTTTTCGAACAGCTTCCAAAAGAGCGTTGCATCAATATCAATTAATATCACTCCGGTGTTTCCTCAGACTGCCATGAAAAAGTTTATCCTGGTTCTGTTGTTGGGGGACAGAAGGGTACATTGTACTAGACAGGACTCACCTTGACTGCACTGCTCCAACAGCTTGGGAAAAGCAAACCTAGAGTGAAAAACAAGGGAAAGAAATGCTAATTTAGTGTTGAGTTCTTAGCGCCATTGTCTCTCATTTGCTTCTTTTCAGATATGCATCAGACACATTTGAACACACCTTCAGCACAGTTTCAAAGACAACCAAAAGACTGTTTGGTGTAAAGGGTGCCAATTAATTGCTAAGCCAACTGCTATATAGAGATTATGCAGAAAATAAAGTGTAATCATCATTTTGAAGATGAACTTTTCTTCATCTGTGAGGTGGAGATGTAAACTTATTCATAACTTTTAAACATACTGAAAATAAGCTTCATGAACATGAGGGTTTTTTTGTTTTGTTGAAGAGCTCTCTTTATTTTAACCTACGTTATTTTCCACGGTGTCAGCACTAATAACTGTAACCAATGGCTGTTTGCCAAAGTTGTGTAGCAATAAACAGACTAATTCCATGTTATGGTCCTTGGGTAGCAATCAGGTTATCCACGCTGAGGCATTTTTCAAAGGATGATATCATGACTGTGACTGGCAACTGACCAATGTAAAAGCTTTCTGTAATTTCATTTAATCTTAACATAATTTATCCTCTGTTGTCAAATCGATCAGCGTTATACATCCCCTTTCTGAATAACCAGTCGGCCCCAGCCTGAAGGCTCTCCCAGAGCTGCAGGCTGGGGGGGTGGGGGGGTTGCGGTGGGGATCAGCAATTTAAAAGGCATTTATCTTTCCTGTCCTGATGTAATGAACTGTCTACATCCATCATAAAGAATGGATCATGACTGACTGATGAGCTTCACTGAGGAGGGTGTGCTGGTCACACATGTGGATCTGGGGGATTAGAGGGCTATGCTGAGGGAGGTGACAGGCAGGTCAGGTCTAAGCTGGGCTAACCACACCCAATTAACGCCATAGTAGGGGTCCAAAGACCTCCTCACAATACATGGCAACAGACAGTGACAGGGGCTTTTTGAAGATGCCTCAAATGGAAAAGTCACAGCTAACCGCATTGCTACATATTTTTCCACTACTCAGCCAAGTAGGGCTGAGTCGGACTGAAGGGTCATCTCAACATATTTATAGAGCAAAACATTCGAAAAAAACAAGATTTATTATTAAAGCTTAGCTTGCTCATCTTGTCTGAAGGACTGTGCAAGTTTTCCACCATAAGTTATCCTGCATGTATGCTCTATTAAATATGCATTTCACTGTGCAGAATCAGATTCAACATGTTATTAATACTGCAGAACTTTGATTTTCACTATGAATGAAAAGTGTGGTATAAAATTAAATGTATCATTATTATTATCATCATTTTATTTATTTATTACTATTCTTCTTATTATATAAACACATCTAATGGCTTTTCAATGAAATTTCTTAGGGATAATGAAAATTGGCAGCAGTAATTCTCTGAGTATGCTGTAAAAACTAGACCCTCCGCACTGATCTCATCTGTGTGTCAGTATCACTGGCAGGCACCGCAAGGCTGTGCAGTGGAAAACAGCCTATTAAACAGAGTGGTATGTCATATTGTGTGGAGCAGCTCAGTCAATCTACGACAGTGAGAAGCTCTGTAAGCTACATCTAAAGCCTGTAACAAAAGGAGAGTGAGATTAAATGTAGGACTGATCCTCTCTGTAAAAGGGACCTAGCCTTGAGTTTTAATGGCTAAAAGTGTCATGTAACCTCGTCCTGGAAAACTCCTCTGCGCCAACGATTTATCAACATCCGGCCCTGTCTATCATCATCTGGTCTGTCCATATGTTACTCCAAAACACAAATGAGTAGAATCTTCAACTTCAATTTCACGTTATCTTTCTTCTTATGCAAGTGTTTCACCTTTTTTGCGTGAAACTACGTTCACTTACGTTGGCTTGCAAACAAAAAAGGTAAATAGCTAACCGTAAAATGAAATGAGTTTTTGGAACATACTAATAATAATGACAGATAGTTGAATAGCGAGTGGTGCTTCAGATTAAACTACACCTGCTGTTGTCAACTAAGGAGCAAACTATCCTCCTTTTAGAGCCATCACTCATTTCAACAGTTAGTTTGTAGATCTTCGGTGTAGAAATCCTTTAAGATGATGATGATACAAATGTGAATCCTTGCAGCTGCTTGGATGAAAGACCTTTCAGCCCCTGGGATTCTGATAAAAGCATTAGCATGAAGCAGGTGTGCTGGGTATTATTCACTATGTCACTAACTTACACCTTCAAATCAGAACACAACTAGTATGAAATAGGTCATATATTATTATGTAACACTGAGGTTGATAATATGTAAGCTAAAAGGTTACACAGTCAACACAAAACTATTTCAGCATGTATAAAAGGAGACACATGGACATTTATATGTGGTTTCATCTCACTGTCACCCAATATTTCTCCTGATTTCTGTTCTGTGTGAAATTCACTCTCAGGAACTTTGTCTGCTTCAGTCTGACATTGTGGGTTTTTGTTAAATGACCATCAGAACATCTCTTTATGGCAATGGAAGCTGTTTTTGTTTGTTCAGCAGAGTCGAGACCAGGTGTAAAGCAGAAGGAAATTTCACCTGTGCTCCATGCAGGAGGCGAGAGGATCCACACAGGCGGTGACGGCGCCGATGGTGAAACAGGCTTGGACAACCGGGTCAGGGTGGAAAAGAATGGCCTGCACCACATCCAGAACATCCGTGTATCTGTATATGTTGGAAAGAACATTTACACATGTTTAAGTTCTCCCACTCTGATAAAGAAAGGTAAATTAATCCACTCTTGTGAATGTTGGATTTGAATACCTTTAGAACTTCATATACATGTATATATTTCAACAACAGATACTCTGAATGCTACAAAGGTATCTGTTTTATGAATTATGATGAGATTATCTGGGCTTTACATCATTAAACAATGAACACTAGATAATACTTTTTTCTAAAGGTGGGACTCTTTGCTAATATCATATTGATCCTGAAGTTATTGTTGATCGATTGAATAGAAAACGAGGCAAAATTTTCAGTTTCTTGCTCCAGTATACTGTGTCCTTAGTGCACTGAAATACAGATAAGATAAATGGTCTGCAGCCTTTATTATTTCAAAATGTTAACTTCATTAATTAATGATTTAATTAAGTTGAAAGCATCTTACAGTCTCATGCCTGTATGAGAGTAACAAAATGAGGGGGAGGCTGAGTGATCTGCTGTGTTGTTATTAATGTTATGTGTCCAGCAGTGGAGAGCAGCGTCTCTGCTGCAACGTTAGCTCAGGGGAAAGACATCGCTGTCCAAGACGCTGAGTGAACGCAGGGTTTTAGAGATCAAACAGAGTACCGAGTTTTTTTCTTCACCTCAGAGTTGGTTTAAGTTGTTTAATGCAACAGTGTGTGATGGTCAGCTGGTCTGGTTTGTTACTATAGATCGCTGCTCTGCTAACGTCACTCTGAGCGATGGTGTCTATAAATCAAAACATGCTTGCAACCGCTGCCTTTTATGAGGATAACTTCTAGTGTGTGCACGCTGTAGACTGTCCAGGTGCTGCTCTGCCCTCACAGTTGAGTTCCAGCTTTTTGTTCCATTAACATCACATTATAAACTAACATTTAGAAAATCGATTTTTGACATTTGTGAATCAATGCAGAATCGTCCAAGTCAGCATCACAATGCATCTAAGAATAGATTTTTTTCCCCACCCCTATTCTTTTCACATTGTTGTTTTTTTGATAAAAAGCATCCATGAAGCTGAGCTCTGCTCTACTTTATTAGTCGTGACTTTTCAGTTCCCTGCTGTATCAAGCTGATCAGCAGCCTCTCTTACCCAGGTGAGAGCACCAACAGACGGGGTTTGCCTCCTGGGCCTCTCTGGCTCTCCAGGAAGCTGGACAAATACTGCTGGAGGTGTGAGGCTGAGAAGCTGTCACAGCTGTCAGGAGCAGGCTCATACACCACCCACCTACAAGGAATGCAAATCAATTTCAATTATTTCTGTTTGTGCTCTTCTAATTATTATTATCATCATAATGAATTAACATATACACACAACATATGTCAGATTAAAAAGGATAACAGAAAAAAAACTAAACAAGAATCAAACCAAAGAACCTTGATTGGATTAAATATCTCTCACCTTCCGCATTCTTTGTTCAGCTGGACCAGGAAGTCGCAGAGTCTCTTCTTATGGCTTCCTGGCAGTCCAGTGATGATGGTAATGACAACCTTTTCACACAATTAAAAAGGTCTACATTAGATTTGCATAGTGTCAGCTTTACCATAACCTAACAACTGATTAAAGGATCTAGAAGAATATTTACCTTATCAATATTTTTGAAATAGTTAGTCTAGTCTATAAACTCACCTTGTCTCCTTGGCTGCTGACTGGGTTCCTCAACTCTGCAGAAGGGAAGAGCGTCCCCAGGTGGTCATACAGGATGGGCTCCTGACCAATACTGCTCAGAGAAAAGTGCTGCAGAAACCTAGCGTAGATCAGAATACAGCAATCACTAAATTGGAATGGGATCACAACTGACTGACATGTCTAGATATAAAAAATATAAATAAATGCAAATACCATGTATTTTTAAGGATAAAAATAATCACCTACAATCTGTAGTTTATAGACTGACATAAGCTGATAATAAGACTGATAATGCTGAATAAACATAATATAAACTGACTTATTCTGACAAATCGTGCAAAATGAAAACTATTTAGCGTGTTTATTTTGGGTGCAAATTAATTTCTTTGCCTATACTGTAAAGTCAAGAGAGCAAAGAAACAGGAAAGATTAGTTATCTTTGTTTTTGTAATAATGCTAGAAAAAAAATGTGTGTTGCTCTGTATTTGAGCCATTTTATGAATCTATATTATTCTTAAGATTTTCTTGCACCCCTCCAGTTTGGATGGCCACCATTAATAAAACAGCCTCAAATGCTATTCTGGGAGGACCGATTAAGCACAGCATCAGGTTTTATGACTTGTTTGGTCCAACTCTGAAGTGCTCCACTGTGTAACTGGAGTGTGACCTAGAAAAGATCCGGCCAGGATTGAAATGTCTATTAAAATAAATATGTGGTTTGGGGTCACTGTGCAGGCGTTACCCTTGTCATCGATACAGGTGTTTATACTAACATGTCCTGCTCTGGCAGCTGAGAGTATGAAGTCTTCAAGCTGCCTCTGCGTTTGGCCACTGGTGGCTCCTGACTGTCGTGCAGTTTCTGCAGTCTGGTGTGCCTGAGAGAAAAGAGTGATTACCGTTTCTGTGCATAGTTTCATGGTTCAACATGCCAGCAAGTAATATGTTTTAGACAGATTTAAGAACTTTCAAAACCTTGTGATATGATGAGAAAGAGGCTTGGTACAATAACTCAAATTGTCAAACTGATAACTGAACGCTAATGTATCTTATTTGATCAAATATAAGTGATAGAAGTATCTGTATCAATCAAACTTTCTGTACTTCAAGCTATGTACAACAGAATCTACCGAATAAGATGTATTGTACTGATGAAATGATCTTACATGTTTCTTTGGCTCCAGGTCAGGTGCTCTTGGTCCACCAATTGTAGATTGAGTCCAGATTCAGAGTTTTTCCACACTGATAAAACCTGATACCAATAATGAAAAGGTTGATATAATTGCATCTTTGATGAGCACAAAATGCAGAAGAAGCAGGGTTCAAAAAAAGATATTTTTCTGTGATGGATTATCCTGGAACTAACATAAACCCAAATTCCAGCCTTTAATCTAAGACTCATAGATCTCTCGAACTATTTTCAGTCCTAGTATGAGTTAAAGACATTCCAGCTGAATTGCCGACAGGCACGATGAGAGACTGATATTCTGAGTCAGCCATACTCAGATAGCGCTGTGTATCTTCAATCTCAAGGCAAGTCAGAAGTCACTGTCTCAAGGTCTTACCTTGGAGTAGAAGGCCCTGTGGCTCTTAGACCTGGGCTGAAGAGCAAAGACCAGACTCTGGTCAGAGCTGTGAAGAGGGAACGGGAGGTGGGGGAGCAGAGTGCTCTCATACTCCAGACACAGAGAGGCTACAGCACTGGAGTCCTGTTAATAAGAGGAAGCATGCAAAATCACATAGAGGGCTTTTCTTTTAAACAGATCTTGTTTAGAAAAGAATAAACATACAGTACATGATGCAATGCAAGATGAACTACTGCACTTCAAATCCCTTGACAACGTTAATATTTCATACTTTTCCAGTGACATGATTAATGTGCATACCGGATCATAGAACTTGATGGTGCTGATGTGATCCTTGGAGACAGTGATGCTTCCATATTGAGAATGAATAAACAGGAGTCCCCCAGAGAAGAAGATGATCTTTCCTAAAAATTAAATGGCATAAATTGTAAATAAATGGTAAAGAATTATACCCAATTGCAACTCTTTGTCACATAAGGAGCGATACTGGCCTTACCTTCTTCAGGTGTGGAGAGCTGGCCGCTGGAGAACACATAGGCAGCATCTGCCACAGTCAGAGGAGTTCCCAAACATGTGCCTTCCTCCTTCTGTTTAAAACACATACAAGGTCAACACATACTGTTTATAAGCCTGTAGTGGAGCAGGTAGATGAAGCCTCTGAACTTACCTTTGTCAGATGTTGGGCTTGCTCAGACTGCTTGACATCAGATTCCATCTAAAAACAATGTCACCATCAGAATTTTGGTAGCAAACAATCAAGTAGGTTAAAAAACAATATCTTTTATTCTATTACTTCAAGATCAAGACTGAAAATGTCTGTACTGGTAAACTTTAATTGTAGCAAAACTCAATATTTGGTTAATATTAAAGTGACACTGAATTTGAGCCCCACACGTACCAGCCAGCAGGCATAGCGCGGCACTGTTGTAGTGAGGATGGTGTAGCAGCTGTCTGAGGACACAGTGCCATCTGCAGGAGATGAAACAGACTTGTCTGACATGGAGCATAAATAACAAAGCTATAGAACAACAAACATGGAAGATGAATCGCAAATGTATCCTTGGTTCAGAAAAAAAGGCTATTTTTGGACAAGCCTTCAGATTAAATTGTTGTTTTTCTGTTGATGGTGATTTGTGGATTTTATCCTACTTATGTAAATCAAATTTCTTTAGTGAAATCAATCAGCAGCTCATTCTAATGCGACTTAATCTAATCAGTATCGTACCTTTCTGTTGAATGTTGATGCTGGACTCCAAGAAAGACTCAGAGAAGACCACAGAGCCCAGGTCCCCCCCATCCCACTGCAGGTCTGGGATGTCATGGACAGTCATGGAGGCCTCAGGGAGAAAAGAAGAAGAAGAACTCTAAATAAAAACAGTCTCTTTCCCTGAGAAATAGTTTACTGTTTATTGTCAAGAAAAAAAAGCATAACATTACTCATACTTACTGTTTTTACTAGATAACGGCTTTCTTCATCAGACAGTGGAATGATCCTATAGATTAGAAAAAACAAGAAAGACTCTTTAGAAGTGAGATCACATATTTTTATAAAACACTGATTTAGTGAACAAATCTCTAAGCACGTATACTGTAGCACTGAAACCACGTGAAAACACATGTTATATAGATGCAATGTTGTGTGCAATTAACATGATGGAAATCTCATGGAACTGTGACGAAGAAAACAAATGTCTGCAGAGCTTTTTAATTCAACTACATAACAACAAGTTCCTCATAACACTCACCTTCCTTGTTTATTCACTGCTTGGATGTTGAATTCACATTTGGACCTTAAGAGAGCAAACACAGAATCAACATCGAACAATAAATTTAATTTCATGCTTGGCTGAAAGTGTCAATGGGAATCTTATGTTGTTTACTTACTGAAAAACAAAAAGCAAAAACTGGAGATTGATGAAACAGTTTATGGCACCAACAGTGGACAAAGATACAAAATGAATATCAATGTGTTTTTACCTGAGAGCACTGCGGTACTGACTTAAATTCAATGAGTCCAAAGTCATAAGAAAGGTGTGCTCTGCTACATCTTTTGCCTAAAAAAAAAGAAGTATTTCTTTATGAACAACTGTACATGCTAAATGTAATATGAATGTTACAATAGAGAGGTTGTTGTTGTTGTTTGTATTGGTTTTTTTTTTTACCTTGGTAGCACTGGATGTACAGGAGTAGCATTTGATTCCAGACAGAACTGCTTGAACAGCAGCTGAATAAATCTGTGACAAAAGCCTGAAAAAATAAATAAGCAAACAAATGAGTTTTTCCCCTTCAAACATTCTTAAAAAGACTTAACAATGATCATACAGTATCTTAGTGGGTAAATATTGATTATGAAAACCAAAGTAGAATTACTTACAAGACTTCTGTTTTCTTTTGTTGTGTATTTTGATTTCCTGTGGGTGAAATACAGGGACTGTTAACAAATTATAGGCTAACAACACAAATAAGTGCTACTCACATTACACCTAACCTCAGGCCAGCTGTGCTCTTTCTGGACCCTGCATTTAACTCTAAGCATAGCAACATTTCACACTAGCATTTCTGAAGAAGGGTTAGTTAGGAGCACTTTGAACTCTGTGATAATAAACTCTCCTCTGCAGCAGCATTTTTTTTTCTACAGCTGTTAATACTAATGGATTAACTACACAGAAGAAGATCCAGCTGCATTTTTCAGTCCTCCATATCACATGTGTCTGATGGAACAGATATGCTTCTAGTTTAATCAGTCTGTGTAATGGCTCATGCTATTTGGTGTAACTATGATCAGATTTTACACTTCAACTTTGTCTTATGTGTATAACTACAGTGACTGTGTGTTGGGCTGTGTGCAAGGCCAACTGAATCTGCTGCTGCAAATGTGCTGCTTTCACTACACACCCCCTAGACTGTATTTCAGACTATGACACATTCTGTGGACATTGTGTAACAGTCATAAGGAGCTGCTGGCTATAACTCAAGGAGTCTATGTGTACAGTGTATAGCTGTGTAGCTGTATAGGGAAAAAGACTAAACAAAGTCATACAGTATAACCTCACCGAGATACGGGGTGTGGGTGGTACCAAAGAAGTAGGTTCGAGTGCAGGATAAAGGACCTTTGGGAGCCACACACTGCAAAACCTAAAGGACAAAAAAGGTTGTTTTGAAACACACAATAATGACAAATAATTTCACAAATGACAGACAACAGTGGTGTAAAATGACCTTCATCAACTTAATGAGTCATCACTTATTTCCTAGCATGAGATGTTCCACCATTTAAACAATCCTCACTGACCACTGCTTATTCTAAATTACTTCACCAGGTGGTGCTGCATGCCAATTTTTTCTCTTTAGCTTAATCAGTGCCTTAAATGTTAACTGCACAAATTTAATTAATAGAATAAAATAATGACCAGAAATATTGCAAGATTTTACAGTGGTGGGTCATAGCTTACAGCGTCTGCTTGCAATTATTCTCCTTGACTCAGCGGCTGCTTCTTACCATGTGTCTGGCTGTGGAAGCCTGAGGCCCTGTGTTTCGGACCTGATGACTCTCAGAGGGAAAGTTGAATGAGTAGCTCTCCAGATCGTGCAAGGAGGAATGTTTCCCAAACAAGACAAAGGGCTGCTGACTTTTACTGAAATTTAAAAAAAGATTACATTTTCTTAGTTCTACAAGCTACAACACTGCAACTTGAATGTAATTTTAATATTTTGACATTTAATATGATGTATACCTTTTGTCAGTGATGTTGCTTGAGATCAGTCCATGGGAGTAATAAGTGCGGAATGCCTGTAGGTGAATGAGAACACACTTAATGCACTAACCTGAATACTGAGAGCAGGCAAAGAATGAAAAATTAAAACTAAATGACTGCGCATATAAGACAGACATGTAGTAAATTAAGACAATGACTTCATCTTATTCCAGTCACTACACCTTTGTCCTGTTCACTACACCTCCTTCATACTAACAAGGGTGATTTGATGATACTCTACTACTCATACTGTAACTGAGGTGCAGGAGGAAAACCTGATATCAATTGAAGCTCAACTTTGCTGATATCCCTCATATATTAAGTTGATTCTTTTGGGACTGTTAACTTACCTCTCCTGCCTGTGCTTCAGACAGCTCCAAGATGGACAGATGGCTCTCCAGATCCATGCTGGAGAAAAAGCTGGTCCACTGCTTCTCAAAGTTAACCAAGTCCTAAACCAAACAACACCCAGGTTAGAGTACTGCATCACATTGACTGCTTATATCTACCCTTACCATATATATGAATAAATTAACATCACCATCTTACCATGGTGTGTAACAACTACTCATTACTTCTTAAAGCAGATTAGGTCATTTTTGAATCAGTTTGATCCATAATTTCCGCTATGATGTGTAAAATATTTATGACAAACTACCAGATTCCCAACTGATGCCTTGCAATTCCTACTGTGTGCTTTACTGCCAGCTATATGAGTATTAATGACATTTAATGGTTAATTTTAAAAGAAGATCAAATACAGACTTGTGCAGCTTAGTTTATCAAATACTGTAGTGTGTAACTTTTAAGGAAGGAAGACCAATCTTTTATAACTTATTGGAGATCAAAACCAACAAATTATTGATCATTCTATTAAAAAGAAAGTGTAAATATGTGGCTGTGAATATATTAGATGAAGTCCTAGAGCAGGGGTGTCTAACTCATTTTCATTCAAGGGCCACATATAGATCAATTTGATCTCATGTGGGCCGGATCATTAAAAAGATGGAAGGAAAGAAGGAAGGAAGGATCTCATGTGGGCCGGATCATTAAAAAGATGGAAGGAAAGAAGGAAGGAAGGAAGGAAGGAAATAAGGAAATAAGAAGGGAAGGAAAGAAGGAAAAACAGGCAAAAGGAAGGAGGGAAGAAAGGTAGGAAAGAGAGATAGTGAAGGATGGACAGACAGAAGGAAGGAATGGAGAAAGGAAGAAAGGAAGGAAGGCAGATGGAAGGAAGGACAGAAGGAAGAAAGGAAGGAAGGACAGATGGAAAGAAGAACAGAAGGAAGAATGGAAGGATGGACAGAAGGAGGAAAGGAAGGAATGAAGAAAGGAAGGAAGGACAGATGGAAGGAAGAAAGGAAGGACAGATGGAAGGAAGAAAGGAAGGAAGGAAGGAACGAAGAAAGGAAAAAAGGAAGGTAGGAAGGACAAATGGAAGGAAGGAAAAGAGCACTGGATGGCAAGTGGGCCGGACCGCACCCCTCGGCGGGCCGTACCTGGCCTGCGGGCCGCATGTTTGACACCCCTGTCCTACAGGTTATATATGACAGAATAAGGTTAGAGAGGCCAATGAATAAAAAAAACTCAGTGCTACCTCGGTTAGGAGATGATCCAGGGACACTGGGTCCAGTCTAGTGTATACCTGCCACAGCCTCTCACTCATGTCCATTAGCTAGAAAAAGAAAAACAACAATACATGAACAAAAACAAGCAGTAAGGGAGCACAACTACAATACGCAGTAGTGCGGCAAAATGTTCTTGGAAGAAATATCTTTCAATTTGCTACACACTTAAGAGCTTAATAAATGTCTTTAGTTTTGTACGTTTGAAGGTACCTTGTATTTCATGGTAAAAAAGCTTCCTCCACCGATGCCTTCCAGGGCGAATGCTTGAATAAGAGGCCATTTTTCCACCATAAACATATCAAACTTCTGGACGTGTCCTAAAAACAACAGTAGAGCAAGTATAAATACCTGTGTTGTTGTAATTGCACCGTAAATACAAGCTGTCAAGTGGGTGAAACTACATTGTATTTATTTTTACCTTCTGGCTCACAGTGTAACGCAACAGAGCTAGTGTGTGAACGCTGCAATTTGTCTTCAACACATGCAGAGAAAATGAATGTGGAGATAAAACTGTGTTTATTTATATACCCTGTGAGCTGTAAGGTACTCCGATACGATGGCAGTCCTGCACCATTGTGACAAAACTGGAGATTTTGAACTCCTCTGCTGCTTCTTCATCTTCGTACTGTGCATGGAGGATGAACAGGAAAAAAACAGAAGAGGACTTAGGATCTCAGAAATATCAATCATAGTAAAAGAAAACAAAAAAAAGGTGGTTCATATAGTTTTTGAAGCAACAAGAGACACATAACAGCTCCAAAAAGGACACATGGGAAGAAAGTGTAGGTAAACCTAGATGTTTCACTAATCAAAACAGATTTGCTGTTTTCGCTGCACAGACATTGTAGACAACGTGTAACATTTGAGCTCACTTGTCTAAAAGGTGCCTTACAGGTAAGCTGCAAGGGTTTAAACTGCCACAAGGTCGATATATTAACATGGCTTACTACTCTTAATATAGTTAAGGCCCAATATAGTACATCTACACTTTGCCAATGGATACAGGAACTATAATTAACAAGAATAATAGGCCTTTAGGAGAGGAAGAGGGTTTTATCACCTCTGCCTCTGTCATGCAGTAGAGATGCAGGTTCCTCCAGTGAGACACGTAGGGCAACAGGTAACTGTAGTTCATTGGGTTGCAGTAAAGATGAACACACTCCGCCTTGATCAGAAGGATTACATCTGGCAAAAAGACAAGTGTAAATAAAAACTGAAGCAAGCAACAACAAAAAAAAAAACATGATTAAAAATATAGAGAACACCACTTAAAAAACTCACCATCCAGCATTTCCTCTGAAAATTCCTCAAGAAAATGTTCCAGATTCAGCTGATTTCTTCCATATAATCCGTAGAACAGGTATTTGGAAAGCTCAGTGCAGCCTTCATTATATCTGCTGTCAATTCCTGAAATACAACACACACACAAACAATCATTAATGTTTATTATATACATTGGAGTTATCACTTTACATGTCTTATTTTTCTGATTCTCTGAGGTCCAGTATTTGTTATAAACACTTCAATTCAGGTAAAAATGCCAAGAGAAGTAAAAGATAAAATATATTGTTGTCAGCTTCACATACCAAGAGAGCACAGGATGCCATCTGGAGTTGCAATGCCTCCATCTCTGAGCAAAGACTGAACCTGACGCAGGCGACCGCAACTGAAAAGAAAAGAAAATATATATGTGTATAAATTCATTGCTTTGCCAAGGCCATTTTTAGGTTGAGCAGGTGAACAGATTTATTGTGTTAAAATTATCTCCAAATTATGACAGCCACCTTTAATTATGACTTAGCATCAGCTCTAATTATAAGAAAAGTCTGAGTAAAGTATGAAATCTTTGCAAGGCTGTAAAAAAAATTACATTGTTTCACAAATATTACTATCATTGAAACTTGACATACTTTACATTTCTAAATCACCAATATTATTACGATAAAACATTTATAATAATAGCAAAACTGTACAATATGACCTCAAATTTCATATGTTTTTATTTGGGAGTCACTCTTTTTTCCCATTGGCTTCAATTGAAAATGTTCAGCCAACCACTTAAGGAAACTTTCCCTACAAATTTTCTTCATTTTATACGTTTTATATGGTCTTAGTTGGATCGATGAAGAAATATTCTGATAAGAAGTTGTTTTAAATATTGTGACTTTGGTTTTAATTTTCTCCTAAACCTCACAATAAAATGACTTATTTTGGGGCCTCTTTGGTGACTTTTAAAATGATGTCTTATCCTATACGTATATGAACACATACAGTATATATCAGTCAGTTAACAGTTAATTAGATTCCTATTTTTTAAAAGTAAATTAAAACATCTACTGTTTACATTACACATACTTCATTGTCTGTTCTACGTTGTCTTTCATCTGCTTTGTTTCTTATTTACTGTTTTGTTTATGTATAATTATCATTATTATTATTATCATTATTATTACTATCATTATTAACAACTACTACTTTGCTTAGCTCTTCATTGGCTTTAGCTAGGAAGCAGGGATTCCAATAGGAATGGGTGTTAAGGCACTGGGGGGGAAATGTATAACGTTAGCATTTTTACTCAGAAAATTATGTTAATATTGAAAATGTAGATTCCTTAGTGACATATCAAGTCATTATTATTCATATTATCCAGCAGTAACTAGCGTCTGACCGTCGACAAATGACAAAACAGCTGTTGGTGCAAACATTAGCCACTGTTAGCTCGACAGCTTCACTGACAGCGTTATCTGTAAAACACTCGCTCGGTTATTATTAACGTTACCTGACAACCGGGTTGACTCCCGAGTATTTCCCGTTAACCCTCCTTATACCGGCCATTGTGGTTATCGTCTCGGTGTACACAATTCAACGTTAAAAAACCGAACAACGTTTGTATTTTTTCAGGCCGAATAACTACATCTTCTCCATCATCTCCCTGGAGAATGTCTACACTAGCATAGCAACGGGGCAAACCATTCAATATTTAGGGGCGTCGGAAATTCATTTTAATCATACATTTTAGGCAGTCCTGACCAAAAATATCCCTCTAATATTGTTACTGGCTACAAGTTTCTTAACATATAACAATTAATTTCGTATATGTCAAATTAAACGCTTAACAGAAATGAATGTATCCCAATTTTCCAAGCGATGTCCCCCATTTGACGCTGTGGTACTGTCCTGTTTGGGAGGTTTGACAGCGGCAGTGCTGAGGGCGATGGTGCAATCCCTCAGTAATCTCAGTAATATAGTCCTGCTGTTGTGAGGAAACCCCTGCACATAACCTACTGTAGCTATCTCTACATCCAGTTTACAAGACATGCATGAGCTATCCAATGCTAATTCCATGGTTTTTACATTATACTGTAGCTATTGCCCCTCCTTTCTTTAGCATAAGTGAGACATGAATTTAGCTCCAATCCTGTTGAAGTCAATGACCAGAGTAACACATTTCCTTTTTTGGTTTTCATCACTGTGCATGTCCTCAGGGACTTTGGCTCGCATTTGATCTTGCATGTCATGCACTGAATCTCTTATGAGTAAGTAGCCTACAGTACAGTATGTGGAAGCTGATATATCAGTAAGGCAAAAAAGAAACAATTACAGGATGTGTAACTGATAGGCTTCATTGTGCAGTGGCCAAGAACTTCATAGATTCATGTAGGAAACGGAAACTGCACAAAATCAACTGTTTAGGAGTTTGTAAATTCCTATACATCACTTTATTTAAAATGTTTCCCACAAATACACATTATGGGGATTCACTTTATATTGGAGGACAATGCTGGGCCCCATGAGGTAAATGATTCAATTTTAGGGCTAAGACTTGACTCTTGCTTGAGGTCAGAATTACGTTTAGGTTTACCTACTGTATAGCAAAAATATTGTGAGCGCAGCTGTGTGTGTTTGTATGACAAAGAAAAAAGGAGTGTGCCATAGTCAGAAATGATATTTAAAAAGTAAAAAGTATGAGGAAGATGCATTAAACCAGTAGCATGTCCCTTCCAGGTCATGTTGTGGAATGCAGTTCCCTATCAACAACACTGCGGGTGGCACGTGAAATGTTGAAATCAGGAAGTCTTTTCTTTCTTTACCCTCATCATGCTTGTTTTAGAGCCAGAGAATCCAGTTTCAGATGTTGTCTTGAGCTGACAAGGATCTAAACACAGACTCGCCAGAGCACCTGCAAAAGCCATGTCCCACAGTAAGTATTTCTTTTCTATGTATAAAAAAAATCAGTTTTCCCACATTTTAATATTATTAATCACTAAGAATGTAGGCTACTTGCAATACAAGATTGATTTTATGTAAAAAACTGTGATATGTGTATAATAACAGGTTGATTCTTGATGTGTTGATGAAGAAGGAAACCACTGCTGGCATGTCTCACTTGTATATTTTAAAGGCTTTGTTAGTGTCAAACTTCCAACACTATAGTTTCTCATCTTCAGAACAGATAGTCAGTCAGAGAAAAAAAGCCTCTGGCCCTTCATTTATGACTAGTTTTTAACAAATGGTCAGTCTGGAGAAATAGCCCCTGACTCATCATCCATGACTAGCTTTAATCTTTAACCTAACATCTGTTCGAGTGTCACAGGATTACCCAGGATGTCATAAAATGTCACAGAACAAAAGACCAAGGCAGAACAGACACCTCAGCTACAAAGCCTGTAAAATATATGAATGCATTTGGTTTGCAGTTAGTATATATTATTGCTTGGTTTGTGCATTTAACTGATTACAAGTCATTGACAAGTTATTATTCTCTCATTTGACAGACAGTGCAACTATGAAGCAGACCATGGTGGTGGTGTCCACAGCGGAGCAATGGTCCTCTTTGAAATCTGTGCTACAGGATAGTTGTGGGGATAAACGTCACCAGCTTGCCTTTAGTTCTCTGGGATCAAATGAAATATGTGAGTTGACGGAGCATGGTCGCTTGGTCAGCTTGCACTATGTAGAATTAAAACAAGACATGACAGAAGAGGGAATCAGCCAGGCCTTGAATGGTTGCTTTAAGTCCTGCACAGATGGGATAATTACATTTCTGCTGCTGATCCAAGGTGGAGATTATACAAAGAGGGAAAAGAAAATGATAGAGACACTGCAGGCACGCTTTGGAGCTCAAGCTTTAAAATACTTGGTTATTCTCTCTCTGGAAGATGGAAAGATTGTTGAAATGCTGGACGACGCGCTCCTGGAGTTGATAACCATGTGCGATGGAAGATACTGCCGACTCACATCATCGACTGCAGGTGACAAACTAAGCGCTCTACTCGAGATGGTCGACAATACGCTGACTGAAAACGATGTGACCGGCTACACTGAAACCATGCTGGCTGAAGCTGAGAAAAAGAGCGCAGAAGACTCAGCCATGAAGATGCTGAAGCAGAAGGTGCAAGAGGCCGAAGAGAAGGAGCAGGCCTTCACTCAGCTGGTCCAACAACATGAGAAGAGAAGAATCATAGAGATGGAGGAGCTGAAGGCGAAGCATGCTGAGGAAAGACAGAAGGAGGCAGATGAGAAATTGAAATATGAAACAAGAAGAGAGAGTCTGAATGAGGCTGTGTCAAGTCACAGAACCTTGTTGCAGCATCAGGAGAGCGTAGGTAAGACTTGAATGTTTTGGGATTTTACTTTTTTTTAAGTTGCTCCTGTACTTTTAAGTCAGAAATTAATAATAAAGACCTTGTGTCGTCCTCCCGGGTCAAATTGACCCCGTCTGTTTTGACTGTTCCTTCTTTCCCCCCTTTCTTCCTTCCTTCTGTCCTTCCTCCCTCCCTCCTTCGTTCCTTCCTTCCTTCTTTCCTCTGTCCTTCCTCTTTTCCTTTCTCCCTCCTTCCTTCCTTCTATCCTTCCTTCTTCCTCCCTTCCTTCCCTCCTCCCTTCCTTCCTCCTTTCCTTCCTTCTTCCTCCTTTCCTCCCTTCTTCCCCCCTTCTATCCTTCCTTCCTTCTTCCTCCCTTCCTCCCTCCTTTCCTTCCATCTTCCTCCTTTCCTTCCTTCTACGTCCCTTTCCTCCCTTCCGTTCCTCCTCCTTTCCTCCCTTCTTCCTCCCTTCCTTCCTTCTTTCCTCTGTCCTTCCTCTTTTCCTTTCTCCCTCCTCCCTTCCTTCTATCCTTCCTTCTTCCTCCCTTCCTTCCCTCCTCCCTTCCTTCCTCCTTTCCTTCCTTCTTCCTCCTTTCCTCCCTTCTTCCCCCCTTCTATCCTTCCTTCCTTCTTCCTCCCTTCCTCCCTCCTTTCCTTCCATCTTCCTCCTTTCCTTCCTTCTACGTCCCTTTCCTCCCTTCCGTTCCTCCTCCTTTCCTCCCTTCTTCCTCCCTTCCTTCCTTCCTTCCTTCCTTCATTCTTCCTCCTTTACTTCTTCCTCCCTTCCTTCCTTCCTTCCTCTCTCCCTTCCTTCCTTGACTCGAGGACAACAGGAGGGTTAAGGAAAAACTTACACTTTCCTAACTTTATTGTATCTACTTAAATCTATATATTGATTTTTCTAGATCAAGTTTTAGAAAAAGATCCTTGAGTTTGTTTGAAAAAGTTTTTGAGAGAAGATATTCGGATGCAGCAGCTTCTCCCACTAGGTGGTGATATTACACAATGACATCACTGGTCTCATACAGTGTGCATAATCTGATGTTTTGTTTGTGGTCATAACATATTCATGCTGTAACCCACAACAGGGCAAATCACCAATGGTTTAATTAAGGGTAATAAATACAGTCCAAATGCTTCTTAGCCAGCTTTACAAGTCAGTGGGTGATCTTATTTTCTTCCTTCTGTTTAAATATTTCATGTTTTTATTTTTACTTAAATTGCTCTCTAACAGCCAGAATCCTTTCTTTTATCTTTTTTTTTGTGTGTGTGGCTTTTAGACGATGGAACAAAGAAGATATCAGTGGTCCTGTTAGGTCTGTCTGGCAGCGGGAAATCTTCTGCTCTAAATCTAATTCTAGAGAGGGCAGGTAATCAATACCCAATTAATGTGTCCAGCCATGAACCCCCTCAGCCAACTGTGGCTTGTGAGAGAAAAAAGGTGTTGGCAGAAGGGAGGCGGTTCATCCTGGTGGACACACCCGAGTTATGGGACGAAGACTGGGTGGAGAACCTGGAGCTGGTGAAGGACTGCCTTGCTCTCTCCCTTCCAGGACCCCACGTCTTCCTGGTGGTGCTCCAGGTGGGGCGCTTCACCCAGGGCGAGAGTGAGATGTTGTGGTACCTGCAGAAGATCTTTGGACGAGAGTTTGCAGAGCACGCTATCATCCTCTTCATTCACATTGACGACAACCAGCACAGGTCTCAGAGGATCCATGACTATGTGGCGGGATCCCATGCTAGCCTGCAGGACCTCGTCAGGAAGTGTGGAAGCCGTTATTATGAGCTGGATGTTGCAAAGTCCCAAAATGCCCTAAGCTACTCTCAGGTGAAAGACCTGCTCTCAGGAATCATCAAACTGGCTGCATCACATGGAGGACACTCCTACTCAGTGAGATTTACTGCACAGGAGTTGCAGGAGAGGAAGAAAGTGATTCAAGAGGGGGGGCTGGAACAAAACTGCTTGCTTAGAAATAACTGATTTCTTTATACTCATACCGGTTGCATTTATTGTGTTTAATTGTCTTTTGCAAATCTAATCAAACAGGCCTGTGATACAACATTCCTGCAATTAACATTATTTCTTTGAAGCGGCTCTGAAAGTTTGATTTTGTTGAGATTGTGTTAGAGAAGTGTTGAATCAGCTGTTTGGAATGATCTTTAACTGCATGGATTTTGTATTGGATTGAATAACTTTTAGATGCTGTCTTAACACTTTACTTGAAGTCCCCTTATTCAGCAGTTTTGAGCAGTATATCAACATCTAATACATTAAGTTCAGGACATTTTAAGTGTTTATACTTTACAGAATTGGTCAGACATATATTATTACAATTTTTACTACTGATTATCGTCATTCATTATCTGTTTATATGCCAACATCTGGTTATAAAAACTTATATCTACTTACAACTAGTAGTGTAAATGTATTAAATCCTGCTTAGAAATGCTAAATAGGGGAACTTGGAGATTCAAAGATTTAACATTTTACACAATCTCAAATCCTTGCAATTAAATTAAACATTTTTCTATACATATATTAGATTATATAATGAATGTATTTAGATTCATTAAATGCAAATCACATTCTATTATTTAAAAATTAAGCTTTATATTCAACCAAATACAGCCAGTAAGCGTCATTATTATTTCATTTTGCATAGAGCTGTAAGGATTTTCCAAACTAAAGAGAACAGCAGGTCACAGCAGAAATCATTCATAACTATGTTTATCCTAACAGAGCAGAGAGGGAGGCAAAGAAAAAGTACAGCTGCAGATTTGATTTACTTTTGGACTTTCCCCCATTTGGTGCGAAGACGTATCTGATAAATTTATGAGCTTTGCTTGTTGTAATCAGTGACATTTATATTATTTCTCCTCGGCTTGTAAATCACTATACTCCACTGTCTTGTTATGTAACATATAAATCATGAATTTTGTTATTTGTAGATAATCTGCTTTATATCACTGCTTATCTTTGAATTCATTACAGTATTTCTATCTCTTTTGCTTATGCTGAATCTGACACTCATTGTTGAAATATACTAAACAAATCAAGACAGACATACCATCTGGATGTGACTTTTTTTTATTGATTGAAGTGATTTGATAAAAAATGATGTGAAATATATTATTGTGGTTATTTGTGCATGTATTTGAAAAATGTTAATCATACAAGAAGCCTGTCTCCAAAGCCAAACGCTAGCTATAAATTTGACCTAATTTTGTCCCATCATAGCATAACTGTAAGAGTCCTGTATCCTTGAAGTATGAGTGACTCAGCTGCAGCTATTTGGCAGGGCTGTTTTGAAAGCTTGAATGCTATATACTATAGCTTCCATCCTCCTGTATTTAGGTGCTCTGGTCTTCTACAGAGTCCGACACAGCCACCAAGCCAACAATCCACGGAGTGTAGTGTGAGATAATGGTGTAAACCCCAGGCTTCTTAAGTTGGCCACACTTCTTCCCTCCATTGGAGGTGATGCCCACTGCAACACCTTTGTAAATCAGAGGACCTCCGGAGTCACCCTGAAAGACAATAAGAAAACATGCAGAATAGGCTTAAAGGCAAGGCAGTTTTATTTATATAGCACATTTCACAGTCACAATTGGAAACAAAAAACATAAAAACATGCAATTTGAGACATAAAAATAAAACCCAAACATTAAAACATACAATTAAACCCTCCCACCCATAATAATACAAAATAAAAATAAAACAAATAAAATATAAATAAAAACAAAGTGCAGAAAAATAGAAAGAATAGGGCATTAAATATAAGGTTGCACCATAAACTATTGATTTGCTTTAAAATCATTAAAAGGACATAGAGTGCAAATGAAAGATTAAAATTTAAAGTGCTTTAAAAAAAAGCTCAATCATAAGCACAGGAGAAGAGAGGTGTTTTTAACCTGGATTGAAACAGGAAGTGACAGTATTTAAACCTGAAAGTGACAAATGCAATGGTGACTCCAGCTGTCAACAAGTGACGTCTGAAAGTGAAAGGTAACTCAGGCTATTGAAAACAACTTCACACATCCATGAGATATCAGGTCACAATGCAAAGAATGTAAGAGTCAAAGAATGAGGCTGTATTTAACATCAGCGTGCTAACAGGCTCACATGACAATGCTTTCACTCTGATGTTTATCATGTTCACCAGCTTAGGTTAAAAAAGGATGAATTGCGGATGGTGCTGGATGAAAAGACAAGAGATCACCAAAAATGATTATAGTTCATCTGGGACATGAATGTGTGTACCAGATTTTATGACATTCAACTGAATTGCTCTTGAGTCATTTCACTCAAAGTAACAAATGTCATCCTCATAGTGGAAATGTCAGGAGATTAACAAAGCAGGATGAATCACCTGGGAACCACGGATATCTGCACCAAATTTCGTAACACTCCTCATCAGAGAGTTGTTAACAAAATCCAGTCTGGATCAGACCAACACTGACATCCACAGATGACTGGTAGTACATGTTCATACAGGCTCATTCCTATACTGTATATACCTTCATACTGTAAGCTGGAATGGTTCAGATGTATTTAACCCTCCTGTTGTCCTCGAGTCAAGGAAGGATGGGAGGAAGAAGGAAGGAAAGGAGGGAGGGAGGAGGGAGGAAGGAAGGAAAGGAGGGAGGAAGAAGGAAGGAAATTAGGGAGGAAGGAAGGAATGAAAGGAAGGAAGAAAGGATGGAGGAAAGAAGAAGGAAGGAAAGGAGGAAGGAAGGAAGGAAGGAGGGAGGAAGGGAGGGAGGGAGGAATGAAAGGAAGGAAGAAAGGACAGAGGAAAGAAGGAAGGATGGAGGAAAGAAGGAAGGGAGGAAGAAGGAAGGAAAGGAGGGAGGAAGGAAGGAAGGGAGGAAGGAAGGAAGGAATGAATGAAGGAAGGAATGAAGGAAGGAAGGAAGGAAGGAAAGAAGGACAGAGAAAAGAAAGAGAGGAAGGAAGGACAGAAGGAAGGAAGAAAGGGGGATGGAGGGAGGAAAGAAAGAGAGAAGGAGGGAGGGAGGGAGGACAGACGGAAGGAAGGAAGGAAGAAAGGAAGGAAGGAAGGAAGGAAGAAAGGAAGGGAACAATTTCAACATTTCCATTTACTAAAAGAGAAAGATCTCCAACTTACATCACAGCTGTCTTCATTCTTCACTTCACAATCGTCACCGTCGCATACTTTGTGTGCACACATCATGTTAGCCGTAAACTTCCTGCCAAAGTAGTCACTGCGTCTGCATCGGTTTGAGCTGACCATCTCTATGACAACCTCTTTCAGCTTGTCAGGTCTGGACCCCAGGTTGTCATAGGAACCCCAACCGGCTGTTTCGACCTCTTCATCGGTGGTTGGGTTAGTGCCGCCCGATCGCAGGTACTCCACAGCACGGACCGCTACAGAGCTGTTGAATGGATGATCCAACTGCAGAAATCACAAAGAAAATCCAGAGGTGACTGTTTAATTTCATTTTTCCAAAAACATAACAATACTGTGCCATTGATAAACTTACTTTAATTAAAGCGATGTCGTTGTCGTAATTTGACGGGTTGAAATCTGGATGATTGTGAAGTTCCAAAATGTCAAAGGTTTGCTTGGTTTCTTCATCTTCACTCAGAGAATGGAGACCCAACACTACTCTCCTTCCTTCTGGTCTGTGAAAAGAGCATTACCTTATCACAATACTGAATAATAATATAATAATAATACATTTAATTTGTATTGCACTTTACATTTCAACAATCTCAAAGTGCTACAGAGCAGAAAATAAAATAAAAATAAATAAAAATAAAAATAAAAATAAAAATAAATGAAAATAAATAAAAATAATAAAAATAAATGTGAAAATTAAAAAAAAAAGAAAAAAAGAAAAAGAAAAAGAAAAGGTTAAAAGAGAACATATAAAAGACACTTAGAAAAAAGCTTTAATCCTCAAAACATGCCATTACATAATAACACAACAGTCCTTTTCTATTAAATAGATATTAATTAGAATCACATGTGGGCATAAACTTGACCAAAAAAAGACTATAAAATGATTGAAGTTAAAGATTTTTTTTAGTTTTTTATTTTCTTTTTCCATTGTTACAAACTATATTCATCTTTTTTTTGGAAAGCGTAGCCTCACCCTGTTGGCATACAGTGAACTGCAGTCATCACCCACTGATCAGCAATCACAAACCCTCCACACTCATGTTTCATTGTCTCCCCTTCTGGTTTCTGGATGGACGCCATGTAGGGCCGAGAGTGTGGAACTACCTCTCTGCCACCAATTATGCCCTCACCTGAATCATCAAAACACACAATGTTCAAAATGCAAAGAGCTATTTCAACATTTCTGACAACACACAATAAGTATTACACACCAGAAGGAACAAAGCAATAATGGAGCAGTAGTTAAATCCAATGCAATTATAAGCATTCAATAAAATAGAAGCTGCAAAATAGAAACCTAGGCTAATCGATAAGTAGATAAAATGGATAAAATATTAGAAATAAATAAACTTACTCTGTGAAATGAGGGCAAAAACAACCACAGCAGCAGCCACGAGCACTTCTCTCTCTGACACCATGATGTTGGTTTAAGTTGAGCAAAGCCAGCAGCTCTGGTGTTTTAAAGGCTTCCACTTGAAAGAAGAAGAAAGAGTCATAAATTAAGTAGATATGGTGCAAGACACAAGTGAGTGGGGGGTTGACAATCCTCCTGTCCTTGTTCCCTGGAATGAAAAACAGGAAACTGAATATTATGTAATTTGACATATTTTATTTTCCTATTGTATTTATATGTTGAGATATTTCTTAGTGTGTCTTTTACTCCAGATGAACAAATACCATACATTAAACTCAGCTACTCTATCTTCCTTTGTATTTTTCACATCTGGGCAGAATTTAGATCAGAAGCAATCATGTATTTACATAAAAAACAGATGTTGGAAAGCATCTGTATGGACATCTGTATTTGATTTTTATATTGATCTTGACACATACAGTACAGAGAGCTTATATTTATTGTGCACTTTAATGACAAGTTGCATAATGCTAAGATTTGGATGAACCTCTCCTGAACCTCATGCACTTAACAAAACACTTACAGGAGGAAGAGGAGGAAGAGGAGGAGGAGGAGGAGGAGGAGGACACTATCTTCTTCTTTTCTTCCCGTAACTGCAGCAGGAAAACATCAACCACAGCCAATCTGGAGCAGGAAAACTATAAACCATAACATATTTTGCAATTACAGGAGATAAACTTGTCCAACGCACTGTACTGTATGTTCTAGTGCAACAAACACTTCATTCAGTATATTCACACAATCTGGTAAACAATTTAAAATCTTCATCTAAATGAGACAGAATACCAACACAGATTATTCAGGATGCCTTTGACAATAGTGTAAAATATAGAATAACATTGAAAGTCTAAAAAACAGGCTGATACAGATTGACATTATTCTAACTGCAGAAAATAAGCACAGTCAAATTTACATCTTAAACTGCAATCAATTTTGACTGTTCCTTCTTTCCTTCCTTCTTCCCTCTTTCTTTGCTCCCTCCTCCTTCCTTCCTTACTCCCTCCTTACTCCTTTCCTTCCTTCTTTCCTTCCTCCTTTCCTTCCTTCCTTCCTCCTTTCCTTCCTTCCTTCCTCCTTTCCTTCTTCATTCCTCTTTTCGTCCTTACTCCTTTCCTTCCTTCCTTCCTTCTTTCCTTCCTTCCTTCCTCCCTTCCTTCCTCCTTTCTTCCTTCCTTCCTTCTTAACTTCCTCCATTCCTCCTTCCTTCCTCTTTTCGTCCTTACTCCTTTCCTTCCTTCTTTCCTTCCTCCCTTCTTTCTCTCCTAAATTCCTTCCTCTTTTCGTCCTTACTCCTTTCCTTCCTTCCTTCCTTCCTTCCTTCCTTCCTTTCCTTCCTTCCTTCCTTCCCTCCTTACTCCTTTCCTTCCTTCCTCCTGCCCTTCCTTCTGTCCTTCCTTGACCTGAGGACAACAGGAGGGTTAAGAAAGAGGGCTAAGACAGATGTAAGTGTTAGATCAACATGTAAATCATCAATAATGCCGATCAAACATCTGAGTGATTTGTAGAAAAACTTGTTGGAAGTTGTGAAAAGGAAAGTATGAACATTTTATTTTGAAAATCTTAGTCCTCTGTCCACAGTGTGCATGAATATGATGCCTTCCATGGCTCACAATCACAAATTAGATTCTGACTGTGACTTGAACAAGTTGGGGTTAAAGTGTCAGTCTGTCTCGTCTCATAGTCTCATCCACTGTGAATATACCCGACCGATGCAGAGGAACCTGAGCAGAGGTGATATGAGGGAATTCTTCACTGTCTTATCTTCAACACTGTGTGACAAAGAGAAGAAAGCCAGACACGAACAAAACCACATAAGAGACAATCCCCCCCCCCCATCACCCCTCCAGACTTCATTAGAAAGGTGAAAAAAGATTGATTATATATTACACCGAGGCCTCAGACCATCCAGAGAGCGAACCTCATCTTTCCCTCTGAAGCACCAAAGAACACAGATTCAGATTAGAGTCATTTCAACCATGATGCCGGCACCAAATTTGGCCAATTTTGTGATAATATGGACGTATTATCTGTGTGAGGGATGATCCATCTCATAAAGCTCTAAACTCAGGCAGTGAAGCAAGAAAAGAAATCACTTTTTTTACATTATAGTCCAACCAAGAACCAAGAACCAAGAACCAAGAACCAAGAACCAAGAACCAAGAACCAAGAAACTTTCATTTGACACTTTAAACAATTAGACTAACTTCTGCACCATTTATTTTTATGCATTTACTATTTCAGCATTTAAATAATACTGATGCACATTGCTCAGGAATATGGATGGGAAGTGTCTTCAGTAGGCTCATTGGTGAGAATGAAAAAGATCAGGGTCTTTGCAATTGTGAATGATTTCAATTAGTTTTTTTTTTTGTGTTTTCTTTGTTTTTGTTTCATCTAGATTTTTTTATTTTGTTGTTTGCATTAATACCACATTTATCCATCGTCTACCTGTGTTTTCTCATTGTTTTTTGGACACTTGTGTCTCTTAACCCTCCTGTTGTCCTCGAGTCAAGGGAAGGGAGGAAGAAAGAAGGAAAGGAGGGAGGAAGGAAGGGAGAGAGGAAGGAAGGAAGGAAAGCAGGGAGGAAGGAAGGAAAAAGGAAAGAGGAAAGAAGCAAGATCATGGGGAGGAAAGAAAGAGAAAATGAGGGAGGCAGGAAAGAAGGAAGGAAGGAAAGAAGGAGGGAAGGAGGAAGGAAGGACAGAAGGAAGGTAAGAAGGAACAGTCAAAACAGACAGAGTCAATTTGACCCGGGAGGACGACACAAGGGTTAAACTCCTTCTTTCAGTCCCACTTTATCATCTTCTTTCTCAGTGTTCTTCTGAGCCATGCTACCACATTATCTACATCTACAACACTAATGAACAAACAGCCAGAGAGAGAAATGATCAGACTAAAGCAGGAATCTGCAGAATAATCACCTCGTTATGTGAAAAAACTTTTTTTTAAAAAGTGAGGCGTATGTTAGCATATCAGGAATTGAATCTCTTTGTTCTCTGTGTGAGAGCTGATAAGACTCAGAAATAACTAGTCTGTTAGCTCAGCTGGTAAAGAAGGTAGTTTAGTTTTTGATATATCATTCATTAACCCTTTCTAAAATATTTTCCTCTTTACAAATGTATATTAGAGTCCAACCATAGACACAGATGACATCATTACTTCCTTTTGTCTTTTAGCATCAGTCTCATCAGTAGCATCAGTGTAGTGTGACTCTACCAGAGAAACTGTTTGTTCTCGTCACACAGAGCTCAACACTGCGTGAATGTATTTCTGTCTCCAACAGCAGATCTGATAAATGTTTGTTTAGCTGCAGTTCACATTCTCTGGTGTTTGGACAGAATAATCCTGTTGAGAAATATCACACTCAGTCACTCAGTCTGGGAAGATTTCAGTTTCTAATTGAGAAGTGCTTCATTTAAACAGCAAAACCTCTATTATTAAAAACCTTAACATTCATGTATATTGAATTGTTGCCTTCTTATAGATAAAGTCTGGTCCTTTATGTAACGTTATAATTGTGATTCATTAATTGGACATGTAGACTGCTAAACAAACCCTTTCTAAAGATAGTATCAAGTTACACAGTCCTTTCCGGGAAGCTTCCTGGGAAATTATTAGGGAATTACCACAGTTTGGGGGGTAAGTCCAAGCTACCATCTGCACATTTACAGTGATGGTAAAGCTCCAAAGTGAAGTTTTTTAGAGCTGCAGGGGGGCGGGGGGTATGCCAAACCCTTTGGCATGGGTCGATTTGAGCTTCACTTTGGGGTGTAAGTGCAAGCTACCATGGGAGGTGAAGTTTTTTAGAACATCAGGGGGGATGTGATTCATTAATTGGACATGTAGGCTGCTAAACAAACCCTTTCTGTGTTAGTATCAAGTTACAGTCCTTCCCGGGAAGCTTCCTGGGAAATGATTAGGGAACTACCAGTAAAATAAAGCTTTTCCAGTATCATTGTCATACTCCAGACCACATATAATATATACTGTGTTACAGTGTGAGTTGCATGTTCTTTTCTACTTTAGCTTAACCCTCCTGTTGTCCTCAGGTCAAGGAAGGACAGAAGGAAGGACAGGAGGAAGGAAGGAAAGGAGTAAGGAGGAAAAGAGGAAGGAAGGAAGGAAAGAAAGAAAGGAGTAAGGAGGGAGGGAGGAAGGGGGGAAAGGAAGGAAGGAAGGAAGGAAGGAAGGAAGGAAGGAAGGAAGGAAGGAAAGGAGTAAGGAAAGGAATAAGGAGGGAGGGAGGAAGGAAAGGAGGAAGGAAGGAAGGATGGAAGGAGGAGGGAGCAAAGAAAGAGGGGAGGAGGGGAAGAAGGAAGGAAAATTAAAGAAAGAGGGACGAAGGAACAGTCAAAAGAGACGGGGTCAATTTGACCCTGGAGGACCCCAGGAGGGTTAAAGTCTGTGAATATATGGACTCAGTTTAGAGATTGAGGACTTCACAGATTTGACTCTTTCTTGCAGGAATGAAGTTACTATAACTGTGGACCTACACTGCCCTCTGCAGGTCACAACAGAGTATTACAAGAAGATGAGAACATTTACTACAGTAACAATAGAGTTTCATACCTTGAAAGTGAATTGTATTTAAATTGTGAATATGAAAGAATGAATTGAATAAACTTATTTAAATGATAAATGAATAAATCTCCTATCATGTTGAAACGTGAATGAGTTTAAGGTTCATTGATCCAAACGGTTACCAATTGTTTGTCACTATGATTATTTCTCAGAATAAGACTCATTATAACAATTAAGATTACAGAAAAGCTTCGTAAGAGTTTCCTTTCTTACTCTAACGTATTTTGGGGTTTGACTTGTCGATGATCATTACTCTAAAGTGGGGAAATAATACGTGTGCAGGATTTTTCTCAAGATTTTTGTGCTCCTCGTCAATTAACTCATGACTCATATACTGACAATTACAAGTCAGGAAGAACATAATAACTAGAAATTATAGGTTAAAACTGACAAAGACATCTGTATCCACCTAGATGATGATGAGTTAATTTAGTTACAAAAACATTTTCTGTAAAACAGAGTACGCAGCATCTCTGAGTCATTCATAAAACATCATATCTGAGTCATTCATAAAACAACATTTAAAGCTATTTCTTCACTACATCTTATAATTCATAGATTTTTAAATTCTGACCATGCATTTGGGATTTATTTAATTTGATATTATTATGATTTCATGATTGCTTCACTGCGCTGCATGAGACTTAATTGTCACCTGAGCTTTTTTTTTTTTTTGTTGTTGCCATGGAGAGAGGTTAACGCTACATCTGCAGCCTCGAGCAACCGAGCCCACCCAGCCAGGTATGCAGCGTGTGTGTATGTCATGTGTGTGTGTGTGTGTGTGTCTGTGTGTGTCTGTGTATGTGTGTGTGTGTGTGTAGACATCCATATCTGTTCATCCCTGTGTGTGGTCTGGCACTGCACCAGTTATCAGAGGTGAATTAGTCATTTTCCACTTTATGTTTTCTAAATTACATTATTCTCTCTCTCTCTCTCTCTCTCTCTCTCTCTCTCCCTCTCTCTCTCTCTCCCTCTCTCTCTCTCTCTCCCCTACCTCACTCACTGAGTTTCTCATTCTCAGACACTGAGTCAGCACGCCTGTCAGGCTGTCTGGGAAGCTTTCTATCCATCAATCAATCACTCAGTCTCTGTGTTAGTTTGTCTTTTTCACATCCAATGAGTTTAAATTCTTGGTTTACCACAATTTGCATCATACAGACAACCAAGAAGTTTACAAATACAAATATACAGTCTAGTAGAATCTCTCTCCTGTAGTGAATAAACACTTTTGTCAGATCTGTATAAAGGTCCATCCGTAATCCCAATGCACACAAAAGGATTGTGTAATGGCAGTATTACAAATAAAGGGCTTGAACCTGCAATCACTTCCCAATTGATTAACAGGCCTTTTTATACAACGCCTAAAGCTAAACAACTACCACATCTTAAAAGTGATGTTGTTAAATGCTTATTTGGATCGGTAATATTTATAATTACAGAATGAAAATTAAATACTCCTATAATTTTTTTTAACATCTGTGAAAAGTTACAACATGGAGATATATTTCATCTACAAGTGAAAGGCTGCAATAGTGAGAACACCTTTAATTTAAGTGTTCAAAAATATACAAATTGGGCCTTTAACCCTGACACTTGTGGTTTACACATCATTCATATGACGCGTATAGAGATGAAATAAATCACCTCTCAGCTCAACAATCATTATGATCGATGCCAACACACACACAAGAAAGAAACAGCCGTAATTAACACCAACAGAAACTCAATGAGAGGGTTTATATGGAAAACAAGCTAGAGCCTCCAATTGATCCTCAGTTTGAAGCCATGCAGGTTGAGTTTCTTCTCGTGAGTGATAATCTGAAGGATTAACAGTTGAATTAAGGAGCTTCTCATCCCACAAAACTGAGCCTTGTTAGAGTCACATCGACCAAAACTAAGTTCTGAGCTTTTATGGCCATGTTAGGCTTATTTATACAGCTCAAAATTACAACTTTCTTCCTCAAGGCTTTTTGGACAGTTCATACATGGATGATTAAGAAGAGACTCTCAGGTCCAACAAGTCCTCCAAATGAAACAACCACATAGGTAGTTTGTATACCTGCTGTCCAGAATGACATATTGGAGCGTAATATCCCCCTTTACGAAACTATGACACATCACTGTTAAAAAATAATTATGTTTTATGATCCTCAGGTGCTATTGGCTCAAAACTCCACTTGCACTGCAGTTTTTTTTTTTTTTTTATTCACACAGGCCGTCTGACTCCCGTCCAAAACCTCCTGCCACAGCAGATCCACTCTGACACTCCTCTTCACAGATGTTCATCAAAATGCTGAAGTACACTGAAGAGATTATTGTACTAAAAAATAACCAAAGAACCACTGAAATGCAGATAGATAGATAGATAGATAGATAGATAGACAGATAGATAGATAGATAGATAGATAGATAGCAAATGAAATAAAATGTAATGTACAAAAGTATATACAACTAATTGGCAGTGTTGATTTTAGTGCAAAGTAAAAAGTGTGCAATGTGTGTAGAAAATAAAGTGAGTAGTGACTGTAAGTTATGACCAGTTTTTTTTTTTAGCAGTTATTATAAAGTGTGATGGCATGTGGCAGGAAAGATGTCTTGTATTAATATATATTTTATTCTACTGTTCTGATTTTAAAATGTCTTCATTCATTTTACTGTATTTGAATGAAATGTTATGTGTAACATTGAATTGAATATAACTGTAAAGCACTTAAACCAAAAACTAACCCATGAACAGGACATCCCTAAGTTTTACTGAGCTCTGTGGTTTATAATAATAATAATAATAATAATAATAATAATAATAATAATAATGCATTCTATTTAAAGGTGCATTTCAAAGCACTCAAGGTCACCTTACAAGGCACATATAACACAACAGCAGTACATCAAACAATATAAATCAGACATTTAGTGCAAAGATAAAGAATAAATATGAATGTGACTACAAAGTGCATTAGTACAATAAATAAACAAGAATGAAGATTGCATAGTTAGTGAGAGACAGAGTGGCAGGAAAGATTTCTTATATATTTTATTCTACTGTTCTGATTTTAAAATGGCTTCATTCATTTTACTGAATGGACTTAAATCAAAAACTAACCTATGACTGACAAATAAAGCATCTTGAATCTTGAATCCCTACTTTTAATTGAGCTCTGTGGTTTAGTGCTGGTCAGGGTCAATTAATAATCAATCTATACAACATATAACATCCTTTAAACTCAGACCATTCATTGAGATAAGGGCAAAACTGCACAAAATAAACCAGTAAAAGACAGAAACCTGAAAGAAATGTAATGGTTGTTCCATTACTCGACGGAAATGACTAATTTCATGACTGAAATCCACCAATTTACAGAGTTTTTATGAGTTGGAGTTCACATGTGTATCAGTAGGAGCCAAACATAACGTTGGCAGGTCCCAGCTTTGCTTATAAATGCTGTAATGCAGACATAAAAATAAAAAACCCTGCTATAAAAGTAGAATTCTTATTAATATGAAACACTCTCTTAGTTGTTTTCCACCTTTGTGTCTGTCTCTCCAGTCGAGCGGTGGTCTTCTACTTTTTTGCTGGCGTAGCTCCAGAAGAGGGGGATTACTGTTAAACGGGTATAATCTCTGCTGTTTCCTCCATCAGTCCAGGCCCTTCTGATGGGAGCTGGTGTTTAGAAGGGGCTCCACAGGACGAGATACTCTTTAAATGTAATCTCCCTAATCTCTCTTCTTACTGCAGGCCAGGGTCCCACAGACCTGCCATCCTCACTACTCTGCAGCTCACATTCATATTTCATACACAGCAGCATGTACAGTTAGGTAGGAAAAGTTTTAAAGGTGATGTTTTGTCCCTAATAGGAACCCTTAACATAACTACAGTACTTTTAATTAATTTAATATTAACTTTAGAGCTGAAGGATGACAAACCTTCATAAAAAAAATACCTTTTATTTAGATATTCCCTTTTAAACAATGGAAATGGAAACTATTTAAAGAACATTTTTAAGGAGGAGGAAAGAACACTCAAGTTTCAATACATGAACATGTTATATTTTACAGGTATGAAGATGATAAAGTCTTAATCTGAAAGTAACCAGAGTCAAATAAAAGCTCCCAGTTTCTTTTCAGATTAACAGTCAGTTAATCATCTTCTATTATCACCTTTTATTTTGAAATTCCCTTTTAAATGGAAACAATTTAAAGAACATTTTTAAGGAGGAGGAAAGAACAAGACACTCAAGCTTCAATACATGAACATTTTATATTTTACATTTTTAAAGCAAAGTATCACATGTAAAAAAAAAAAGTTTGTGAAATGCAAAATAGGTGTCTAAAAATGTCAAAACCGCAAATGCAGCAAAATTAAATTTCTATTTTATGTATTTAATGAAACTCAGCCAAATACTGTACGTGCATATATGATGTTAAACATGATGTACATGACCTGTATATGTGTGTCAGTGTGTCTATCACCATTTTCCCATCAAAGGGTGAATATATAATATGTACTTTAGAGCTGAAGGATGACAAACCCTCATTATTTGGATATTCCCTTTTAAACAATAGAAATGGAAACAATTTAAAGAACCTTTTTAAGAGGGACGAAAGAACAAGACACTCAAGTTACATATATTAGAGTAAATTATCACATGTAAAAAAAAAAAAGGTTTGGTAAATGCAAAATAAAAACAAGTGTCCAAAAATGTCAAAACCGCAAATGCAGCAAAATTAAATGTCTATTTTATGTATTTAATGAAACTCAACTATATACTGTACGTGCATATATGATGTTAAACATGATGTATATGACCTGTTTATGTGTGTCAGTGTGTCTATCACCATTTTCCCATCAAAGGGTGAATCTTGTAATCTGCCATTGTTTGTCAGTGTGGTGTGAATGTGTGCTATTGTGCATCTATATAATCATGTGTTTCCAGCATGTCAGGTATCACAGCCCTATTTTTGATTAAATGTCTCTCTGTACAAGTTTGAATATGCCTGAGTGTGTGTGTGTGTGTGTGTGTGTGTGTGTGTGTGTGTGTGTGTGTGAAATTCATCAGCTTGTTTTCTCAGGAACTGTAAAACACATAAGAGCATCTGACTTCTGACAGCTTTTCCATTTTTTCCCAGTCGACGTGTGTGTGAGAAACTTTTTAAATTCACGTGTGTGCGTCAAAGCCTCCATGTTTCCCAGGAGAACGCTGAATCCTGTAAATCTGACATTTCTCTTCCTTTTTGGTGGTCCCAGGAGGATCGACGGGAGATTCCACCTTTCCCACATCGCTCCTTGATCCACCTGACTCCTCCTCGCCTCGCCCATAAGCCTGCCTTTTGTCCCCATCTGCGCACAACGCTCAGTTTGTTTGTACATCCAGAGAGCAGGGTGAGAATGTGCGACAGTCCCACAAGCCTGGAAACTGGCTGTTCACATTCCCATAAAGAAAGAGAGAACGTGTCTCAGAACACCTTTATAAAACAAATAAAAACTGGATGGGTCTGTAATTACCTCAAAGGGATCAGAATTAATCTCCAAATAAACAAAAGGAAACTTCTGTGGAAAGAAGTTAGTGCAAAACATCTCAGGGTCCAAAGTTGGACACATGAGAATAAGAGACATGCTGAGAAGTTTAAAAAAAAACATAATGCTGAAATCCACATTCATTTTATTTTACATTGCCTCTCTAATATAGATGCATATTCCAGGTTTTTATGCTTTTTAATGCGATGTCATGTTGATAGAGATTTTTTTCTGTTTAAGTAGATCTAGCTTTTTGCCACATATGCAACTTAATATATTAATTTAATATTTTTTCTCCTGCTTGAGCAATGAAGCAAATCTGATTTTTCTCTCAGATTTTGAAAATTTTAAAATTTAAATAAGATAATGGGATCAAGTGGGATTGCATGCAAGTATTTAACCTTTCTGTTTTGACTGTTCCTTCCTTCCTTCCTTCTTTCCTCCGTCCTTCCTTCCTCCTTTCCTTTCCTCTCTCCCTCCTTTTCTTCCTTCCTTCCCTCTTTACTTCCCTTCCCTTCCTTCCTTCGTTCCCTTCCTTCTTTCCTCTCGCCCTCCTTTTCTTCCTTCCTTCCTTCTCTCCTTCCTTCCCTTCCCCTCCTTCCTTCCCTTACTTCCTTCCTCCCTTCCATTCCTTTCCTTCCTTCCTTCCTTCCTTGACTTGAGGACAACAGGAGGGTTAAGCAAGGTTTGGTGTATCAGTTTGATGAAAGTTGAGTAGATGGAGAGAAAGTAGAGAGAAGGTTTTATGTCAAAATTTCGTATGCGTGGAAAGAAAGTTTTGAGTAGTCTTAGTATAACTTTGTGTCACTCGAGTAATTCTACTGAACAGTTTGACGCCTGAAGACCCATTTAGTTTTATTGCAGTAAAACAATATAAACACTAAACAATGAACACACCTGAATTAGTTCTGGCAGCAATTAAGGTGAACTTTTTGTTTTGCAATGTTTGTCAAAATTGGTACTGTGACTTGGGCCAATCTTGAGATAATAGTGAAGTAAAAGAAAAAAAGAAATCCAGAAGTCATGAATAGTATAAAATGAGTAGGGGTGTTAAAGAAGCAGACAGAGCAGGGACATTGTGCAGATATAGAAAAGACAAAGAGAAGAAGAAGGGACAAAAAAAGGAGGGAAACAAAGAGAACATGAGCATGAGACACACAGGCAGAGAGAGAGAGAGAGAGAGAGAGAGAGAGAGAGAGAGAGAGAGAGAGAGAGAGAGAGAGAGAGAGAGGAGAGAGAGAGAGGAGAGAGAGAGGAGAGAGAGGAGAGAGGAGAGAGAGAGAGAGAGAGAGAGTGAGAGATGAGAGAGAGAGAGAGAGAGAGAGAGAGATGAGAGAGAGAGAGAGAGAATGATCTGGGACCCGCGAGCCTCGCCTGAACATGTCGTGAAAGTGAGGTTTTCAGACGCTGTAATTTACACAGATTCAGATTCGGATCACTTTGGCAGAATATCGGACCACCTGCACTTCGGCTTCATGTGAGCAACTTCCAAAAAACTCCTGAGAGCGAAGACAGAAAACTGATGTTGTAGCCCACTAAAGCGTGAGATCTGAGACCAATAACAGCTCATGGTGCACCTCTGACAGTCTGACACCTCCAGTGTGTTTGGGGTGTACATGTGTGTGTGTGTGTGTGTCTATGCCTGGAGGTACTCGGAGGGTTTAAAGCAACTGTCAGTGTTAAGGAAGATGAATCTATATTGGAAGCTGTCAATGCTTTAATTGAGGCAGCTGGTTGTGGATCGAGCCACTGTTTCTTCTTCTCTCTCTCTCTTTTAGTATCTCTGCCTACTTATATCTTTGTCTTACTTATTTAAAAAAGGGGTATTTTTTGGCTTTAAGGGACATATTACATAAGAGATAAAGGGTTTCAAGAGAAAGCTGAAGGTGTGGATTTGTTACACAAAAGTGATTCATGGCATGAGACTCTGCCAAGTTCTTAACTGATCTGAATACACATTATATAATGTTGGTGTTACCTTACAATAAAAGATACTACTTATAAAGGCATTATAAGAATTTACCCACACACAGCACAGTCCATACCAGTGTGAGCTTCACTGCAATCCACTCAAAATTAAAACACGTCACAACACAGCACAGTTCTTCCATCTCTTTATATTTACCGTTGATCCTAACTAATTTCAAAGTCAGTCAGCGGTTGACCTCACATCCCTAAATCCTGAAACTAAATTCCCAGGTCTAAAAAAAAAAAAAAAAAAATTCCTGTTGTTTGAGAACAAATATAATCCCTACAGCATGGTGCAGTGAAGAGGAGCTGAGCTTCATGTTTAATGGATTAATGGTTTAATGGCTCTGAGGGTCACAACACAACAAATTTACTGAAGAGAAAATACAACATTTCAGAAAGTGATTCAACTGTTCTTAATATTAATGCTTTAAATGAGCAATATTATGTGATAATCTGCAGAAGAACAAGTCTGTAGTTGTAAATGGAACGATTGTCATGGCAACAAGTACTCCAAATTAAAAGGAGCACTAGGATGGTTTGTACCTCCGCTCCAGACCCACAGGAGCATTTTCAGAATGACCCATTGAAACGTAGTGTGACGCTTTCCAACACTGTTACAAATCACTGTTAAAATATAATGATGTTTTATGCTGTAGTTAAAGTCTGGTTAGATTTAGCTACAAAAACCATTTGGTAAGGTCTAGAGAAAGATCATGGTTTGTGCTAAAATGTTCACTTGAAACATGGTTATACTTCCTTAAAGCTAATCCGCCTCCTCCTATTAAAGGAAGTCACTTTATTATTTAGACATCATCTGAACATCTGCCGCTAGATGGCATCTGTCACTCAAACATAATTATAAGTTGTGTTTGGTTACGATCTTTAGGTGTTGTATTTCTCGGAAGGAAAGGCTCTCTCGTGGTACGGCACATGAACAGCACGCCGCTTTGATGTGTCATTTCTATGCATTTTAAGATTTGCGTGCATTTGAATCTTTCGTGTGTTGGTGGTAAAAATCATGATTTGGGTTAAAATGGGCAGCAAAAATGTTCCAATGTGTCCGGTCCTAAACATTTCGGTAAAAGTGTCCAGTTAGTAGTCTCAAACAGTCCTTTCCTGCTGCTCTTACAACTTTTTGCTAACTATCTAGCCATCAGCACAGCCTGCCTCCTTCTAATAAGACAGCATTTTTAAAAAAGGGTGTTACTTCTGCTGTCACTCAGAGGTAACTATAGTTCATTATCGGTGCCTTAATTTATGACCTAAATAGCAGGAAATGACACGAGAAAAGCAAAAAAATGACTGACTCATAGCACGTTAATTGACTTAAGAAAATGGCATTATGTTCATATGTCATTTGGTGAAACCAGACTGGCAAAATAGACGGAGCAAGAAAGAAAAAATCCATAAAGACCTGATGCCTAAAATGTCGGAACTGGATTGTATTTTTCCTCTCCAAGCTAAAAATAATAATTAAAAACCAAAAAACTCTACAGAAATACAATGAGAGTTTTTAGAACAACATTTGCAGTGCATAGTTTGTTTTTTTTATTCTCTCTGGTGCATAATCAGACACTCATTTGCAGTTTTTCACTTTCTATTACCAGAAACAGTTTATGAGCTGGCAATAGAGAGGACCGTGTTTACAGTAAACTGTGGTGATTAGTGTCCCTTCGCGCCAGGAAACATATCAATCCTGGGGTGTGCACGGATGCAAAATCAGTGCGTAAAATAAGGTTAATCTGATCTGCTAGTGGGTAAAAACCTCAAAACCTAAAAACTAAACTATCTAAACTAAAGAAGACTGTGAGATGTAGATGAAAGCTCATAAGGATGAAAGGTAAGGTAGAAGGAAGTGGAAATATTTCAAGTGTTTTCTATTCAAACAACTTTTGCGTCATCATCTCTCCCATCTCCAATCCAAACTGTTCTTAATGTCAATCACACTGAAGGTAAATATACTATGAAAGAAGAAGACTGTTGATTAAATTCCCAAAGCAGACAAACACATTTCTAAGCTCTAATGCAACATAGCGATGTCATGATCTGGTCCTATTTTTTGGGACATCGAGCTCTGACATCTCCAGTTTGACGAGCGTGGATGCTGACGGCGTGTCTTTGATGTGCAGGGAGGGTGTGATGAGTTGCCCCGCGCTTTGAAGCTGGTGTGACTAAGTGTTGGATGCCATCTTGGGACAGTGGAGGCAGGGAGGTAAATAGCTGAGGGTCGCTCACAGGCGCTGACCCTTCCAACCGTTTTCACACAAGATTGAGAGTCACTCAACGTGGGGGTGGGGGGGGACACAGAGTCAATCTTTGGCTGTGCTGCTGATCTTTGATCCTGGCTTTATAGAAAACACACACACACCTTAACCCTCCTGTCGTCCTCCCGGGTCAAATTGACCCCATCTCTTTTGACTGTTCCTTCTTTCTTTCCTTCCTTCCTTCCTCTTTCTTTAATTTTTCATTTGTTCTTCCCCTCCTTCAATACTTCTTTCCTCACTTCCTTCCATCCTTTCTTGCTTCTTTCCTTCCTCCCTCCCTCCTTCCTTCCTTATTCCTTTCCTTCCTTCCTTCCACCACCCTTCCTTCCTTATTCCTTTCCTTCCTTCCACCACCCTTCCTTCCTTCTTCCTTTCCTTCCTTCCTTCTTCCTTTCCTCCCTACCTTCCTTCCTCCTTTCCTCCCCCCTACTCCTTCCCTTCCTTCCTTCCATCCTCCTTTCCTCCCTCCCTCCTTACTCCTTTCCTTCCATCCTCCCTTCCTTCCTCCCTCCCTTCTTTCCTTCCTCCCTCCCTCCTTACTCCTTTCCTCCCTCCCTTCCTTCCTTGACCTGAGGACAAAAGGAGGGTTAAGACAGAATGGGAATATTTCAAGTTGAGTGTCAGACAATTAAAATGCTCACAGGCAAATTGTCTAAAACTAAACTTTAGTGTAATTTTCTGTAATTGACAGTCAAACTGACACTCAAATTGTTCTGATTTGTTCTGCGTGTAAGTCTGGAACGTGATACAGGCTAAGACAAATGCCAGCAATCATCATTTTGCAAATACATGTTGACCCTCTGGCAATCACACACACACACACACACATTTGTGCACCCACACATGAGATGCGGGAGAATCAGTCTGGCATCTCGGAGTGGGTGTCATCCGCCCGCAATGAAAACAAAACACCCAAATCTAAAGGATCCCTACTGTCAGTCAGAAGAAAGGCAATCTCTTTTATTTCAATGAGTGTAAACACCTGGGGATTCTGAGACTAATTTGTTGAACATAGTTACAGTTGTCAGGGTAAAAATCTGCCACATTTTGAAGCACCTCTCCCTGCAATGTTTACGTTGGAAGTGTTTGATTCCTCTGCCGCTGGCGTATTATGGCTAGACAGGGCCGATTGTCAATAACTGTCACCCACAGAGGGGAGGGAAGAAACATGGCCCATCTGCCTTTGCCTGCCGTGTAATTAGCACTAAAACAAAATGCTTTGTGTTGAAATGCAGAAACCGGCACCCCTGCCAAGCGCACATAGCATCGTGTGCCCAAAGAAAACATTGATGGGTGGCATGATGGAACATAATCGCCCCTTTTCCGACTCACGAGGTATGCAAATGACAAAGATCTGGGACACAAAGGCATTATTACTGGCTAATTAAAAACATTTGAACTATGCCATTTATTCTGCAATGTTGTCTCCCGGTGTGCGTGGGTTTGTGCAGACGCAGCGAGGGAACACATCTAAAAAAATCCACCTGTTCCCCCCAGGGCTCAGCACTAAAACAGAGCCCTCCTGGAAAGTAGGAGAAGCCAGCAATCCAAACTGGTAACAGATATATGTGAATATTAAATGCACTTAATATTATCAGAAAAACAATTGGGCCATTGTGCTCGGGACCCGTCTGTGTTTTTCATGTGTGGTTTCTACTAATGGGAGCGATAAATAGGGCTCCCTAAGTGGCTTCCCTCTGGATTTCTCTCAAACACAACATCTGTGCCAGATCATAGTTGGATTAGTATAAACTACCAGTGAAGCACGTTGCCAAAAACTAAAATCTAATTCAAATGTATATAATAAAGAGTCAAGATTTCTTTCTCAGTTCTTGCATACGTTGAAATGAAAGTGTATTTCTACTATAGGTCAAAAACAGTCATGATAAATGATTTGAAGGAATTTAACTCCCAAAAATATAAGATTAATAAATATATTCAGGAAGTGTCAAAAACAATACAATTAACCATCCTGTCGTCCCCCGGGTCAAAATAGTCTGTTTTGACTGTTCCTTCTTTCCTTCCTTCCTTCCTTCCTCCCTCTCTCTTTCTTTCCTACCCATTACCTTCCTTCTTTCCTTCCTTCCTTCCGCTTTCTTTCCTCCCCATTACCTTCCTTCTTCCTCTCTTCCTTCCTTCTTCCTCCCTTTCTTTCCTTCCTTCTTCCTCCCTCCCTTCCTTCTTCCTCCCTTCCTTCCTTTCTTTCCTTCCTTCCTCCCTTCCTTCCTTTCTTTCCTTCCTTCCTCCCTCCCTCCCTTCCTTTCCTTCCTTCTTCCTTCCTTGACTCGAGGACAACAGGAGGGTTAAAGGAATTATATAACTACAAACAAGTACACAAAAATATAAAAGCCTTCAAATAGCTGCAGATATGAGGTAGTGCAATCGCTAAGCAACAAAGCATTTTACTTTGAAATGTTTTAATATAAATTACAGTAGGTTGTGTTGTAGTTGTTGATACGGTTAAATAAAAGTTTTGAAAGACTTAAAATGACCTTTAAATTACAGAATTATTGTGGTCATTAATTAACTGTGGCAAAATCTCTGACCTTAACCTCCGTGCAGACATGTGCAGCCCGCGAGTCAAAGCAACAAGTGTCATTATGGTGAATGGTTGGTTGTGTGTGTGACTTTGCTTTTTAACCATTAGGCCCAGTTAACATTAGTTTCTTTGTACTGTGATGTTCCACTTCAACAGCAGAGGTACCCTGTCGAATTTTAGCAGCACTGTAGAGCAATATTTGGAGTGGGTTTCAATTTTTATTTGTTGATCATGTTCATGTGGGACACTGCACATCCTGTTTTACACTCTTCCTCTGCTCGACAAATAAAGTAAAGCATCAACAAAGCAGTAAAGAAGAACACTGCTACTAAGCAACCATGGATGTAAACAATGCACAATTTAAATATGAAAAAAGGAAATGCGCTCGAAACACTGTTACACCTAAAGAAAAGCATGTGGGGGAAATGCATACTGGATGCAAACATGACTTTTGTGTGTTTATAAGAAAACTTCACAGAATACTTTTAATTAGACCTTTAACCCTCCTGTTGTCCTCGAGTCAAGGAAGAAAGGATGGATGGAAGAAAAGGAGGGAGGAAAGAAGGAAGGAAGGAAGAAAGGAAGGGAGGAAGGAATGGAAAGAGGGAGAGAGGGAGGAATTTACTCCCCAAACCCATCAGAGAGTGAACAGACCCCCATACCTTCAAATCACTCTTTTTAAACTGGCTTTTAACCTGTAAACTGTTTTTTTTATCCTCTTTCCATTTATTTATGTCTTTTTAATGTCTTTTATTGTCTCTTTTTTATTTTTTTGTGTCCTTTGAGTACTTGTAAAAGCGCATTATAAATAAAATGTATTATTATTATTATTATTATTATATATATTAACATTATTAGAAGTATATATAAGGAATACACAGCTACACACACATTTGAGCATCTGCAAGGAAATATTCATCAGTTCATCCATCAACTCAACTCACATGGCAAATAGGCTTTAACCTTCCTGTCGTCCTCCAGGGTCAAATTGACCCCGTCTGTTTTGACTGTTCCTTCTATTCTCCCTTCCTTCCTTCCTTCCTTCCTTCCTTCCTTCCTTCCTTCCTTCCTTCCATCCTTCCTACCCTCCGTCCCTTCCATCCTTCCTTCCGTCCCTCCTCCCTTCCATCCTTCCATCCTTCTATCCTTCCTTCCTCCCTCCTCCCTTCCGTCCTTCCTTCCTTCCTCCCTCCCTCCTTTCCTTCCTTCCTTCCCTCCGTCCCTCCGTCCCTCCTCCCTTCCATCCTTCATTCCGTCCTCCCTTCCTCCCTCCCTTCCATCCCTCCTCCCATCCTTCCATCCTTCCTTCCGTCCCTCCTCCCTTCCATCCTTCCTCCCTTCCATCCATCCTTCCTTCCTCCATTCCTTCCTTCCTTCTCCCTCCCTCAATTTTGTGGCCAATAATTCGTTATTTCCTGAGAGTGACTTTGTACTCCTTTTTTATCCTGACTGTGTAGTTTGTAATCAGCGTGTCAATTCTGGGTGTTAGGATCTTAAAACGCCACCCTCAGGGGATTCTGTACTCTTCTCTAACATTATTGTAGGGTTTAAAACATTTGACACTTCATGATGGCTAATCAATGTAAACCAAAGAGATCACAGGGAATTCACCCCCCCCGCCCCCCCCAACCACCTTTTTTTTCACTTTGCTAGATCATAATTAGACACCCAATCAGCCATAACCCAAGACGGGGAAACAGTGGCAGGATTGTTCAGCAACAACACCACAAGGTCTTTAATCCCAGAGACAGAGACAAATCACTAAAAATCCCGACCAAGTAAAACAAATACGAGAACGGCTTTTGATTATTACGATGCCGCAAGACTCTCTTTGACAAATGGTTTCAAAGTAAAACCACTGAGAAGAACATGAGTGTATGCTAATTATAAGCAACCAAACAATTTGCGTCACAACCCATGGAAAAGCTCTGAGGTTAGTGAAATGAGGCCTTTTACTTTTTACACATTTTGCTGCTTTTTTTCTCGCTGTGAGGATGTAAGTCAGTCTTCTCACAACTAAGGACGTGATGGTCAGGGAATTTTATGCTGAAATTCAAAGTTTTCAGCAGATGAATCCAACTGCAACTACAATCCGACTACAGGTCCTGGGTCAAAAAGCAAACTGAAGACAAAGGTTAGAAAAAAGAAAGTGCACTGATAGCTCCCAGCAAATATCATTTAACCCTTGTGTCATCCTCCTGTCTGTTTTGACTGTTCCTTCTTTCCCCCCTTCCTTCCTTCGTTCCTTCCTTCCTTCCTTCCTTCCTTCCTTCCGTCTGTCCTTCCTCCCTCCCTTCTTTCCTCTGTCCTTCCTACCTACCTTCCTCTTTTCCTTTCTCCCTCCTTCCTTCCTTCTTCCTCCTTTCCTTCCTTCTCTCTTTCTTTCCTCCCCCCTACCTTCCTCCCTTCCTTCCTTCCTCTTTTCCTTTCTCCCTCCCTCCTACCTTCCTTCCTTCCTTCTTTCCTCCATCCTTTCTTCCTTCCTGCCTTCCTTCCTTGACTCGAGGACAACAACAGGAGGGTTAACAGAACAACATGCTGATCTAACAGAAACGTAATGTAATAAAATATAATCAGACATTCAAATATAAAGCATGACTCACTATCATCCACAGAGGAAACATTTAACAAAGCCTGATGAAGATCTCTGTTAGATTAAAATCAGTGTGCAGGTCTTTCATCTAGCTTTTTCCTCCAGAGCCAACACAAAGTTTACATTTGTGCTTTTAAGTGAAATATCTTGACAGCTATCAGACAGATTGTCATGATATTGGTGCAGACATTCATGTAAAAACTTTTGGCAGCCTCTTCACTCTCCATGTAGGTCAAAATTTGTCACATACCAAATACTTGCAAAACCTATGACATTCATGAACATCAGTTTGTAGTTTATGTTTAGAACTGATTAGTAAATGTTTAGCATGTAGCGTCCATCATCATCATCATCATCATCATCATCAGCGACTGATTTTTACATTTGATTTTGCAATAATCTTTAGGTAAAGCAGTTTTATTTATATAGTGCATTTCATACACAATGGCAACCCAAAACAGAAAAACATGCAATCAACCCCCCCCAACCCTAATAATAAAAACAAAGTACAGAAAAATAGAAAGAGAGAAATAAAATACTAGAATAGAGCATTAAATATAAGATTGCAGCATAAAATAATGATTTGCTTTAAAATCATTAAAAGGACATAGAGTGCAAATGAAAGATTAAAATGTAAAGTGCTTTAAAAGAGCTCAATCATAAGCTCAGGAGAAGAGAAGAGTTTTTAACCTGGATTTAAAAATGTTCACAGTTCTGCTGGTAGTTTGTTCCAGTTGTGTAAAAGCTGCTTCATCATGTTTAGTTTGAACTCTGGGCTCGACTATCTGACCTGAGTCAGTAGATCTCAGAGCTCTACTGGGTAGTTTCCTTACTAAATTTAATAACCTGAACCATGCTTATAAATAAAACTCCTGCCACCCAGTAAGCCAGAAAAAACATCAATAAATTAAAAAGGAAAAAGAAAATCATTTCTCAGTCTATCAGTGTCAAGGCTGATTTAGGGTTGGTTGCTCGTATGAGGTTTTCAATTTGTGAGCTAGTTAAACTAATTAAACTACAGACTAAAATATCAAGTGAAAACTACAAATCCCATGTCAACTTTAGTAACACTACCCACTAAAGTTGCGCAATAAAACACGACGGTGTCCGACACGTAACAAAATTCTCCAGGTGTGCGAGATGAAAGGTAAATGCTGAGCGACACTGTTTTTCGGGTCATTTCTTCTTCAAGCGGCACTTGATCAAAAAAAAATGATGAAGGACCTAAAATTAATAATTAATCATCTTTTTCTCCTCTCAACTTTTTTTTCCTATTTCTTTTAATCCTCCTGTCGTCCTCCCAGGTCAAACTGACCCCATCTCTTTTGACTGTTCCTTCCTTCCTTCCTTCCTCCCTCCCTCCTTTCCTTCCTCATTCCTTCCGTCCTTCCTTCCTCCCTCCCTCCCTCCTTTCCTTCCTTCCTTCCTCCTTTCTTCCTTCCTTCCTCCCTTTTCCTTCCTTCTTCCTTCCTCCCTCTTTTCCTTCCTTCCTCCCTCTTTTCCTTCCGTCCTTCCTTCCTCCTTTCCTTCCTTCCTTCGCTTCCTTCTTCCTCCTTTCCCTCCTTTCTTCCTTCCTCCCTCCCTCCTTTCCTTCCTTCTTCCCTCTTTTCCTTCCTTCCTTCCTCCTTTCTGTCCTTTCTTCCTTCCTCCCTCCCTCCCTCCTTTCCTTTCTTCCTTCATCCCTTTTCCTTCCTTTCTTCCTTCCTCCCTCTTTTCCTTCCTTTCTTCCTTCTTCCTTCCTCCCTCTTTTCCTTCCTTTCTTCCTTCTTCCCTTATTCCTTCCTCCCTCCCTCCTTTCCTTTCTTTCTTCCTTCCTTCCTCCCTCCTTTCCTTTCTTTCTTCCTTCCTTCCTCCCTCCTTTCCTTTCTTTCTTCCTCCCTCCCTCCTTTCCTTCCTCCCTCCCTCCTTTCCTTCCTCCCTCTTTTCCTTCCTTTCTTCCTTCCTTCCTCCCTCCCTCCTTTCCTTCCTTCGAGGACAACAGGAGGGTTACAAGCTGCAAATATCCTACTTGTAAGTTTCTCAGTCAGTGTGTGTGTCTCACCCTCCAGCACGCCTGTCTATCTGCTCGTCTACCTGTCTGTCTGAGCTTCTCACACCTGAAGAGCCTGTTTGCTCAAGCCTCGTTCAAGCCTGTCAACAAGCACAGGAAACTCCTCCCTGACTCTCTTTACCCTTCTTTTTCTCTCCTCTACTCTTCTCTCTCGCTGTAACACCCCCCCCCTTCCCTCCCCCTCCCCTCCCCTCCCCAAACACTGGTTTGATTTATGGTCCTGTCGAGCTACCTGGCCCGGGACGACAGGTTATTTCCATTACTGCTGGGATTCTGTAATAAGGGGATCCGATGTAATGGCATAGCACGAGGGCCAGCTGTCTTGTCCCAGCTGAGCAACAACAACAGACCTCCAGAGAGCGAAAATATTCATATAGTTCTGTTACACTGTTGGGTTTATGTGTGATAACACATGTTTTCAGCTCCGTTTAACTCATCAGACATTGAATAATGTGATGTTTTGTAATCTCTTTCTATAATTTATGTTTGAGTAATAAAATGGAAATCCAACCACACACAGACACTCACGTAGGCAAACAGATAGAAGCTTGTTCGCAGTCGCCCGTAGAAGAAGAAATAGCTGCAGACAAAGATGTCAACATTAAAGCCATTTTTGGGATAAATCTAAAATGTGTTTGTGTGTGAGTGACGGCGGAGAAGTGACACCAAAAAACCGAGAGACTTTTTAAAAGACTTTTTTTTTTTCATGGTTCCCTCCACTGAAGCACCCTGTCTGTCAGCGAGGCAGGACGGCTCCTTTGAACACACGCCTGGCCCTCTTTGATTTGTGTTGTTTTTGGATCTCTTCGGCTTGACGTTGCCATCGCTTCCCCTCTGAGGCAGACTCAGACAAAAAGTGTCACTCACTTGTCGTTTTGTGTGCGCGGCTCTGACAAAAGGCAAGTTCACACATTGTTTGAAAAGCTCAGCGTCTCTAACAGCTACTTCATTAAAAGGTTACCTGGTGTGACTTTTGATTTAAAAAAAAAAAAAAAAATGTTAAAACTAATCCTTAATGGCTATTGTTCTGAAACTGAAACAATCTCATCGGTTGGTCTGAATCAGAGTCCTGCACATGTACACTTTTACAAACTTGCATCCACCCGCATCCACAGACCTGTTACCTGCAACCATCTGAATCTCCATATCTCCATGTTACAACCCAGCTCGTTAAAGGAAAGATGTAACATAAAAACCAGATGTTAAGGTTTAAACAAACTTATTTATTAACCAAGGATTACAGGAATAAAACAAAGGCTGGTTGAAGCTGCTCAAATAAGGACTCCTAAGAGGACCCCTATAACAGAGCTAACAAAAAAAAACAGAAAGGAAACCTACCAAAACCTCTATTAATAGTTGCTATGAAAATACAAAAGGTGAGCAGCACCCCTACTCCTAGTGAGCTAATACAAATAAACAACTAAGGATGGTGTGTATCAGTGAATACTAAGACCCACATGCAACAATTTATGGTAACAAAACCACGGACTGGCCACAACGATCCAGCCGCCCCAGGTGTCAGGCTGCAGAGCATTTAAAAGCTCATACTCTGATTTATTTGCATCTCCATACCAAATCTGGACCCACCTATAAATAGAAGAACTGTGACCTGACCAGTGAATAAACACGTAGGTTACACAGTCACTCATTTTAACTTTTTTTTTGCACAATCATAATTTGTGCCTCTGCAAGAAGAGCAGTATTGCACATTCACTGACTTTAAAACACACACACACACACACACACACACACAGTCCCAGATACTCATAGATGTATCTTTGCTGCTTAGAGACTGACTGTGATTGGTGAAGACATCTGTTAATCAAGCAAAAACAACTGCAAAATATACGTCTAAGGCTTTTGAAATGCTAAAGTCATGCACTTATGTTTCTTTTTTTTTTTTTTTAAAGAAGAAAAAAAAAACTGTCAGACAGCAGGATTTGGGATTTTTAAATAAACTGTGTAGTACAGTATATTCTCCAGATTGCTCCAGACACTGTTAATTACCACCAATTTGTACTGTATGGATGATAGACTGTGGAAACTCTTGGAGGTCTCACTGGTGACACCACCATCATGTTTATGACTCTTATGTCTTTGCTGGTTAGTGGAACCAAGCCAGGGGAAACCAAGTTTGGGCAAAGTGGAGCAGTGTGGTTGAGGGATTTAGGTCATCAACTGATAACCATCGGAGCCGAGAGCATGAGAAACTTTACAAACAAGCAAAAAACAGAGAGATGCCTTTCTTTAAGCCACAGAGGAAATACTTTTTAAAATGACCAACAAAGTACTTATTAGAGTAAGTACAAGTAGTGATCTCTCCAATTTTCTATCCAGATGTTTTGAGCTATAGTATTTCATCACATTTTCAGCTTCGCCACCCCTATATGTAAGTATAATATACACTGTGACAGGGAAACATAATTGAATTGGAATGAAATGAAAAAGAATTGCCTGCATGGCCGGTATCGAAGCAGTAAACCTGGATGATGAAAGAGACAAAGCCTAAAAACTTCATTAGGAAGTGTAAGATGAATTGACAGATGTTTGGCTCAGGCTGCTGGAAACTATGCTGCAAAACTCATGCATAAAACACTCGGATGTGCTGAACTGTAGACCGCAGCCCACAATGAATCACGGCACTTTTAATAATGGGAAGATGTTTATGAACGTGAAAAGGTTAATGACTTATTATTGTCATTGGGCTGTTGACAGACGTGTGTCTGTCTGCCTCTTCCTCCTCTTTTCGTTTGCTTACATGTATGTTTATACCCCAACACATTCATGAGGATATATATATAGTCAGTTAAATAATGGAAACATTTGTAAACATCCTATCTGTTTATAATAACTGATTGTTATTGGTAAACTGAGATGATGACGCATTACATGATTGTCATGTCTCATGTCATTGTCTCTTCCTTTTCCTGTAACATCTTTTAGCAACACCCAAACCCACTGTGCTGCTGGAGGAGGTTGCACCACCTCTGTTCAAATTTAGCCAGGTTATAATATAAGTAGATATTCACTTTATGCAACATTACATTAAACTGGCGAGAGCGAGAGCGAGAGAGACCAGGCTGGCATTTATCACCTTGGTAGAGGCCTGGCCAGGTGTCAGCACCTTGCCCTAACGACCCTCCCTGACTACCAACTCCTGCAGGAAGTAATCAACTGCATGATGGCGAGCAGAAAGGGAGGGGTCATAACATCTTACTTAGAGATCAGCTGTAAGCATAGACTATATAATAGACACAATGTGAGTCCAACTGTTAATCAATAACCAAACAGCAGACATAAGAGCTATTAAGACTTCACACTAAAAATCACTGGTTTAACATTGTATCCAGTTTGGGTAAATATAGCATCAACACAATACTGGTTCAATGTTAAGTTATTTTATGAAGCTTGTTATAGTCTACTCTTAAACTTTAAACTTACATGTCACAGTTTGTTATTGGCCGTTAATAGCTTGTGTAGCTTTTGAAAGTTATACACACCTCATTTTGTGGTAGTGACTAATTTCCAAAATTACCACTAGCATACTTAGTAGAGGGCCTGAAGTTAGCAACTGAGACCATAATGACTTGTTGGAAAAGGTTATTGAGAGTATTTCTAGAGAGAAGTTGAATGGGACTCAATTGGAGCCAATATTAGTTTCCCTCTTATTGGCTTCATGGTAGTTGCTGCTTTGTTTTTACTACATATTTACACCCAGTAACTGCCAGCCATTACAGTTGTATAGGTGACTAAGCTAACTGACAATGCTAGCTTGCTAATATGACCCATGTAGAGTAAAGAGACAATATGAAATATGTTTGACTACCGTTACCGTCCTCTTCCGCTTATCCGGGGTCGGGTCGCGGGGGCAGCAGCCTAAGCAGGGAAGCCCAGACTTCCCTCTCCCTAGCCACTTCATCTAGGTCTTCCCGGGGGATCCCGAGGCGTTCCCAGGCCAGCCGAGAGACATAGACTGTCTAGCGTGTCCTGGGTCTTCCCCGGGGTCTCCTACCGGTGGGACGTGCCCTGAACACCTCACCAGGGAGGTGTCCGGGACTGGTTAAATGTTTAAATTACATTCAATAAAACTGACACAACTTACATGGAATAACTATCTAATTATCATACTTTCCTAATATATCTCAGACTGAACACTATTAACTCTTAAATGGACATACATGTATTTTATCTATTTTTTCTTCATGAGATAAGATATTCCTTTTATTAGTCCCACTAATAAATTGATTTACTACCAGTTCAGTTAACTTAGATGTTTCCTTACAACTATGTGTGTTAAATATAGTTTGATTTACAAAAACAAGTTGGTTAGACACGAGTTAGTAGTTATAAAAAGATCTAAAGGAAGAAGTCGTTACACACGTAGGAATGAGGACGGCAGGCAAACACATTCTGATCATATTTGTCGGCATTGTGAGGCGAGTCATCACAATACAGGATGTGGTTTTACATGTTCGCTGTCAAAATGTGTCTACATTTAATTTAAGCTCACGTCCACATAAGAACAAGTGATCTGATTGAAACTTTGAATTCAATTTAAACCTGTTTACAGTTCCTTTGTGTCAGGTTCACGTCTACGTGTCAGGAGCAAGCGCTACAACTGAAGGAGGACAACTTCATTAATTGCCGCTGGCACATTACAAAATAGTTACACAATACATGACAAAAACAAAACTACAAGCAGGACCTCACGTAGTGTGCAGACAAGACAGCAGACTAAACAATAACACAAACTGAGGTTGCGTCATTACATCAGCAGGTTTTTTATATAAACCTTTTTTCCTATTATAGAATTTACTGGCAGATATTTATAATTAGTATATAAAAGGTGAATATACAGTAAATGTGCATTAAATCTAGTTTTTCAGGTTTATATACAGAACTCAAGGTGATTTTGTGAGAGTGAAATTAGTCATTTTGCTTCATATGTTACAAATGTAATGATTCAAATTTAACCCTTGTATCGTCCTCCCGGGTCAAATCGACCCTTTCTTCCTTCCTTCTGTCCTTCCTTCCCCCTCACTCCTTCTTTCCTTCCCTCCTTCCCTCCTTTCCTTCCTTCTTCCTTCCTTCCTCCCTCCTTTCCTTCCTTCCTTCCTTCCTTTCTTTTTCCTCCTTTGCTTCCTCCTTTCCTTCCTTCTTCCTTCCCTCCTTCATTTATTCCCTCCTCCTTCCTTCCTTCCTTCCTTCCTTCCTTCCTTCCTCCCTCCTTTCCTTCCTTGACTCTATGACAACAGGAGGGTTAACAAGTTCTGTGATATAAAAATGTGACTAGAGGCCAGGTTTTGTGATAATTAGAATATAAAAAGGTGAATATACAGTAAATGTGCATTAAATCTAGTTTTTCAGGTTCATATACAGACCTCAATGTGCTTTTGTGAGAGTGAAATTAGCCATTTTACTCTGTGATAAAAGGCCAGGTTAGTGATAATTAGGATATAAAGGTGAATATACAGTAAATGTGCATGAAGAAGGCCGAGTTTGAATAGAACTACAACACTTTATGTAGGCTACATATTTATATACAGATTAGATATATTGAAAAATAGACATGCAGATAGCCAAGGCTGTACTTGCACAGGATTCACACTGACTGATAAATTCAACACAAGACTCTCAGCACATGCAGTGTGTGTGTGTGTGTATTATCAAAACAGTCTACACTCAGATATGCAGAAACACTTCAAAGAATAGCAAACAACCTGTTTTTAGAATCTCCACAATATCAAACATCCCAACAACAAATGTTTTCAGAGTCATAAAAAAAACACAATGCACATTAACAACACTTGGGAGGCAAGAATACACACACACACACACACACACACACACACACACACACACACACACATATATATTAGAGTAGCTCCCTTATGCAATGACCTTTCTCCTAGCAAACTCCTCCACAACATCGCTAAAGTCCAGGTCTCTGACAAGTTCAGACTCTATTTCCAGTAATGATAAGGACTTCAGACTCATTTTTGATTCTCCCCAGATGAGAAAATGAGCGCTCCCCCTCACAGTTTGTCACCGGCAACGTGAGGAACATCCTCAAAGCTACATAAATATTAATGAAGACTAACTGCAGACCAAACTTCAATATGGTTTACACAGCATGTTTGAGGGTGACTTGTCTGTTCCAGCCAACATGAAGGACCGGAAGTGCAGACACTTAAAACACGGTGTTCCGCCTACGGGACGGGTCGGAGGTTGGGAGGTAGCCACAAGTTCTTCTGAATGTTTTAATCACCAACCCTTAAACATATATATTCATGCCGTGCATTGTTAGAAAGCTTAGATTGTCCTGATTCATTCAAGACCACTCACGAATTATATGGTTGCTCACAGCCGTAATAGTATTAGCGGTTAGCTCGGCTAGCCACTCAGCTAAAGTAAAAACAGCTATAATTTCTACATACCTTCAAAGTCTTCCCTTTATCCACAACGATCATCTCATGACACATGACTTTTTGTACAGCTCGCCAAGTATCCATTCTTGTGAAATATGAAATCCGTTTTCTTCTTCTTCTTCTTCTTCTGGCATAAAGTGCAGTTCGTTCGCGCATGCGCAGCTGGGCCGTACTGACACCGCAACGCCGCAACTCGGGCAGCTCCGGAAGTCGAGCAGTGACAGCGTCTTCTTTGGTTTTATTGCCGGAGTTACTGCGTAGTACCGCCACCTACTGCACCGGAATTGTAATGACAAGCTACACTCACAGACCGAGTCCCATTATAATGCTTTTATGAGCGAGGGTCGAGCGAGCCAAAAGCCAAAAAATCTATTCGTGGGGGACGTAATTCTTTGAATGTGTGGGAAACACTGGAGTATGATGATAGAACCACATATAAAATAGCTATTAGGTGCTGAAAACAAAAACTCTATATTTTCTTTATAATTATTGTATATATACATATTGATGTACAACTGTAGCTTTTTTGTAGTTTGTAGGTTTTAATGATAACCTATTTCTGTATGTGGACTCCAAATTACATTCATGCTGTGAATAATTTTGGTCTGATTGTTGCTAATCTTTCTTTAGATTGAATTGAAAAAACATAACAAGATCTTGATCATCTAAACTGATGCACAGAGACATTCACACTTAATTAGATAACTTGAAAAGGAAATAGTTTTACATTTAAAAACATCTAAAAATAAATAAATTCAACTACAAAATGGATTTAAACTGAAATGTATAGTATTGATTGTAATGTGTATCAAGTATATGAGACATTGGATATAGAGTATGATGATGAAGCCACATATAAAATAGCTATTAGGTGCTGACACACACATATTAATATATAACTGTAGCTTTTTAGTAGTTAGTAGATTTTAATGAAATTTCTGTATGTGGACTCTTTGGTCTGATTGTTGCTCATCTTTCTTTAGATTGACTAAAAAACATAACTTGATCTCTAATTAGATAACTTGTAAAAGGAAAGAGTTCCCCCTCTCTTCCACAGGTCATCTTTACCTTCCTCCAGCTTGTTCAGCGCCAGGCTCAGAGCGAGCCACCTGGCAGAGGAAGGCTGGTTCAGGGCGGGGAAGCGTTGTGGGTGTTCTGTATAGTGTCTGGGTTGGACCAAACTAACGCTGTCTGTGGCTCAGCGGGCGGTTGTGTGTTGTGTAACCCAAAGCTGTAGTTGGATTTTTTTCCCACATGAGCTGTCAACTGGCTTCATGGCACACAGAGAACGAGAGAGAGGGAGAGAGGGAGAGAGAGAGAGAGAGAGAGAGAGAGAGAGAGAGAGAGAGAGAGAGAGAGAGAGAGAGAGAGAGAGAGAGAGAGAGAGAGAACAATAATAATTAATTCAATTAATTCCAACAGTGACAGTTTTCTTTATGAGAAAATAATAGATGAAGTATGTTTTTCAACTGGAAACAAAGAGAAATATGAGATATGTTGTATTTGACAGCAGCTTTTTTTGATTCAGTTGTTGGAAAAACTGGAATTCTCTGATATAACTTTTCTTAAAATGCAACAATCATCCATATTTTGTGTCACATATGCATCATTTTTAAGCCTTCCCCTCTTAAAAGATCATAAACTCGAATGACTAACCTCAATTTGATGCTAATATACCCTATAAAGATTTTTTTTTATCAGTCATAAAACCATGCTCCTGTAAATTAGAAGGTGCTCAGTTGTTTACCCTCCATTACATACCCAAATATGTCCTGATTATGAAAGAAATAAAGCTGTGTGAATGAGACCAGGGATGTAATTGTGTAAGAAAAGTATTGCTCTGCAGGGGGAAAGTTGGTGTTGGTGTGAGTAAAAACAAACTTGTGTAGATGCAGATTTTTCTTTACCACTGTACCACAACCTCATCCTGCAAGCAGCCCTTTCTCCTCCAGGCGCTGGTTGTACAGTATGTGATGTGTGTGAGGAGCAAAGGGGGGTAATTTAAAGCTGAATTAGGACCTTTTATACTGATGCCATATTGTCAACACGGCCCGTAAAACCTCCTCCACCACTCCTCTCACCCCCACCACCACCTTTTCTGCCATTCTCCCTTCAGTTCCTCTTTATTTGTTCTAATTCCAGGGACCGGCTGGGTCTTGCCTGGATTTGGAGAGTGCTTGGTTTCAAAGGGTAATTGACACCTTACCTGTAATTTCATGGTTTCACTCCACCTGCCTTTGATGTCTGGGTCTTGGTTGGGGGGCGGGATGCGGAGGGAAGAGTGTCGGTGTCGGTGTGCTGCTGCATGCTCTGCCGCGAGTCTCTTCCAGCCCGCCTGAGCGTTTTCTGAACATGAATGACGTCTCATGCAAACCCAAAGTTATTAAAGGAGAAGAGGGGAGGGGGGGTTCCAAGGGCTGCTGAAAAGCTTTTCTTGTGGTGACAAAAAAAAAGGCATCTAGAGATGTCAAAAGACAGAGGGATCAGAGATGAGTCAGGGGGCAGAGATGATGACCTCTTCTATTTGAGGACATCACAAGGATGAACTGACGGGGGAATTTCGGAAGCAAATAATAGACACATACTTAAATAATAGAGAAAGACTGTGGAATACCCTGAGAGTTGATTCAGTATCATCTTGTCCATCATCGTCGTAGATTACTCTTAAAGGTTTGCTTACTAGCTTTTTTCCAGCTTCTTGAAGCAAAAATATACAGAGGGATCTCACCAATTACTTTAGGTTATATTGAAGTTAAAGTTCTGTACAACGAGCATGTAATGACACTTGAGAACGTTCCTTTTGCTGAAGAAGACCCTTAAAAAAGTTGAAAGGTTTGCAAAAACAAAAGCTACTAAGTGAATATTTTATCACAGATTTGTTCCACAATATCAATTCTGAATATGCTGCATGTCATATTCTTCTCTCTCCTCCTGTTTTCAGTCTCTCTACACTAAAAAGACAAAAAAAACTGATATACCTTCATAAGAAAGTCATTCTGTTTAGTTTAGTTTAGTTTAGTTTAGTTTATTTGGATCCCCATTAGCTGTTACCCAGGTAACAGCTACTCTTCCTGGGTCCATGTTAAAATAAATACAACCAATTACAATTTCAATTACAATATAACATAAATGCATACCTAAATAGAGACTTAATAATGCCAATTTAATCATTATTAATTATTTCCTTCTTTTAAAACAATGTTATTCGTATGAAGAGCAAGACATCATATTTGACATTTGAAACTGAAGACACTTTTTATGGAACATATCAGGCCTAATAAGACACAAAGTGCATCAGAAATGACATGATATCATAGGACCCCCTGCCATTTTTTCACCATTTCAAATCACACAAATCTCCCACTCTGTATACAGTATGTTGTAAACCTATTTACAGTATTTATAATCACCTAGTTTATAGTTTCTTCTGCCCACTGTGCTCATATCTTTCCATGTGGATTCCAAGTCTCAGTGTTTTCTTTCGTGCTGTTGGGTTTCGGTTTGACCACATAATTAGACCATTACTCACTTACTTTTACTAGATTGTTGTTATGATTTCTAGTTTTTTTCATTAAGGAACTTTGTCAGATCTACTTTTACTTAAGTAATGAACATAAACTACATAAATATTTAAAAAATAACCTTTTAAAATGATTTAATGTATGTGTTTATTTGTCAGGGATATTAACAGAAAAAAATAACTGTAAATAAGCCTAAATGGGAATAGACGGCTTATTTTCTATGGTTATCCCTGGCCAGATGTTTAAAAGTCACCCTGGAATGAATGAAGCAAACAAACCAAACAAATAACCCTTTAAACCATCATCACACATTACAAATATTAAAGTCATTACCAAGTTTTGTCCTCACAACTTTTCTACTAGTTGCTGTTAATCCTTTGTTGTTTTCACCTGAGTGTGTTTGGTTGTGAATGTAAAGAGGTCGGATGTCTGTGCGTTGTGCCTCGCTCCAGTCAGCATGCTCATACATGCACGCTGACTGGAAGTAAATCGGTCCGCTCTCGAGTTGAAAACGTCCTACTCGTTGTTTGTTGGCAGCAAATGATTATATTCACGGAAGGAGCTGTTTTGGTGTGCAGGATGAAAGAAAGAAACAGTCTGCGCTGGAAGCTACAACACTACCAGAAATTGCGCAGAGAAGCTATTAGCATGAACATTAACTGAATACATGAAAGGTTTTTTTTTTTTTTTTTATGTGTGTGTGCTTGTGTTTGAAATTTTTTAATATGTCTGTTTAGCACAGAAGCGATGCACCTAGAAGGGGTGAGGGGAAGGCTACCTGCAGATCCAGGCGAGCAGCAATGAGTGATGAGAGGGGAGTGACAGGAAAATTGCATTTGTGCAACCATGAATCATTACAAACAACCCTTTAAAAGGCACCCCTCACTGTAATTACCTCCTCTGCGATGCTCTATTACGGGGTACTTTATTACCTTCTATTACTTTGCTGTGCCTGCCTTGGCAGATGTAGACCTCACACTGACTAACAAAGCTTGGCAGGTGAATCTACATGACTGCTTTTCTGTTTGAGTGCATGAATAGAGACACACACACACAAAAAAAAAAAAAAAAGAGCAGCCTTCTAGAGGAGGATTACGTAATCTGTGATTTGTTGTTGATTCTAACAACGCTAACAGACCACACCACAGTCTGCACAACCTGGAGCTGAAACTAATCTTCATGTCATGATTTTATTGACTGACGCTGATAAGTTAGCTAATTTGGTTGGTACAGGTATCAATTGACTAGTTTGTGTCTGCCCCTGTGAATAACAATGAAGCTGCAGGTGTTTGCTTTTGGGGGTTTAAAGGGTCAACATCCTCATCCAGCAAAGATTCCCACTTAACCCTAATAGCCGAGCAGTTGTAAATCAGCTGCTGCCCCAACACAGTGAAGGTCAACCGAACTTCCACAAAATTAAAACTTTTCACCTTGGCTCTAACAAAAGTCAATTTTATATTCTGTAAAAGTAATAAAAAAGTTCTCACACTGCAGCTTCCAATGCAGGTAGATTTAATAGGATACGACAAGTGGCGTTTGGAGTCACATGCTTTGGAGCTTCTTCAGTCTGAAGAAGAGCAGCGAGCACGAAACATCACTGCTGGTATCCTATTAAATCTACGTGCAGTGTGACGACTTTTTTTTTATTTTTGAGATTTTGTTAATTGGTCCAACACCTGCTTTCTTAGCATTGCAGCGTTGTAGATTCTTAACTAATATTAGCTAAGAAGCTACAATTCTTGCTGGATAAGTGTGTCAGTTAGTTAAGTTAATGATAGCTAGGTAGTTAGGTAGTTTGGTAACTTAAAAGCCAAGTGTGTAATTTTTAGGGGGATCAGCTGACTGCAGTGTGCCAACTTTTTTATTACTTATACAGATTTTGTTAATTGGTCCAACACCTGCTTTCTTAGCATTGCAGCATTGTGGATTCTTAACTAATGTTAGCTAAGAAGCTACAATTCTTGCTGGATAAGTGTGGTTAGTTATGTTAATGCTAGCTAGGTAGTTAGCTAGTTTGGTAACTTAAAAGCCAAGTGTGTAATGGAATATAATATTCATAAGTATGATTTCATTACCGTATAATCACCTATAAAAGAATCATTATGTTTTTGTTTACTTACATTGAGACATTTATGTCTACATAGGCAGCAGGTCCTCTTCCATGGAGCCTGCTATGTTGCACCGCCATGTTTCTATGGTAGCCCAGAACGGACAAACCAAAATCTGATTGTGCATCTTTTTTGAGAGTTTCGTTTCCACCATAGATTCTCCGACATGCTTGACAGGGAGGGATTGACGGGAGGGGAATTCAGTTGGTTGCAATCCCTAACCTCACCACTAGATGCCANATGCTTGACATGGAGGGACTGAGGAGAGTGGGATTCAGTTAGTTGCAATCCCTAACCTCACCACTAGATATCGCTAAATCCTACACACTGATCCTTTAACTGTTACTTTAAGGAATAATTTTGGGAAATATGGATATTCTCTCTCTTGCTGAAAATAAAATGAGAAGATGCTTTTTATGTGAGCTGTTCCTTGCTGGTTGATGTAAAACGCATCATTATTCTTTATTACTACCAGTGTGTCAGCGTGGGAAAGTCACCACAGACACTAGATTTAAAAACTCCAGGATACTGTGAAGTACAGAGAGAGAGATTTGATGGTGATAGTCAGCATTGTTTAAGGGCTTGAATGTAACATATGCTCATTTAGGTAAAAGTCACTGCAGCTTTATGTAATCACTTAATTCAGCAAAGGTAAATCAGCATGTATTTCAGCTAATAGACAGAAAAAACATATGAAAAAGATATGTGAGATAGTTTAATCTGTGCTGTCATTTAATATACTGAATAAGCACATAATTAATTTAATGATACATTTCAGTATTTGTTTTTTGCAATATGTATTCACTTCTTAGATTCCCTTCTTTTACTTTTAACACTTAATACCCCAATTCAAAGCTAGACTGTATTTCCACTGGAATGCTGTTAACAATGAAACCGCTGAACCATTCAAGGCAGACTAAGCTGATCACAGAAAAGTGGATCGTACAGTGAGAACAGGACGGAGAGGAGGAGGAGGAGGGAGGGAGGGAGAGAGAGAGAGGCGAACTGAGGAAATGCAGAGTGAATGAATGAATGAGTGAAAACATATTGGTCATCCTGAGTTCAGCCCCTCTCCCCCACTGTGAGCCCCGAACCACGGGCTGCTTCACTGCCTCGCTACCCGGGCTCCGCTGGGCCGCTGGGCACAAATCCAGTTTTCTGTCCAAATTACCAGCTCCGCTTTGCAGAAGAAGGCCAACGGGGTGAGAAGATCTCACCCTCCACCCCCCTGTCTGAACCCCTCGCTGGCCCGGCGCGAAGCTGACGGAGCGTCGCGGATGGCCCTGGATTGCACCTGCACTGGGGTGGGAGGTGGGGGCTTTCCAACTCTTCCCCCCATTGGTTCTCACACACACACACACACACACACACACTTGCACTCACACACACACACACACACACACAAGCAACAGACCATAACTCTCTTTCCCTCTCTGTGCATGAGTTTCAATCAGGTGGCCTACAAATTCACTAAGAGTTTGTTGCAGCCGCTGTAACTGTAGCTGTTCAGACATAAAGCTGCTTCAGGCTCATGAATGGTGATTCAATTCAACAAAATAGCCTCTTTGGAGTAGAAAATTATGAGCCATGTCACTGATACACTCAACTGATTTTCTACTTGATAATGTCAACCTGTTAGCTTTCCTAACCATAAATCATAAAAGTTTGGCCAGATATGGCAAACTTGGACTTTGTCACGTTTGGTTGCTTTATGCTGTATCACTTTTTTTCTTTTCTTTTTTACTTCTTAAAAAGTGAGCCTTCTGTGGTTGCAAGGAGGAATAAAATGATCCCACTGTCTTTTTATGGTAACTTTTGCTCCATATCCTCATCCAGAAAAGAACAGTATTGTCCTTTAGTGAACTTACTTTATTTGGCTTTCTAAAAAGGACATTTCTGTATATTTTCTAAGATAAACTATATTTTAATTTTACATGCTGGGTAAAGTTTGAGCAACTTATCACTTTACCTGGATGAACTCCTCAGTATATGATATTAAAAAGCAGAGCCTCTTCCCTAAACTTTGCCACTGGAAGCATCTGATACTAGCATCTAGGATTACATTAACTAAAAAATATCCATATTTAAGGTATTAACTATCATGTAAGAAGGGTCATTGTTGTTTTTTGATGTGGTTATTTGCCCCCCAAACCTCTCCCATTGGGAATAAAAGTCTTCCCCTGGAGGTTCGGAGCACCGGGGTATCATGAATGACGGGCGGCTTCCCGGGGCTTTGCTGTTTGTCTTGGCCCTGCCTCAGGGTTGGGGGTTGTGTTTACCTCATAACAAAAAGCAACATGGTTTTGATGCTCTGCCAGTGTGCTGCTGTCTAAACTGTAAACAATACACACACACGCACACACGCACACACATGCACACACACACACACACACATACACCTACTGCCAGAGCAGCCACTCCCCTTTATAACCCCACTCTCTCTCTGTCTCTCTCTCTCTCTCTCTCTCTCTCTCTCTCTCTCTCTCTCTCTCTCTCTCTCTCTGTTTTTGGTGCTTCTGAGTACTTATATACACACATGCCAGTCTACCCCTCTCTCTCTCTGATTATACTGGTGCTCTTTAGCAAGGCACTTAACCTCTAATTGCTCCAGTTAGGCTCAGTGGCCAACAGATCACACTGTGGTTGTACTGGGCAGCTTCCAGGTGTGAGTGTTTTCTAAATTGATTTCCTGCCTACCAGGTGGCCATTTGTCTTGGTTTTGATTACAGTGTGAAAGTCAACTTGCAGAGACCTGAATCTTACAGTAACTGACAATCCCTCGCAGTGAACGTTTAATCCAGTTTAAGTGTTGTGCCTCGTAATGCAGTTGTGAGTTTGAAAATGTATTATTTTGGTGCAGTGAAGGAAGCGTCTCATTTGGGACTTTAGGTTTGGCTGTAGAATGGGAAAGTTTTGAGTGGCAGAAAAAGAAGAATGCACATCATCCTTTTTTTTATTTTTATTTTTTTTAGAAAACCTGTTCTTGATTCAGACTAATTTATCATCAACGTAGTTTGTTAATACAATGCTTTTAGACAGCTGCCTCTTAAATTTTGGCAGAGGAGCATCCCTTATAACACACCACAAAGTTGGCGCCATCAGTTAACCCTGCTCTCTACTCCATCAACAACTGACAATATTGCAGCTTTAATATAAATAAATATAGACGATAACACAACCATTGTTTAATTGTGTTAAACATGCAAAACTACCAGCTGGTCTTTTAATAATCAAGCTGGATTTTTGCTAGTTTTCTCTACCGAGCCAATGGTAGAAATAATGACTAAAAAGAGCCTCGAAACTCGTCCTTTATAGTTCGTACAGACGGCCGCTTTTCTTTCTTTCCCTCCAGAAGCTCAGTCTGTGGCCTCAGTCAGCCGCCATGACCAGGAGCTGACCAACAGCTCGGCCGTGACCTCAGAGCAGACACTCAGAGCAGTGAACCCAGACAAATGTGGGCGAGGAACCTCAAAACCAGTCAACCTCCAACACACACACACACACACACACACACACACACACACACACACACTAACCCCACCATTGGGCCTACTTGAAACCACTAGGAATGATGCTCACACACACACACACACACACACACACACACACACACACACCCCACTCTATCCCCATCCCCATGCCAGTCACCCTCACCCCACCGCACTTAATGCCCCTCCAACCCCCCAGCTCTTACTTTGCCATGGAGGCTGATTCCGCCCTCTGGATGAACCTTTCCCCCGGGACCCTGAGCTCAGAGGGGGCTGGATTAGAGGATGGATGTAGGAACGGTGTGTGTGTGTGTGTGTGTGTGTGTGTGTGTGTGAGAGAGAGAGAGAGAGAGAGCGAGAGAGAGTGTGTGTGTGTGTGATACATAGATGTAATGCAGTAATATCACAGCTGTGCAGCTCTGAATTTGACACGTACCTGTATGCTTTAAAAAGTTTTCCTTTTTAGATTTACTTCTTAAATTTCTGCAAGTTGATTGAGTTCATGAAAATAGGAGGAACGAGTGTTGAAGGGATGATCAAAGCAACAATAACATTTCAGTTCTCACTCAACAGGAAAGTACAGTATGCTAATAGGCACGTCTAACTGATTTTGCATTTTCATTTGTATTTTGTCTTTAATTATCACTCAAATTATCTAATGTTTGACTGAAGCATTTAAAAAGCCACACTATTAAAAAACAAATTGAATAATAAAACCAAATCTGAAGTCTTGAAGAAATATTAACCCTATTAGATTTTTTTTCTATTCTATAAATTAGGATCCCTGTATCTGAATGAAAATGGACCTCTGATCGTCAGCTGTTGGAAAAGATGAGGGTTAGATTGAGTGAATCTGAGTTAGAATAGAGTTAGAGTCAAAATCAGACCCTCTTTGAATTGTATCTTACATATAAAAGTATATATTTGGAAATTTTTAATATCATAGATTGTGAGAAGTTCAGTTTCTTGAAATAAAAGAGCCGATGGGGGAGCAAAGATATGAGTGGGATATTACTGTATTAAGAATGCCAGTTAATTGGTGTTAATTTATTTACCATTAACTTTATAGACATCTCAAAAGTGTGAATAAAATCAGCTTGACACAAAAAAGTTAAAATGAAAGTTAATAAGTAGTAGTTGTTTGTCTTTTTGGAAACAGTTTATGGACAACATCTGTTTGCCAAACATTTAGCTCAAGTCATCAAGACTTCACAACTCCACCCCAACATCAAACCACACGAATACACACCTGCACCACCAATCTCTGCTGAACCACAGGGGCTCCTCCCTGGACCACCACCACCACCACCACCCCCACCACCACTTCATGCACCTGTTCACAGCTCTGTCCATGCCTGCCCTCCTTCCCCCTGCAGCATTCATCCAAACACGCTTACACACACACACACACACACACACACACACACACACACACACACACACACAAACATCTTTGATTCCCTGAGAGACAGAACCCTGTAAAAAGCTTAAATATTTGGGTTGAACAGAGACTTCCTCACATTTGATTTATGTTAACCCCTGTGTTGTCCTCGAGTCAAGGAAGGAAGGAAGGGAGGAAGAAGGAAGGAAAGAAGGGAGGAAGGGAGGACGGAAGGGAGGAAGGAAGAAGGATGGAAGGGAGGAAGAAGGAAGGAAGGGAGAAAGGAGGAAAGAAAGGAGGAAGAAGAAGGGGAAGGAAGGAAGGGAGGAAGAAGGAAAGAAAGGAGGAAGAAGGAAGGAAAGAAGGAAGGAAGAAGGAAAGGAGGAGGAAGGAAGGAAAGAAGGAAGGAAAGAAGGAAGGAAAGGAGGAAGGAAGGAAGGAAGGAGGAAACGAAAGGAGGGAGGGAGGAAGGGAAGGAGGAAGAAGGAAGAAAGGGAGGAAGAAGGAAGGAAAGGATGGTTAGGTTACTTTATGGGTCTCCCTAGGGAGAAATTTAGGAGGGAGGGAGGAAGGACAGACGGAAGGAAGGAAGGAAGGAAAGAAGGAAGGAAGGAAGGAAAGAAAGAAGGAACAGTCAAAACAGACAGGGTCAATTGTAATATCAGTATATTGTGCAGCAGTAAAAGTTCTAAATATCCACCTGGTAATAAACGAGAGATTGACTCACAGCGATGAGCATGAAGTCAGTTCATTCCCAACATAAAATACGAGCTTGTCTCCCTCCCTGCCAAGGCTGCGTGCAAGTATTAGCGCCTCAGACAAGCTGCAGCGCCAAGGCCTTCTCTAACCCCTTGATTTTCTGCCTGGAGGTGTCGGGACTTGTTGGAGAGATGTAACACTAAGGTTTAGGAAGGTTCCCTCCTCAGTCCCAACATGCAGCGCTAACGTTGTGCTCTCATCGAGATACATTTTGATGAAAGATACAGAGAGAAATACACACTGCTGGTTTTATTAGCGCTCAGATATGTGATGAAATATGTATCTGTATTAACAATAGGATCATTTACTGGATTAATGAATCATGTTTCCATACAGTAGGTCTTAAACGGGGGCGGACACACACAGATGTAGAGATACTTTATTAATCCCAGTGGGAAATTGTAGTGCTACTGTAGCTACGTGAAACTTGAATCATAACAAATATAATAAAAAAAAAGACACAGCAAGCTATAAGCAAAAGTACGAATAAAGCAAGAATAACTAAAATATTAAAAACTTGGTCCAGTTCAAAAACCACTGTGCTAACTTTTTAATATAATCAATAAAGAAAAAGTCAGAAAATAAAAAGATGCAGCCTTTATAGAGATTTGCAGATATGTTTTTTTTTTTGTTTTAAACTTTTTTATTGATTTATTGTTTTTTTAAAATCTCCATATTAACAGAATGTGAAGATAAAATAAAAATGTACTAGTATGTTGCACTTGTATCATGCTTGTATTTTTAATTTTTGTAAACCTTAGAGTTACTGTAGCAATGCTTTGAGTTAAATAATATATAGTATGTAAAGTTAATTGAAGCTGCAAGAAGATGCTTTGCACATTGAATTCCCCAAAAGTCAGGAGCAGATAATTAAAAGAAAGGAAAATGTAAGTTTTATGTTTGGTGCATAGAAATTCAGATTAAAAACTTAAAAGGAGTTCATCTACATTTCTAACTATTCAGGAACTTTTCTAGTATACACGTTAATGTTGAATTGTACTGTTAGTGTTAATTGCTGTTGTAGTTGTAGCTGAAGGGGGTCCAGTTTTCTAACAGGTGCTCCATTGTTTTGGGACGAGGCAGAAAGTCATATTTTTGCCAAAGCACGATGGCTGAACCAAAGGTGTTACAGTTTGTTTTGTTGTTTCCTAGGGGGCAATGAGAGCGAGTTCACCTCTCCTTGATCTCCCCCTCTGTTTACTTCCCCCCTGCCACCCTACCCTACCCCGTCGTCCCTCTGCGAGCCAGGCCGTGGGCGTACAGGGCTCTGAGGTCCATGCAATAACAATAGCTGGACTGTGCTGTCCTGAGTCCCAGTCCCACACAATGACCATGTCCATGTTGATTAGTGTGGGGTGGTGGCGGAGCCTGTCCGGCCGGGTCTAATAGCTTATTACGCAGTGTAAAGTGACAGTGTGATCTGGAGAGATGCCAGCAAAACAGGCCCAATTAAAGGAGAAAAAGAGAGGTGGAGGGAGTGTGTGTGGAGGAGGAGGGGGGTGGGGGTAGTGGTGGTGGTGGTGGTGGTGGGAGTATTGGGGAGGGGGTAAGGATGAGGGCAGCGATGTGCATTCCTCTGAGCTTTGGTCTAATTCGCCCATGATGGGTTCCCTGGGGACTGACACCCTCCTTCGTCAAAAATATTTGAGTATCCTTCTGCTCTGTTGTTCCAAAACACACATTTGAAACAAACCCCAAACACACTCACAGGCTACGTTACCACTGCACAGTTATGGGTAAACAGCGCTGTTTACTTGTTGATACAGTGGGAGGAATAGGACACAGAGAACATGGAAGTATAATATTCTTATCTTCACTAATACAGTACAGTACATGGCAGCGTATATACAGTTTATCTGGGTGGTTAATGACGTTTAAGTTTAAGCTGATGCTCTTATCCAGAGAGGCTTACGCTGAGTAATGAAGTAGAATTAGCTTAAAGGAGCATTCTGCTGCTTTTTTGGTGAATTTTAGTCTATTCACAAACCACATTCTGCTGATTTTAGACTATTTTCTCACCATCTAGGAAGCCATTGATTTTTTTTGCACCAATGCATCCACTCTATGATTTACACATATATTTACCACGTATACATACACACATTCAGCACTAATTTTCATGACTTTTAACCACCTTAAAGAAGCATTCTGCTGCCTTTTTGGTGAATTTTAGTCTATTCACAAAGCACATTCTGCTCATTTTAGACTATTTCCTCACCATCCAGGGAGCCATTGATTTTAACCCTAACCCTTTTTGCACCAATGCATCCACTCTATGATTTACACATGTATTTACCACATATACATACACACATTTACCACTAATGTTCATGACTTTTAACCACCTTAAAGAAGCATTCTGCTGCCTCTTTGGTGAATTTTAGTCTATTCACAAACCACATTCTGCTGATTTTAAAAAGCAGACTATAATTTTTTAGACTATTTTCTCACCATCCAGGAAGCCATTGAATTTTTTTTTGCACCAATGCATCCACACACATATATTTACCACATATACATACACACATTCAACACTAATTTTCATGACTTTTAACCACCCAAAATATTTTTTTCCTGTTTTTTCCCCCAACACTGTGACATGCTGCTCTAATAAATAAAGTCCTGAAGCAAATCCATGATGTGATTACTGATCATCAGACAGATCCCAACACATCTTTTTCTGATGATCAATTTAGTTACAAGACAACTATCTAAACAGTTGCCTTGTTAAATGTGTTTATATTTGATGTATGATTGATGTATTATATCAACTTTTTAGTCCCTGAGGGTTAGGGTAATATTTCATTTAAGTGCACATCATTGATTTGACGTTAACAGAGGCGGTCTGTTTCAGGTGAGGCGGCGTGCCTTTGTTATTGTACGTTGCAAGAAATAATAAAGAAAGAGGATTATAAATTACAGATGGTTCTCACATTACAGTTTAACCGAGAGCTCGGTTCTGCTCGATGTTTCTTCACATTAAAAGGGGAGTTTTTTTCTTGCTGCTGTTGCCAAACGTGAGGTCTCTGTACGGTCTAGACCTGCTTATTGTGAAAAGTGCTCTGAGATAATGTCTGTTGCTATATAAATAAAATTGACTTTACTCCATTGAATACATATTATTTCAAATGAGTTATTATTTGACTTGATTGACTTTGGTACATTTTAATAAGTCAAATCAGTGAAACTATTGATCTGAACATTGCAGGCCAGAATTAACTTATATTATTTTTTGGATGCAGATGCCGCCTCAACAGAGTGATGAGAGAAGGTCAAAAGAGAAGCAGTGTATTCAAAATGACCATACTGTACAGTTCAGTGCAGAGGCTTTAATTTGCAGAAGTAATTTGGCAAGTTTCTAGGGAAGTTTTGGTACACAAGGAATTGACAACAGCACCCATTGTCCAAAAGGAACTTTTTATAGCCATCTTTGTCTACAGAGAGTTTGGCTTTAATACTTAAATTACACATTTCGGATGGAGTATCACTTTAGGATCCTTGTGATTATTGATTGTGACTAGAAGAGCTCTTTGTGTTTAGACACCTGTCTACTTTATTGAACTACCCCGCCCCTTTCTCTCAGGTAGGCCTTGTAGCTCTTGATATATTGTTGGCTCTCTCTTTCTGAATCAAAAGCTTAAAACTCAAGAATTTAAGCTGTCTTTGATTTCTTTTTTTAATGTTTGTAACTTTTAAAAATAACTCACAAACCTTTTATATTACTTTGTAGAGTCAACAACTATAAGAAACTGTAAAAATCAGCTACCCAAAGATTCACCGCAGCTTTGCAACACTTCATCAAGTCATCACATACTTTAACAGTGGAGACACGATACTTCCCCATTGGTGGATAAACCGGAATAAAGCTATTGTAACAAAGTGTTACCAGGATTTTTCTCATTGGGATGTGGAGTCTGTCAGTTCGATGTTTAAGCCCCTGGAGGAAGAACAACAGAAGGGGTTAATGTAATCCATTTCATTGGTGGGGGCCTCTAATAACTGGTCTCTCCCTGCGTCTCCATTGGCCCGCGGAGTTTCCATTGTGCTGGCCGGTGCAGGTGTGGGACATGCTTTGTTGATCATAATCCCCCAGGCAAGGGGAGAGGCTTTGAGTGTGTTTGACGTACCCCACCGGCAGGCCCTTTGCTCCTCGGCCGCCGAGCAGCCACCGTCTCCAGCCGCCGCTCATGGGATCTGACAGGCGGAAAAATAATGAATAACACCTCAACCCAGAGCTGACCTGGCTCCAATTCACCAGCTCCACACGAGGGGTAAACGAACCACTTAATTGAGCCTTCCAGGATCAAATCATACTCAGGACCCCCCCAAGCCACCCTCGCGATCAACCCACCCCCTCCCTGCCTCTTTCCCGGACACAACCCATCAAGATGTTTTCCTACAACCCCCCCCCTCTCATCTCTTTCTTCCACTTATGCACTGTCTTCTTCTGTTTTAAAGTTTATGTAGACCATATAACAGAAGGATGGTCACTCACAGGCAGGTAAAGTTGAACAATAGAGCCACATAAACTCCTCATGAAACTCTCTTTTCATCACAAATATCAGATTAATAGATTGACAGATCAACACATAAAGAATAAAGGAAAGGTATATCAGCGTCTTATTTTGAAGGGGACTAAAGAAGCTCGTATTAGGATTCATGTGTCTACTAACAAGTCATATTAGAGAGTTACTGTTCTAGTTTTTTGAGGCCACTTCACAAAGTAAAGCCTCAAGAGAATCCCAGTCCTCCCAGGTGAGACACCACTATGTCAGTCGAGGTCACTTGTCCACCAAGAAGAAGGTGACAAATCAAAACTTCACAACAGTGGGCCAAAAAAGCAGTGTGAGAAAGCCGGACTTGCTAACGTACCCCCAGTGTCATTCTTTCGGTTTAAAAAAAAAAAGCATCGCCGACTGGCCCGAGTTGGTACTTCTGAGTGTGCTGTTTGCAAATTAGAGCCAACAAGCAATTAGATTGTTACCCCAGTTTGAACCGTCTCAATGTTAAGTTTCCTGTTTCACCTTAAGGTCAGATTGGTAGTGTTTACAAGGGTCTGGTTAAAGTTTTCAAGTCACTTCAAGTAAGAAAAATGTGTCTTGAATTGACTTAAATGTTTGACTTTCACTGAGTAGAGTGATGAGTTGTATGTGTGGAGTCTGAAATTTCATGCTTTCACATTGGTGGACTTTTCAGTTGAGTTGATTTTACTTATGCAGCCATTTATTACAAATCACAATCTGTACTGTCTGTACCTCGATTTGAATAAGGAACCCCCCCCCCCCCACCCCCACCACCTCTACCACCCCCACTCCCCAACCCCAAAAAAACCCTTTAATGGGGAAAAAATGAAACTAAACCTCAGGAAGAGCAACGATGGAGGAATCCCTCTCAGCATGTCCAGCAGTGAAACTTTTGAAAAACAACATATTTTGCATTATAGGAAAACCTCATTGGACATGTTATTATTCCCAGCAGGTATTTTTAGTCTCCAAACACATGGAGGGGGATCTTTAGCTACAACTCAGATAATCATTAAAGACAATTTGTTGTTTATCTTCCATAACACGGTTTAAAATATGTCCGTGTCCTCACATGAGCCACCAGCCTGACACAAATATCACTGTCCTCATTTAACATCACAGCTAGAGTTCCTTCATGAAGTTGACCCCCTTCTCGTGAAATATGCTGACAAGACCGAACAGTTGCTGCTTTCTGTGCTCCCTCTAAGATGTTTCTCATTAGCGAGGCGTCACCTCTTCCCCGTCCATTATCACAGGAACAATTTGGGTCAGGGATCCTGTGAGGTCATTTCAGGACATGAATCTTTTACAGTCACCCCTCAAAATAGCACCTAGGTCCCACGTTCAACCTGCTTCCCAGCCGGACCAACAATGGTGCTTTTCAAATGTCACCCAAAAGAGCCGTGTGGGTGCCAAATTAGGACAGGACGCCCGATTTTTCCAGGCACAAACGAAGGTGATCAAACAGAGCCTGGGTCAGTGGATCCACTCTAATTGTGAAGTTCACACTTGGCATTAGGGGTCCTCATTCAACGGACAATGGCGCAGACTGCCAGAGTGGAAAAGTTTTGGAACTGCTCGCGCTATGCATACAACCGAGTTTGACGTCTACATTCAGAACTGGGTCATCAAATTCTCCTTCAAGAGTCATGATAGCATCAGAGAGCCGACTCTGAAACTCACATTTGAGACTAACAGATAAAAGTTAACTGATTCATATTCTGAGTGTAAAATCACAACTGTATGAGGCGACAGAGTTTTGTTTACAAAGAGCTAAATTCACAAGCTTTAATTAGTAGGTCAAAGTATGATTAATTAAACACGAGCCACACAAGTGCATGACAGGAGTTGAAATGCTTCCATCCATGTTTTATTATTAACATACGAGAAGTTAGGCCTTTACTATTAAACTAATATTAAACTAAAATATGATATTGTCTGAGATAAAAGTGAAGAAAGTTAATTTGCACATTTTTTTATCAGCAACTGCATTCATTCCCTAAATTAAAAAACTTCACTGAGAGCAGAAAGAGACACAAACTGCATTATCTGAGATGATGGGAAAGTACAATCATCTCAATTTCACTACATAAAGCTTAAGTACCTTGAACACATGCATGGTGTGATTTATAAGCAGCAAAAGCTAAATAAATGATCAAATCATTGTTCCTAATCTGCACACTGGGTGGCAAATATTTGCTGAGGGAATTTCTTGATGCTTCATTTCTTAGTAGGAACAAAGCAAGATGGCCTCCTCTCAATTTGGGGCAAACACTGCCGCAGAATGGAGACAAAAGAGATGCTTAAACCCCGTCGGTCTAAGGGGGATATCTTCACCTCTCTTCAGAGAGTCCCTAATTGATACATGGGGTTTGGCATGAAGGACTGAGGACAATGGCTCTATTGTTTCACTGTTTTCTGAATCAAGACGTCTGTCAACCTTGCAGGGCGTTTGGCTCGCCTCCAAACTTGAACTTTCTTGATTTTTGCCGAAGCCTCTCTCATGTCTGTCTGTGGCGCTGGAGGACATGATGGAGGACATCAGCTGTAATGTGAGAGAATGCAGCTTTCATTCAGAATTGATGAATGCATATTTTAAAGTGTATTAGTTTTTTTTTGTAATGTTTACCATTTCAAGGTTTTTCTTGAATTGGGGAAAGATGTGTCTCCTTTAAATGTGCAGAAAATCCTAATTGGTAAATACAATGTTAATAAAAAAAAACAGATACTGTGTAATGAAGGGAAAATAAAAAAATTATTCATTATTCAATTCTTATCTGAAACTTTATTTACCATATTAAATGACTCCTTGGCTATGCAAGCAATTAATTGGAATTAATAAATTGGAAGTGAACCAGTTGTTGCTGTTTCCCTGCAAATAGTATTAAACTACGTACTTCTTTCCAAGAAACTTCCTCTGAAATTATAAGAAAACTACTAAAGCATAAAATGAAGCATTACTGTAAAAAAAAAAGAAAAGAAAAAAGATTCTTGTTAGAATATTAATATATTTCTTCATTTATTATAACTTCTACTTTGACCTCCTCTCATTCAGGGTAGATTAAGTGAGTGAAATTGTAGATAATTAAATGTTTATCAGCAATAAGATCGTCTTGTGTGTGTCCCGTCACTCCTTAAACACTGATCCTGACAGCAGGAGCAGCTCATTTAACAGTATTTAAAAGAAACAAGCAGATTAAAATGAGTCCAGTTGTATTTGCAGATTAAGTGAAAAGTAAACCAGATTAAGAAATTGTAAATATTAATTTAAAAAATAAAGTTTAGAGCCTGTTTTGTGACTTTAATTCAGCTAAAGTCAACGGTGAGAGGAAGAGATATAATTCCACAATTATAAAATGTGTAAATATTTCTTAATGTACCCATATCTAATATTTACCCCCCTAAAAAAAGGCAGTTTTAATTAATATGTACACAGTGAATAGGACTTGCAGAACCAGGACTAACTAATGTAGTGTTGCTGTACTAAATGTTAAGAGGCTGCATTCAGTTTAAATGGAGTAGAAGTAATTAAAGAGGAGATTAAAGTAAATCTATGGGTATGCATTCAAATTATAATGCATAATAAAGCACTGAACACACACACATGCCCTATATGAAAATAGCACATGACAATACAATAGAGACCACAGGATATTTATTAATAGTCACAGTTGAAACTGCCTGTAAGCTGTATGTACGGTATAAAGATAAAAAAAAAAGAGACAATAATAGATACAAAAGCCATTCAATGATTGTCACATTGAATCCTGAGAGAAACCATGATATAGCATATAGATTTTAATATATATATTTATGACATCTGGGTTTTTAGTGATACTGTTTTCGGCACGTTTTGTAAGCTAACATCATTCACTTCTGCTTTAAATCAAACTAGGTTTTCAGACAACAGTAGAAAAAAAAGCCTATTAGCATAAATAGCATAAATAGTTACAAACTATCTTTTTTATAATTTACAAAAATACACATTTGTAAAAGTCCACATGTATTTACACAAGTGTTAGTGCTGTGGTTTCAGTCAAAGTGGAGGATATAAAAAAATAAGGCAAGCCCTGTCTCGGATCATATTCGTATCAAATCAATTATAATTATTTACTGCATTTGGAAAGTGTTTGAATATACAGGTGACCCCTTTATAACAGCAGGGCACTTTCATCTCATCTCATCTCATATGATTGTTGTTTTGAGGTAACGGCGGTCTCACAAAAGGCAACTTTGGCAGGTTTGTGTTGATTATGAATGGACAGTCTCAACATACTGTATGTAATCAACTGCATGAATTTGGCCGCTTTAAAAGAGATATTATGGGCTCCATTTGGCAAAATATCAAAACATACATTTTATATCTTAAACAAGACAGAGTGGCTTTGACTATAAGAGTAGGGAAAGTTTCTGTTGAAAATAGATGTTTAAAATATCAGAAAAGGCATGTTCAGTGTTGTCTTACTTTGCAAGTATATATTTTTTTATCATTAAGAACAAAACAGGAGATTAATAAAAAACAAAGAGAGATAAAAAAAAAAAAAAAAAAAAAGATAAGTGCTCATTTTTTGTTTGACAGCTGATGTTTCCACAGTTTCAGGCTGCTTGAGTGCTTGTCAAGTTAAATCAAGCGTAACTAAAATACTTTATGTTCTCTAATCTCTCCGGAGTACAGATCAGTGAAGGAGGGGAGGGGTGGGGGTGGTGGTGGGGGGGTGTTGTGTTCACGATGCAGAGGAGACGCTACCCAGCCTGCACCCTGACCTCTCCGCTGAAACGCATGTATGCATGCATGTGTGTGTTTTTTCAGTGGGATTCACGGAGCAGCAAGCAGTCCCTAAAAAAAAACAGTGTGAAGGAAGTAGTGGTGAAGCAGCTCCTATAGCTCGGTCCCCTCCCTGGGATAAATCAAACTGTTGACGCTGAAGCTGTTGTAGAAGTGGCTGTTGAACTGTCCGCTCTGCCCGCTGCCAAACGTGTTGTAGTACACTCCACGGTTGAAATGCAAGCCCTCACCGTGCTCTGACGCTCCCGTATCCTGCCCACCGTGGTTGGGGTGGTACGGGCTCAGGGCCGTAATGTTCCTGTTCGACAGCTCGTTCACCAGTCCCAGAGAGCCCTGTCGGTTGGGGGCCCCCGAGCTGAGCGTCGACATGCTGCTGTAAAAGTTATTAAAACACGGAGCGGCTGAAGCCAGTCCAGGTGGTGATGAGGACACCGTTGAACTCTTGTGGTTCTCGTTCATTGCCTCCATCTCCGGGGACGACGGCCCCAGCAGCTGAGGGCTCTCTGAGGGCTTCAGTGAGGCAGCCATCGCCGGTCTGCCATCCTCAACTTTTGTGGCCCCTGTTGCCACTGCCGCCGCCGCTGCTGCTCCACCTGCGCTGCTGGGATCTGACCGTCTTTTCCTTTTCCTGCGAAAGTTTCCATTGTCAAACATCTTTTCACAGTTTGGGTCCAACGTCCAGTAGTTTCCTTTACCTGCAATTAAAGATGAGACACATAACATTGTTAATATTTTACAATTTTAGAGAATTTAGACTCAGTTTTTGGTTGAATGGTGCCTGATGAGAAACTGTACGGCTCAGTATGTTTTAATAACTTTCTTTTTTACTTTCGGTGTCTATCAGGTTTTTCAGCCTGCCAACACTAGGACTATATATCAAAGCATAGGCACGTTAATCTCAGCAATCTTTCAGAGAGTCGCTTTTATCCACCGCTATCACCTTGAACAAATCAAAACAGACAAAATCTCTTTTATCATTTACATTATATATATTTCTGTCTGCTTCCTGATCATATCCCCTGGATTATTTGGCTCTGTGACGGGAACAATAATGACTAACACCTCTCCTGAGCTGACTGTAAATCTAGTCTAGACTGAAGTACAAAGTGGGATTAAAAATGACATTCAAGTTATGTTGCAATAATACATATGTACTATTCCTTTAAAGAACAAACAAACCCTGTAATTTCCTGGTAATATTAGAAAATGACAGTGGATTTTTAATGTTATATTGTAAGCTTTTTAATCACCTTGAAGTCTTTAATTGTGTTTTATTTCCTTTTGGATTTAATACATTACAATTTCATTATGATACTGTAGAAGAAACACTGTGTATTTAAAGAGTATCATCACTAATATTTACAATAGTGACAGCTGCTTCCTGATGTTTTTAATCATTGAGTTATTTTAGAATAAATTACTAGATTAACAGACATGCATTACTGTAAAGTCAGGGTATTAATGTCAAATTTAAAAAGGGTATTTATAATAACACTGATAATGTAGTTTTTTTTTGGTTTTTTTTTAATTAGCTTGATTCATTCTCACCTACATTTTTCTCTACTTCCAGGTGAGTAAACTTTAAATCACACATTCATAACAATGACATATTTCCTGGTGCGTTCACGGTACCTGGATCGTCCTCGTCCCTCGGCACTTTCTTGAAGCAGTCGTTCAGAGACAAGTTGTGCCTGATCGAGTTCTGCCAGCCGGCTTTGCTCTTCTTATAAAAGGGGAAGTTGTCGGCGACGTATTGGTAAATCTGGCTCAGGGTCAGCTTCTTCTCATGCGCATTTTGGATGGCCATGGCGATGAGGGCAGAGTAGGAGTAAGGCGGACGCACCAGCTTCAGCAGCTCCTCCTGACTGGCGATGGACAGCCAGCCTAGGTCGGGCCCGCCGAAACCAGGTGAGTTTGTTATGAACTGCCGCTGCGAGCCGTAGGAGGGCGGGATGAACGACGCAGGGTTGTTGCCGTGCAGGTAGGACGCGGAGGAGTTTACGCCCGGTCCGTTGAGCCACAGGTACGGGTTTGGAGACGATGCGTAATCTCCGAGGCCGTATCCGGCTGGTCTCTGTGCGCCTTGGAGACTCTGCTGGTGGTACATGCTGCTGAAGTTGTCGCAGTAGACAGCTGCCATGTCCGGGGCCTCCTGGGCGCCTTTTGGTGGTAGAGAGCCGACGGTAGGGGAGGTGTGGTGGTGGTGGTGGTGTTGGTGGTGCTGGTGATGGGACTCAGGATCGATGGAGTTCATCACTCCCCGCGGGAAAATCCCTTAAGGAAATGTTGAAGCGGTTCAGGTGGCTTCTCCCGTTTTGGTGCGTAGACAGCCCGCAACAAGTGTCAGGGAGGATGGAGGAGTCTGGGGAGTTTCAATAGTATAAATCCTTGACAGCAGCCACATCCAGGCACCAGATAATTCCCAACAGCCAATAGACACACACTGAGTAACAGGAGGGGTGTGGTTATGTTCTACCTCATTCAGCAGGGACTGGGTCACTGGTTCCCAGACTGCTGCTGGGGTTAGTTTTTCTCTGAGGGACTGAGGCTGTGATCATTTTCTCTCAGTCAACAAACATAAACGTGACTCCTGCTGCAAGAATAACCTTTAAAATAGCACTTTTTTTTGGTTTCTTCAAAGCATTGAATCATTTATGCTTCACCCTAAATCTGCACCATTCATACTTTGAAAGACTAAACTCAAGATTTCATAACATATAGAAGAATTGTGAGTGTTTAAATTATTAACAAAAAGCAATATTAACTCAAATGTTTCCCCAAAATCCTATCTGACATGTTATTATCATCCTGTAACTTTAAATTATATTTCCCATACTATTTTGAGGGGAAGTTCATGAGCTTGTGATTGTACTGTTAAAATAAATTGTCATCATTGTCCTGATGTTAACTTTGGGTTTTCCACCTCATTACTGTAAATTACAACTTTTGTTAGGGGAGACAGTTTTCCCCTTTTTCCCACCATTTTTCCCCCATCCCAACCTATGTTTAAGGGTTTGAAGATGAGGTGAAAACTGACAACCAGAGGCGTAGCAAGGGATTATGAGCCCCTAAATTAAAAAAAAAAAAAGAAAAAAAAGGAAAAAAAAGGGGGACCCACCAGTCTCTGCCACACAAAGTTATGTCTACTATCTGCACATAATCATTAGCTGCTCAAATACTGGCTGATTTGAGGTGCCAGCTGGTTAAATGTGAGTTGAAATAACCCAAAATTTGAAAAGAGAGGAGAGTTTTGCTTCAGTTTTGTTGCAGTGGAAGAAAAAAAAAAGTTTCAACACAGCAGTGATACAGCGGAGGGGAAATCACTTCAGTAGCATTAACCTTATCTAAGGACTTTTTTAGTTATTCATCTCCTATTCATTGGAAGCAGACAGCTAAAAAGAAACAACTACAAGGGTTATATCAATGTGAAATGGCTAAAAAAGATCCTCTAATTGTTATAAAATCATTGTCTTTAAAGAAGTTTTAATCACTTGTGTTAGATCCTCAAATTGACCTGCTGGATCTTAACCCTTTCACGCATAGTGGTCAGTGCAGGGGACAGCTATTCAAAAACTGTTTTCTTAGATGCATACATGGATTTTGATGGTATAGTTGTACTTCAGCCACCACAGTAGACACTAGTGCATCATCCCATAAACGACCACTTCATCTGCAGTAACGTTTTTCGTTGTAAATCAGTTCGGTTTGTGTAATTTGATGAGTTCACTACTTAAGTTTGCAAGAGTACAAAGTGGTAATATTAAAGGTAAACATGTGCAACTGTAACAAACCGGTAAAAACATAAAAACAGCTATCCCACCAACGTCATTTGACAAAAAAAAAAAAATGGAGTGTAACACAGCAAGTTGTATCATTCCTAAAGAGAAATAAAAACACTTAAACACACCTTTTAATAATTCATGCATGAAAGGGTTAAGAAGAAACAACCATTAAAATATTCCCAAATCACCATCATATGTGTGTAAGATCTAATATTTTACCCTGAATATACATTCATCCGCTTTTCATCAATGGGTTTGTGATGTTCATTAGGATTAAAAATCTTAAATGAAAGTAAAAAATAACAAGAATGTGTGCTTATAATATCTGAAACATCTTATAATATACATGATTAACATTAAAACGTGATTTATACAACTAACTGACATTTCATCATAATGAAAACAACAGATAATTAATGGGTTAATTATTTCAGCACATTTCTCCTCGTACCACTGATTTAATTTTAATAATAATGATGCATAATAATAGCGTGATGACATCATTGCAGCATTTTTAAGATTAATGTTACTTTGTTTAATGGATGTCCACTGTGAGTTTTTCAAACTTTTAAGCTTTATTGATACAAACTGAGTTTTGCAGTTATGACTTCTGAGATGAGAGCTCCCACAATTAGTTGATTAACATAAAATGAATCAGCAGATATTTTAATGATCAAGTAATTATTTTAGGCATTTTTTAAAGAAACAGTAAAGAAAATTTTGCCTCACTGATGCTTGTCTTTGTCATACATGATATCAAAGTGAATATTTTTGAGGTTGTAACTGTTGGTCGGACAAAACAAGCAATCTGAAGATGTTATCATTGATTCTTTTGACATTTGTTTTACTATTTTTAAACATTATATTGGCTAAACCATTAATTGATTTATCAATAAAATGATCAATAATAACCATTAGTGACATGAACTATCTGTCATAACCTTTATTTTGAACTTATGACCCTAAAAACAAGCTTTAACCCAAACAGCCGTCTGTCTAAAGCTCGAGTATATACAAGCACACACACACACACACACACACACACACACACACACACACACACACACACACACACACACACACACACACATACAGTATATTTTCTCACTGTACACTCACTATAGAGAGTTTTGGGAGAGTCATCAAAGCCCATATGATAGTCTGAATCACAGTTATATGAAAGAAAGAATCAATAACCAATCAATAGCTCACAGTTTACATGAGCTGGCTGTTTTAGGGAACATCATGTCAGAGCTTAAATGCATCTTTAGCTTCATGTTAAGACTTCTTTATTCTAGAGAGACTTCACTTTGATGTCTCACTGATCTGCTGTATTTTTATATTCATATGTGAAAAAACTTAAAAATCAGGTTCACCCACCTCATGTGTTATAATAATAATGAAAATGATGAAGAAACTATGCATAATCATCACACTATGTATGCAAAGAGAACTGAAACATATTAATACTGTGAACTTGTCAAAAGGTCTGAACTATAAATTGCTCGACAACGCTGACATACTGATATTTCTTGTAAACATAATATCCTCAGGCCAGAAACAAAAGCTCAGTTTCCTTTTGAAGACTTTATAATTAGGTTTTGTTGCTAATTAAGTTGTTTTGAGAATATTCAGAAATTAGTTTTTTTTTTTTTTTTTTATCTTCAGCCTGTTATCTTAATGAGAACATTTTTCATGTAGGCATTTCTTAATTTTCTCACTTTTAGTTTTTATAGATAAAGATGTTATTCTTAAAAGAGTGGTCTCATTTGTTATAATAAGAGACTTTATATGCATTTGAACTTAAAAAAAAACACGCACAAAAGATCTTGCTATGATTGTTTTAGCATGCTTTAAACTCCTAAATAAGAACATTGACTATATAATTACACCACAAGTTCTCTTTATAACACTTTACTGAAAAAAAAAGTCATATTTCTCTCATGTGACACCAGATTCAGTAAACCAGTTCTCTGTGTGATATGTTAATAATAACTTAAGCGTGAGGGTATTAATAGTTATTTATCTTCTTTCAGACTTCACTAAAAGGTCTTCAACAGCAGACGGAGTTCATTCAGTTGTCATGAAGAGATTATTTGTAGATTATGTAAAAGAAATAACAAATAAATGTGTTTGTAGAGTGAAGTATTTATGTACTTTAAATAAAACTTCAAAGCTTTTTTAATGCTCTGTGTGTTATACTGGGAATTAACCTGCTAATGGTTCATTAATAACTTCACTAACCTGCTTCCTGATGTTACAAGACTTATTGACCTTTTGTCTGTGGATATAATTCAGGATACGTTTGTTAACCTGCTGCCTATAAATGCTAATAAAACCTCACCTACTCCTTCTAGATGACTGCATGTAAGAAATAAAGCTGGCAATACTAGCAGAGTCTTAATTAACCCCTTATATTAAAATCCAGTTTCTGCTTTAATTCTATTGCCAGATAGTGTAACATATATAATAATCTTGTTCCAGTTCTTCATTAAACCTCTATAAAAGGTTCACATGGGGTGAGATATTCATTTTTTTATTTATGGCTGATTCATTGCATCAAAAGGAAAGTGGATATCAGCAGAAAGTATATCCAGTTGTTACCTGCTGCTGATGCGATTAATAATTAATTTGTTGGTTTATTAATATTATTTTCTGGTTTTGATACTTTTTGATTGAATGTATTTTAAGACTGTATATTTTTGCATTGGAATAATAATAATTGGAATAATTGGAATAATACATTTTACCTTAAAACTTGTCATTTCAGTAACTTGGAGCATTTAAGGAACATTTTTTAAAACATCAATGTGCTTGTTTGTCTATTTATTATATCATTAGCTATATATTCTAATATAATCACGGTTACCTGGGTTAAGAGTTAAGGTTATAATAATGCAGCCATTCACAGGAATAATTAGAATTGCCAGACTTTCAATCTACAAAAGGAACATAACTTCCTAGTGTTGTAATCAGGGCTGCAAACACTCCCAACACAGTTAACTATAATTATAACTATATCTTTTAACCTCAGTGTGAATCCTCTTTGACCATCTCTTGGTCTTAATATTTTATGCTGAACTCACTTGTGGAGCCACACTGCCACCTTGAGCTCACCTCGGCCTCTGTGTCAAATCCCAGAGTACCAGCAGTGTCGATCAAAGATATGGAGGTTTCGCATGCAGTACCTCACATGACCACTAGATGGCGGCAGATGACCGCTCAGGGCAACGTTTGAACTGACAGTGCATAGCATGAAGCACCCACAGGAGAGAGCTAAACACCACCTTAAATGTCTTTTTTTGGTCAAGGTGCCAACAAGCTATCAAACGTCTGGTTGATGTGGCCTCAGAAATCTAATAAGAAAATGTGGTTTTCACCCTGAGAGCTCCTGCAGACCGAAACGGTCTTTGAAGAAGTTAAAGTATGCTCTCTGATAAGATGCAAGGTTATTCCAACCCAGTGAGTCTAAAATAAGACTAATGATAGTCCAGATAACTTGCCTTAAGGTTTTAAAACAAAGTCAATGAGTTAACATTAATGTGTTCTGACCTGAGATTGCCTGTATTTAGCTATTTAAAAAAAAGAAACAGCTATAGTGTTACATTTCTTATTGGAGAGGAACCTTCTAATAAAGCAGAGACAGACCCCCTCTGAGCCCCGCTGTGATTACTTTGGTTGGTATTGACACATTATCTGCCAACACTTCCCTGTTTTCCAGCATCTGATAGACTGAGGTTTCACTCTAATGCAGCTTTTCCACTGAGATCCAGGCCGCAGAGTAATTGTCCGCGCAGCACCAGGAGTCACTCTGTCTGACTGTAATTCTATAATATCGGGGTTGGCTATGACAATAATCCCTGGGCTCATCATGCGTCGCCAAAACTGTTTCACAAACTGAAATGTATGTATGAGAATCTGAGATTGTGGAGAGGGGAAGACGTTCTGGCTCTCAGGCTCCTGTCAGCAGACTCTTTTAAAGAAGAAACGTTTTTTTTTGTTTTTTTTTATATGTGAAGACACAGCAGCTTCACTTCATGAATTATGACTTTTGCTTTTGCTGTCTGATTTAAAAAGAAACCCAAAGGATGGAAAGCAGAAAATGTGGATCTGTGGCATGATAAAGGCCACATGAATGCCTTTTTGTCATTTGATACCATTTTTTTTTTTACTACAATTGTTGTAAGTTTTGAAAATAGGAACTCCCATACAGTAGGAGAAACAAAGGAAATGAACAGAAAGTGTAAAATATTTAGCTTCTAACAACAAAGCATGGATAGCATGGATCATTAGCTGCCCTTGCTCGTTCCCAGTGTGACTGATGCATACGGTACATTGTTTTTCCATCAACTTGATTCAAAGATCTTCATGTATAGCATATGTGATCGTGCATGTGTGACAAGAGGACTGGATGAAAAATAAAAAGACAACTCACGGATGTCTTCAGACCTTAATGGGACGTTGCCAAAAGAGCATAACAGGAGGCAGGATGTAAAAAAAGAAAGAAAGAGATAGAAGCAGAAGCTCTGCCCAGCTGGTGCATCTTCACAACACAGAGTCAAAAATCAGGCCTGTTCAAAGGATTTCACTGGTAAATCTTTAAAGAAATGCTCAAAGACGAGTGGAACGGGTTCAGGGCTGGCACGTTGATATCATGTACTGTGTGTGAATTATAGAGGAAACATGCAAGCAGAGCGTTCACACAGTCCCACGTTTGGAGATCACATCCAAGCGATACATTTTAGATAACATTTGTAAGCTTAACGTGACTTTAACAGTGACGATTTAAGAAAATAATAAGAGTAACTTTAGAATTTAATACTTCCCTAACATAGGAAAGAAAACACAATAAAAAAAGAGTTAGAGGGATTTTATTGTTACGGTATTGTTTGAATGACATTAAGTAGTTCCCTATAACAGGCCAACCGGGAAAAAAGAGAATAACAAACACATAGATAACAAAAACAATATGATTTAAGTTTGTTTTGTTGTGTATTTCTGCTAGCATGCGAGGAGGTTGGAAACAATATATTACTGCTGTCAACAGTATATTACTGCTGGAGAATGGTGATGGAAATAACTTTAATTCTTCAGTAAATACATATGCTGATGAATGTCATTTCAGGACTAAGGCAGAAAGACTTGATGAGGATAAAAAACAAGTGCTCAATAAATGAAAGCAGAGGGATGAGTGATCTTATACACAACAAAACAGGAAAAACATTCTTGCATGATACACAGTTTGTGGCTCATATGTAGTGGTGGAAGAATTAGTCATATCCTTTATTTAAGTAAAAGCGTTACTTAAATAACCCTAACTCTAACCCTAACAAGTTACAGTCATGCACAATAAATCTAATTCAGTTAGCTAGTTTAGTGCAGTGGTTCCCAACCTAGGGGTAGGGCCCCTCCAAAGGGTCAGCAGATAAATGTGATGAGATGATTAATGGGAGAGGAAAGAAGAAAAAACAAAGTTCTGATACACAAATGTGTTTTCAGTTTTGGGACTTTTTCTCTAATCTTGGATTTTTGGTAAAATATTGGATCATTTGAACATTTATTGAAATGAAACCATGTGAGAAGTTTAAAGGGAAAAATCACTGTTTGGTGGAGCTGTTAACAACTCATAGACTAAACACTGCTTTTTGTAAGACGTCAAAGACAAAAAAGGTTGGAAATCACTGATTTCATCTTTGAAATGACCATAGTGGAGTAGAAAGTATAATATTTATGTCTGAAATGTAGTGGAGTGGAAGTATAAAGTAGCATCACATTGAAATACTCAAGTACCTCAAACGTGTACCAAAGTGCAGTACTACTATTTTCCACCAGTGCTGATGTTTCAACCAACTGACTACTCTCAGTTTGTTTTCTTTTCATGTTTTTGCGACCCATGGTGTTTGTCATATTCATAGCCTTTTCTCTCCACACTGTCTTTGTCTTGAGGATTGAATGGATGTCTTCATCTTCCTTTATTTTCCCTGATTTTAGAGTTACACAAAATTTTGCCAGGTTACAAAAATGATCACAAGTCTTGAGGCTGAAAGTACTTCTTGCTGCTGCTCGGCCTGTGATTTCATCAGCAGGTGAACTGCAGCATTTGGACAGATGAATAAAACCTTTCAGACAAACTACACAGAGATCACTGACAGGTGTGCATGTATGTAGCACGTACGTCATGTTATGGCAAAGGAGTTAGTTCTCACCATACTAGCAGCGGCTTCAACCTGTTGTTGCATCAGTAACTAAGCTCAATGTAGTGCGATGTTCTCTTTCTCTATTAGGAGGAATTGTTAGGTTTAGAAAGTGTTTGGGAATTTTGGATTTTCAGAGATTGCTTCTTGTCTGCACAGATCCGTCGTGGTGAAGAGAGAGCTGAGCCGAAAAGCAAAGCTCTCAATTTACCAGTCGATCTTCATTCCTACCCTCACCTATGGTCATGAGCTTTGGGTAGTGACGGAAAGAACAAGACTGTGGGTACAACTGGCCGAAATGAGCTTCCTCCGTAGGGTGGCTGGGCTCTCCCTTAGAGATAGGGTGAGAAGCTCAGTTATCCGGAGGGAGCTCGGAGTAGACCCGCTGCTCCTCCACGTCGAGAGGAGCCAGATGAGGTGGCTCGGGCATCTAGTCAGGATGCCTCCTGGATGCCTCCCTGGTGAGGTGTTCAGGGCACGTCCCACCGGTAGGAGACCCCGGGGAAGACCCAGGACACGCTAGAGAGTCTATGTCTCTCGGCTGGCCTGGGAACGCCTCGGGATCCCCTGGGAAGAGCTGGACGAAGTGGCTGGGGAGAGGGAAGTCTGGGCTTCTCTGCTTAGGCTGCTGCCCCCGCGACCCGACCCCAGATAAAGCGGAAGAAGACGACGACAATGCTTCTTGTCTTCAACCAACACTCAGTGAACATTCTTGTTATTTAATCATGAAGACCTCTCCTTAAACTTAGCCAAATTGTTTTACTTGCCTTTTTTCTACCTATATTACCTTCATGAAGGTTAAAATGTTCAGTTTTTGTTGAAATGGATCATTTTCGTGGCTACAGTTTGATTTGTATTCTGTTACAGTGAGAGCTGTTTCTAATATGTTGTCCACAACTTTTATAATCAATGACAGCCGTAAGTATTGGATGATGGAATGATTTATTGCAGAGTTGGTGTATTAGACTGAATTAATTACATACCACATATGTTAACAATGTGCTGACAGTTTATCTATTTAGTCATGTATAGGAGTGGAAGCTTGTTGGAGGTTAAAATTGGCGTTTATATCCCAAAAAATGAAAATTTCAATGTAAAAAAGTAATATTTAGTTTAATAATATGAGTAATTGCATAAGATTCAAGTAATGTTGTGTTTTTAAATGGTGGAGGCTAAATGTAGAAGCTTAACGGACATAGCAGCAACACTCTTGGGAACCTTAACTTGATATTGTACAAATATTGAATGATGGATTTTCCATCTCTGAATGCTTATACTGTATGTAATCAATAAAAATCCTCATATGTACATGTAAACTTGTCAAGCTTTACTGCTTTACCACTATTGGTTAGTGGGGTGGCGGAGCAGCAAATCTGTGGATGCAAAGACCTATTTATTCCTGTTGCTGAGACAGTCGAGCCCATTCAGCCGATGCACAATCTGCACCATTTACCTCCAGTCTATTTCAGTGACATATTTACACCCATGCGTCAGGCTTCGTGAATCTACCTGTGTTTAGCCGAGCAGGATCATTTACACAGGAAGGCTTTAGAAATAAACATTTGCACTTATTATATGTTGCATGCTTCTGAGGAGCAAACACACACACACACACATATACCTGCACAGACATACATGTGAGTAGAGCACAAGACAGATAAGAACATAAAGTCGTCGCATACATATGCACATAGAGGGCATTCATAGCAGGCGGTAATAACATAGTGCTGCTTTTGAGAGGCCAGCCACAGTTTTGTGGGCAGAGAGGGTACATACAAGAGATGTTATTGCTCTATATGTTTATAACGCTGCCATGGAAAAATAAGAGGCTTGGCCACAGGCATTTCCTCAGTTCCTCTCTTCTCAGTCACCTCTCCAAGCCTGTGTGGGAGGGAGGCTGAGAGTGTTTAGATGAGGGCTGAGCACATGTCATACTTCATCATTTTCAAATCGAAATCAGGCATCCTAATTTCTCTTTGTCTTTTTGCATATATTCCATCACAAACCCACTTTCAGACTCCAGCTATTGTCTGGATCCTGCAGTGCTGACCCCTCCTTCCTCCAATCATCTTATATACAGTACTTGAAATGTTGCTTCAGTGTAACATAAGAGGCATGGGAATTCATACATGGCTATTTAAAAAAAGAAAAGAAAAAGGAGAATATTTGGTGTATCTATTGTTTGCTTTAACCCTTTTGTTGCTTCCTACTGGTTGCTTATGTTGCTGGCCACAAAGTTTATTCCAGTGCTGCAAAACTTTCGCTCTGCTCTTGCTGTGATTTGGAATTTCAGCTCAAAATATGCTGGCACACTATTTTGTGGTACTTATTAGTTGGCTTGTTTCATGACTGAATAGGAGACTACTGCCATGCAATTGCTGTATTTGTGTTCTGTCATGGAGCGGTCATGGCGAGAAGACGTCATCAGTGACTTTTAGAAGAAAACACAAGCAACCAATTAAGGTTTCTCGCGGTCTTAATGTGACATCATCTTAATCGTCAAGTCCCTGATGTGTAGTTATATTGGATTTCAGAGCTTACCTATCCTGCCTGAAGCACATCGTACAGTAACTCCTTAAAGCAGAAATAGAAATCCAGCTCAGTGATGTGACACATGTGGGTCAGAGCAGCAACTGTGAGCGGAGAAGTTGTGAAAATTGGCTTGTTTCAACAGAGTCTACAGGCCTACAGCTTCTTATTCCTCCAATTAATGACATCTATTTTAAGTATCCACAGGAAAACAGTGGGTGGGAAAAGAAATGGAGGTTCCCAAGCGGGTTTCTGATGCTGCCTGAGGAAGAGCGCCAAGCTTGAAATGTGTTGCAATTCAGAGTAGCTGCTGATCCAAACATTTTCTGTGTTTGTCATGCCATTTAGTGCCTGTATCCATACACATATTGAGCACATTAAATTCTCACTTTTTAACATTTGACAGTGGCGCACTTTCATTTTTTTTCCTGAGTATTTTGACTGAATCTATTTTAAGTATCCAGAAATATAACATCTGTTGTAGTAGTTTTGGCCTCATACTATTGGCTGCCTGTTAGTTGGTGTTCAAGGGAATTAAGTTTATTCTCCCTTCTGCAATGTGTTTGGATTTTAGTGTTAAACCAACTTTCAAACCTTGAACATGATTCAAAAGGAGAACTGCATTCTGTGATCGGGCCTCTTTGCTGCCCAGCTTTCTATTCTCCTCCTATCACAGCTCCATTAAAGCTTCAAGGACGCGGGAAAAGCAAAGGAAGTGAAACCTATTGAACTAAAGTCGCTCTAAATGATCGTGTCAGCCTATAATGTGAATGTAAATAACGGCTGAAATCATGTCACATTTAATCATCTTCAAATATGGCCATCTTTGCTCGTCTCTGCTCCTCTGGAACCGGCTCTCTGTTTGTGATCCAAAGGATAATTAGGCCTCGGAGCATGGAGCATGTTTGGTCTCACTCTGCCTGGCTTTAAAGAGAATGCTCTTTTTGGATGCTGCACTACGAGCCGTATATATCCCTTAAAAAGGCAGAACTGTAGCTGCTCATGCCTCTGATGTGCCATCCAACTTTAAAATACAGCTTTGCGAGCTCAGTCTTCTTCAAAGCCTTCTTTTCTCTTTTTTTCCCCCCCTCTCTCCTTTGGCTTTTTTTTGCCCCCTTCTGCCAGCTCCAACTCTGCTATGCCTGCTGCCACGACATGATGAGTCTAACTGAGTGAAGAAGTCGTGTGAAAAGCCTGAAAGGAACTGCAGCTAATTCATGAAACAAGCCAAAATCTCATACGCTTAAAAGTAGTTATAGCGACATGAAAAATACTGACGACCCGCCATAAAAATGGGACACTGAGCCTCTGGTGTTGTTCGTGTTGATCACTGCTCTGTTTAGAATTCGCCACAAGTAATCAGCGTTAAAAAAAACCTCCAGAGAAACCCCTCTTTTCATTCTCTTTGACTTCAAGGCCTAATGGCTTTTTTAGTAACGACTTTGTGTCTTTAACGGCGCAAACATCATTAACCCAGGCCATTGTTATTCTAATCTCTCTCCGTCAGCGGCCTCGGAGGCAGAGCCTTCGTCCCGTTGAAACAGTTTCTTCATTGTGTGAGTATGAGGCAGGAGAGGGAGGGGGTGGGAGGTGGTGTGGTGGCTGCTTCAACCGCTGCCACCTGAACGGGCATCAGCGCCCAGAAAACCTTACATTTAGGGTCCAACCCGTCATCTCCAAAAACCGCGTCCTCCTGGCTCTCCTCTTTATGTGGTCCTAGTTACACCCCCCCCCTCCCCTCTCTCTCCTCCTCCCATCCTTCTACACAACCTCTCTCACAAAAAGCCCCTCACACGACGAACAAAGTTTCACTGGCCCTCATTTGTTGACTTATCTGGCACGGGAGCAGTTTGCCTTTTGGAGGAAAAAAAAAAGAAATCTTTTAACATCGTTTGTTGGGCTTGTTTTGCAGTAGGGAGGTGGCGGACGGTTGTCCCCAAAACCCCCCAGACACACAGGAAGCGCGTCTGCCATCTCCTCCACGACTTGAGCAGGTGCAGAGACAAGGCTCAATGACATCTTTGTACCAAATGGAAGAAGTTCGGGGGTTTAACAGCACTCCTGGCCCCCTCTGTCTGCCGTTGGGAACTTGAACGTGAGGCGTTAGCAGTGACAGGCCGCCGAGGGGGAAACCATATATCCTGAAGTGACACAGACACCAAAAGTAGTTGGCTTTTTGGCTTCCAGGACTGTCTGTTACACTGCTTTTATCACAGGCAGCTCTGGTCTTTTACTGGCTATAGTAATTCATGTTGGCCCAGCGCTGCCTTCAAGTCTAGTTTACAATAGAAACTTACAATAGCAAGTCCTGTTTCGTAACTGTGACTTAACTGCAAAATGCATTAGCCGTTCTATAGTCCAGGGAGGTTCATGGTAAAGCATATTTAAGAGTCTCTGAATACCCTGTAAAGTGCTATATAAATAAAACATATTATTATCACAGGAAATCATTCATCTCTGTTAAATCCAGGCGGGGAGTTCTGGTCCTCTGAAATGAAGCCAACGCGGAAGTAACTTAGAACTGCATTCTAGCAAAAGGCCACCAGGGGGCGACCGTTTTGGTGTCAAAAGGACTTCCGTCTCCATACAAGTCAATGGAGAATTCACCAACTTCTCACTTGATTTCTAACCTCAGTAAACGTTTTCAAAATGTGTTTATCGTCTCAATCGCTAGTTTAAAGCCTTCTTCAATGCAGTATGATGTTCATTTGTGAAATGTTGGCCTCCCTGATTTTATATTTGACGATAAATCAGGGTATGCATTAAGGCGTGGCTACGTCGTGATTGACAGGTTGAATGACCAATGTCCTCGAGATCCAGCCCTCGCAACCATAGCAACCTCCCCGCTCCGCCTATGGCCCCGCCTCATGCCCATATAAGTAGAATCGTGAAATTTTCAAGATGGCGCTGCCTAGATTCGAAACTAGCAGTCCACAAATCAATGGGTGACGTCACGGATGTTACGTCCATTTCTTTTATACAGTCTATGGTTAAATCAGGACAACCTTAAACTAAAAGTCAACAATCAACTAATCAACAATATCATAATTTGCTCATTGGGGTTCAATTAATTAACCATTTCTAATTGATTAAGTTCTGGCTGTAATTGTACTGGTGCTGATATAACGAGTGCTTACAGGTGGTCAAACAACTGTCCAGACTACCAGCTGTTTCAGGATAATATCTCAGGTAAGGGATTGTCTGTATAAGACCCAGATTTGTGTCCACTAAGACTCTTTTCAAATTTTTACATCCTCCTTAAATCACATATTCCCTGTGCATGCCTTTTTTGCTTTTGAGGAAGGCAGTATAGAGCTACTACCAAAACAAACTATTTCACATGTCAATTGCTGAATTATAATTTACAAAAAAAACCTTTGACATTTGTTGTTTCTAAATGTCATCATGCCCCTTTACTGGACTTCAAGTTGGGCGATACTTGAAACAAACTAGTTCACAAAAGCATGTAATTCAAACAAGTGTTCATAGCTGTTCAGACTGGCCACACATTAAGGTGGGTGAAAAGCCTGCTGTCATCGAAAGGGGCGACACATGATTAACATACAACCCAACTGCCAGAAGAAAACGTTGGCATTGTACTTTTCTACAAACCACAGATACATTGAATCTTTATGCTTCAATGTTGGCCATTATTAGTTGAATAATTGTGTTTTATGATGTGATAATGCTGTGGTTAAGGTCTGGTTAGATTTAGGCACGAAAAACACTGTTCGGGAAAGATCACAGTTTAAAATGAAAAATAAAAATGGCTGTAAGTATCCCAACATCTCACCTAGTTTGTCAGGTGAAAAAGGACACGAACAGTGCTCTCTGAAGCTTGTCAAACTTTCCATGTAACAAAGTTCCTTACAAAGCACCCAATCCCTGCATCTCCTAATAAGAAAGACAGCTTAAATGTTGATATGATGCATATTAAACTTGTGTTTAAGACAAAGCAGAGCAGATGGACCCAAAAGCAGAGCTGCAGAAGAATGACTTTATTACTGGGACAGGCATATAAAAACAAAAAAGAGCAGCACTGAACAGACAAAAGATTCACCAAGACTTAAATACTAACTGAACTAATGAGAGAATGGGGAACAGGTGATGAGACAGACTTGGAGTGATTGGCTGGAAAAGACACTGGGAGCAGGGCAGGGTCAACGAGGAGAAGCAGTGCAGGTTTGAAGGGAGGGGGCAGAGAAAAAACACCAGGAAGACAAAACAGATAAACCAATGGGGAAAAAAACAAAGTCACAATTCAGTCCTTCCAAAAAGTCCAATACAAAATAAGCCCTCAAAATAAGTCCTAAAAGGAAACATCTGAGGGCATCTAGGGAAGAACAGCAACGAAGGAAATCAAAGGCAAACTTAAGAGTTGGATAGAGCCACGATAACTTGGTTGTATATACAAAAAGTGAAGGAATCAGCAGGAGGACATCGTCAACAGAGGAAAATAGATGTCATATGTGACAGGCGGGAAAATGCAGTCAAATGATGAGATGCAGCCGGAGCACTGGAGAATATCCCACCTTCACTCACTTTAAGCCTTTAGGACAAAAAGTAGAATATGTAAAGCATTTCAGAGACAAGCAAAAATGAACACGAGATAATGTCTGAGTCTTTAGCTGCTAAATGCTTGTCTACAGTGAACTGTGTCGGTTTGCCGTTGAGCAGGTAGTGGTAGCACAGTGGCTTTTTACAGCTTTTTCTGTGAAAACAGCTGCCTGTTGTGTTGAAAACGACATTATGAGAGTGCTGAGCGTGAACCAAAACAGCAAAGTTACAGCTGGTCAGCTAAATGATGAGCTGAAACTCACTATAAATCTCTGTTACGCTGAGGGAAGCTGCAGAGTCGCTGATTATTCTCTGTTACTTTAGGAAACAAAGTGATCATTAATATGAAAATACTTGTTAATTATGAGGAGTTGCTGATAAATCTGAGTGTAAATGTCCAATCAACTTTAAGCATTTGAGGCTCTGTTGTATCACTATTCATTGTGTAACTCTATATATTGTCAGCACGTCTCTCCGCTGATGCCATGAAGTGACATCGCTGCACATTTGTTATGCATGGTGATTATTTCTGAGCTGATTCTGAGCCTAATGATTAGCTGTGATAAGCCTTCCTCTCAAACTCCCAAAACGTGGAGAGTATGAGGTTTTAATATTTCTGGAGCCGGTCCCACGGCCCGAGCCTCTGCAGCCCACCCTGGATTTCATGGAGCTCTCAGGCCTCAGGAACAATGTAGGGTGCTGTGCTGATTTGAGGGACCAGGCGAGCCCAGCTGCCCCCACCTGCTCGCAGCATTACTGGCCTGGCCCCGGGCCCTGAGGCCTGTTTCTACACTACAAAAAACATCCATCATCTGGTTTTATTCTTGTCTCCCAGTAAGCCTTTAAAACAGAGACATATTCAGACAAATAGGCATACGCTGATAGATTTTCATGTGTTGTTAATGTAGTTGATTAACATCGTTGAACCAGCCTGAATCTTGAAAGCTTAGTTTTTGCTACAAGATTTAAAACAGGAAAACAATAACTTATGAGCCCAACAGGTGGTTATGCTCATAAGCGGTTTACTGCAGGTGATAAAATGACTTGTTGCAGCTTAAAACCTCCGAATGTCCTGGATCAAATTATACTTTCAACAATAAACAAGATTACACAAGTGTGCTTAAAATGTTAAATACAATTTTAAGGGGAAATGATTACAACATATCCAGTCAGCTGTTGAAAAAGGGATCATGTTGCAGGACCAGGTTAGTCATATATAAATCACATGACACATTTCTCAAGTAAATGCCTATTTAACCTTGTTAGATCACAATGTGGGGGGAAAAAAGCTAAATCTGTGGGTTGGCTTTGCAAAACTACTACTGCAGTTTCTCTTATTTAAAATAATGTTTTAACAGTAGTTGTTTTTCAAGCACTTGCACCCCAAGTATAAACTTCTGTGCTCAAGAAGTTCATGTTTCCCATTTTTTTCTCAATAAAATCTCAAATAAAATCTCTCACAGATTACTCCACTCGTCACATTCTTGACAATTGCTTTAAACTGCAAATCAATCACACTGCTGATTGAATGGTGCACTGGTTTGTCTCTGAGAAAATGAGAATCTAGAAGTTAAATTGGACAGTATTAGTTGACAGATGAAGGTTTATTTTTTGCAGGGCAGGCCTGGCTCATGCTTCCCAGCTAGGGGAGATGGGACCTCATACTGAGTGTGTGTGTTTAGGGTGAGAGGAGGTGGGTTTTTGGGAAGGTTTGTTACAGTGATCCTTCACTCAGCTGTCAGTCCACACACACACACACACACACACACACACACACACACACACACACACACACACAGGCATGTACTTCCATAGCCAAAATTATATCAGCTGCCAATGTATGCACGCATTCACAAATTTTGTATTTCTATACTTGTGAGAACTCTCATTGATATAATACATTCCCTTCCCCATCACAGCTACATGCCTCAATCTGTATGTCAACTCATTTTTTAAATTCATACTGTTTTATATAATGTGTTTACAGTCTATGGTTTTACATAAGGAAAAATGCATTATTTGGTTGTTCAGTGGCAAATTGCATATATTTAAGATGATAAAAAAAGTATATATGGTACTGAGATAACTATGTTGTATATAATCATCTTAAAAGCTGAGATCTCTATTCTCCAAACTGAGATCTGGTGTTTTATCACTTCCTTTTGAAACTGGATAGTCTGTTAAATGTAAGAAGAATAAAAGCAGATTTATTCAGCGTCTACTATCTGAATGATACAGAAAATGAGTTCAGTTTTGTTTGTGTCCATTGTCCTTTATACTGGGGACTTCACAATACTTTATTTACTGTGATTTAAAAGAAAGAAGAGATGATGCACAAAGACTTGGCTGTTCACATATGAAACAAACATCAGTCACTTGGAGGAAGCCTGGAGGAGAGGAAAAGAGCAGTTAATTTGTTAGTTTTTTTATTTTGGGTTTTTTTTCTCTTCTTGTTCTGCATGTTTTTGTATATGTATTACAGGAGCATTTAGTTAAAGAAGAACCTTAAACTTAAAACCAAGTCTTAATCCTAAAATGGGACTTCACTTCCTAAACACATCCTTAATTTCCTAAAATGACATCACTTCCAAAAGTTACTTCATAAAATATCAACTTAACTTCCAATTTCCAAAAAGATTTAAAACTCAAATTGGTCCTCACAAAGATATAAACACACAAACACACACAAGCACACAGCTTGCAGATCACATGGTCTTGTGTGAATCCACTCTGCCCCACCTGCCTCAGCTGTGAAGGGTTTGGGGGGTTGGGGGTGCAGGGGGGCTTCCACATGTGAACAGTGGTAGATTGTGATGGAGCACAATGCTGGCACAGAGAAGACGGGGGGATAAACACCCTGTAAGCTCATAACTAGGCCATAAGAAAAACATTACTCAGTGTTCTGTTCGCCTTTTCACCAGTTTGTCTTTTCTTTCTCGCACAGCGTCTCTCTGTCAATCACAGTCCGAGAGGAACAGAGAAGAAATTTAACATGCAGTTTACGGCTGCACTCTGATGCTTTGGGGCGAGACCACCTACTAGCAACCAGCTGGTGAACATCCATGAAATGTTGGTGATTCTACTTTTCATTTAAATCTGGAAAATAAAACTGCAAATGGAAACATACATGCTGCTGTCACGGAGACTCTGTTTACACCCGGCATTAACATGCGTCTCAGGTGATCCGATCACAAGTGGACATCGTTAAATACAAGTGTAAACGATCTCCAAGACGCATTGGGATCCCATCTCTCAAACCACTTGCCGAGGTGGTCTGGGACGCATTTTGACCACATATTGTTTGTGTCTCATTGGCAAGGATGTAACAGTAAAATATGTCATCGTTGTTTTGGTGAAAAGCGCGGCAACAGTTAAAAAAACTGGAGAGGAGCCAGGCGGGGAGCTCTGGTCCTCTGAAATGAGGCCAACGTGGAAGTAACTTAGAACTGCATTCTATCAAAATGCCACCAGGGGGCGACCGTCTCTATACAGTCGATGGAGAATTCACCAACGTCTCACTTGATTTCTAACCTCAGTAAACGTTTTCAAAATGTGTTTATGGTCTCAATCGCTAGTTTAAAACCTTCTTCAATGCAGTATGATGTTCATTTGGGAAATTTTGGCCTCCCTGATTTTATATTTGACGATAAAGCAGGGTATGCATTAGGGCGTGGCTACGTCCTGATTGACAGGTTGATTGACCAATGTCCTCGAGATCCAGCCCTCACAACCATAGCAACCTCCCCACTCCGCCCATGGCCCTGCCTCATGCCCATATAAGTAGAATGCGTGTTTTTATTTTTCCCAGCATGCACCTGAAATTTTCAAGAATGCGCTGCCTAGATTTGAAACTATTGGCTTCCGAGCAGCAGTCCACAAACCAATGGGTGACGCCACGGATGTTACGTCCATTTCTTCTATACAGTCTATGGACCAGATATTGTTTGTGTCTCATTGGCAAGGATATAACAGTAAAATACGTCATCATTGTTTTGATGAAAGTGCGGCAACAGTTAAAAAAACTGGAGAGGAGCACTATTAGTTCTTGCAACATTTTTTTTGAAGCTCGTAGCTCTTGAACCCGCTTTAAAAACAAATCTGGCACTTGTCTGACTGACGTAATAATAACAATCTTGCGAAAGTGATGTAGCAACAACATCTGGACACAAGTGGTCAGCTCCAGATGCATAATAGAGACAGATGTGAACAGCAATGTGTCTCTGCTGCCAGTGTTGTAGTACTCTAATTTAATACTTTATAGAAGCTTTACTACTATAATACTGGAGTGTTAAGATGTTCTAATCAGATAATTTCAAGATTGGTATGCAGATCTAATATTGCAAAGCTGATACAAAGTACATGAAGTTCTCCAAAGAAGAAAGAGAGTAAAATATTCTGCATGTCTGAAAGTTGAATGATTTTCCATTAAAAAATAACCAAAATCAGTTTTTCTTCAGATGTTTTTAATTTACTTTTTTACATGCATCAAAACAGTTAATATACAACACAATTATAATAAAACGAAACAATTTGTAATGTTGCTGTCAGTCATCATCATAATAATGTCTTCTTCTCTTCTTCTCGTCATCCTTAAGCGATGAAAACAGAGCAGCACCCAACATTGCGAAGGCGGCTACACCTACGCCTACTGCAGCGACGCCAGCCACCGCAGCCGCTGTTTTAACCTGCAACAGACAAGTGAGTGACAGACTCAGAGTCAAAAATGTGCCTCTGAAAACATTTAACATTTCATAACATCATAACAGAAAGTGTGTGTTGTGTGCCGCTCAGTATCTTGGTTTATGTCCGATGGTTCAGTGCCAGTGCAGGAAGTAGTTTGCATTTAATGTAATGAGGCAAAAGGGAAGGATATGTCTCATGCATAACTTTAACGCAGGAGATCAAACTTTACTCCCCTCCAAAGCCTGCAATAATTTTTACCTTTATGTTACCTACAGTATAATGACAATCTTGTTTAGTGCTTTAGCTGTCAAACGCTAACCTATATAACCATAGTTCATTTGATTAATAACTACTATCTCGAGGTCAAGAATTTTAAAGCGTTGGCATTTCCTGGAGTGGTAAAATATGTATCTGTATTTGTACTGTATTTGCTGAGGAGGCTAATTTGCATTTGAGGTCACCAAAATAAAACTGAGAGAAAAGCAAATTTCTACTATCTCGAGGTCAAGAATTTTAAAGCGTTGGCATTTCCTGGAGTAGTTAAATATGTGTCTATATGTATTGTATTTGTACTGTATTTGCTGAGGAGGCTAATTTGCATTTGAGGTCACCAAAATAAAACAGAGAGAAAAGTTAATAACACTTCTTCTTATGTGTGTATATTAGTGAACTGTTTTAATTAAGGTCTTATAAAGGTAGGCATTTCAATTCAGCCAAATAATAGTTTTACACTGTTTTAACTATTTGACTGTAAGGATTGATGAAAAGAGTGTTCATTAGTGAGTTTTGGAGGTGTTGGGTTTTATTACCCTTAAGTGGATCCACCAGCTGTTTCTCCTTGTTTCTAAGTTAAGCAAAGCTAACTGGCTACTGGTGGTAACTTCATAGTCACTTGATTTTCTTATATTTATGCGAAAGCAAAAAAAAGAAAGAAAGAGTATCTCCCAAAAATATTGAGCTTTAAAGGACATGTGTCTTTTTTGACTGACAGAAAACAGCTGCAACCACAGATTGTAAGAATGCACATAAAGCAGCAAAACAAAACCTAATAAAGTTCTGATTTCAGCACTGTTAAAACTGACCAAGAGATTCAGCTATCGTCAATAATGCATCTTCTGATTCAGCAGCACGGCTTCAAAATGTTTTTTTTTGCATTTTGGATAATTATGCATATGGCTACAACACAGTGACGATGACAGATGTGCTAAGTGGGTTGATTAAACAAGCTTTTTTGAAACTTGTAAAATCAGCTTGTTAATCATCTTGTGTTGTTGTAAGAAATATGGGTAATCACAATTTATTCAATGCCACATCTGCTTCTTATCAGCTGTTATAGATTGTATGAGATCTACTGTTACGATGAATGAGACGCTCATATGATAAACTCATCCAGCATCCAGGTGCAGACACACGACAGGCTGTGAATCACTTTGATAAAGGGATTTCCCACTGAAACATCAATAAAATATGCTACTACATTTACATCTGCTTCTGATTTTTACTCATGATTAGTGGACATGGCTGAATACCTTTTTAATTCTCGCTGTGTCTGCAGGACAAAAAAATATTTTAAGAGTTTAGATGTTTCTCAGTTTGACCTTTTATTGGTAGAAAGCCACAAGAAACCACAGGTGCCACTGAATTCATCAGGCCTGGATTTTTGGGAAGTGATTCATCATGTTTTTTTGTGCTTGGCATGCACATGGATATATCTGTTTCCATGTCAAGTTGAGAACAAGAAAAAGACACGTAATCCTACTACTGATTGTTGAAATATCCTACTGATAGGCCTGAAGCCTGCTGAGGGGAAACTGGCCACTGGGCTCATTGGGAGGGGGCGGGGGAGGCTTAAAGAGACAGGAGCTGAAACTGTTTCACAAAGAGGCTAAACTGAAGGGTTGCATTACAGGCTGGTATAAGATACATAAGGAGTTTTTTTAACTGTAACTCTGGCCCAAGAAAATAATAGTTATTATAATAATACATTTTATTTCTATAGCACCTATAGTTACAAGGTGCTTCACGTATCATTTATGCAAATTAAAAGGAACAGAATATCATACACAAAAACACAACATTAAACAATATCCAAGCATGAATTGATGACACATAGGTGTGGAAATATGCATGATACATAGTAGTGATGCTAACAGTAGTATAAAAGCTACAGGAAACGTACCTGACGAGACTCTGACTTGCCGTATCGTAGCTCCATGACGAAATGTTCACAGTTGTGATTGACCACGTTGTAAGGCAGATGCTGACCCACCATCCTGCACGCTTCCCTCACGATAGTGTGGCGGTCACGAGGTTCATACTCGTCATCCAGGAGGTTGTTGACCTCGAAACGGTCGGATTTAACCACTTCCCATATCGCCTGACGCCTGACCTCCGCTATGCTGCTGTCCAGACAAACCGCTAGGCTAGCGAAAGGTGATGAATAATTATCTGCGTCTGTGTTGTAGAGGAGAAAGACAGGAAATGAGAGACAGAATAGTTTACTTTGCTTGCATTAAAAAAAACCAAAAATGAAGAAAAGCAGCTAACAGAAAGTTAAAGATGGCTGGCCGTTCACTCACTTGGAGGAATTAAATGAACAACTTCATTTCCTCCGATGTAGACAGCCCAGTGCTGGAATGTATTCCGGAAAATTTCAATCAGGTCCCCTGGCTTTACCTCATCGTTAAACTACAATGATGAGAAAATGGTAAATAGACAGTAAAATAAAACAGTAAAACAAGAATAATAATCAGTCTAATGGTGAAGGATAAATGTTAATAATTATTTGTAATGCATGTCCACTGCAGCAGATTACATTACACTTAAACAATAAACGTATCAGGACATGAATCATAAAAAAAGCAGGGAAAAAGGTGCACACAGGTACGTGCACGGACACAATACCAGCTGGTGAACAGTTTAAAATGTGTTTTGTAACAGAGTTCTGCATTACAGCTTCTGCATTACTGCAATACTATTACACTGTCTGACTTAAAATGAAGGGAAAAGGTATCAAATTCAATGCAGCAGTCGTCTTTTGTATTCCAGTACATGCTTTTTCCTGGTACCTACATTAACCACAATGCAACTGAACTCTACAGATTTGGGTGTGCTAAGCTAATAGTGGCTAATGTAGCCTTGAGCTGCCACACTCAAGCAGACATGAGGATCAGCTACAGAGATCTGGTAAGCTGGTAAGTCTGGTCAGTTGACGTTACTTGAGGTAATTTATCAGATTTCTCACAGCTTCCTCTTGAGCCATAAAAGGTTATAATTAACTTTTTTTCACATATGGAGCAGTACTTCCCCTTTAAGCAGACTTTGATGTTTGAAATTGACGGGGTTCCCCTTTAAAATTCTCGTACTTTACTTGTATCATCACTTGATTCAGTTTATTCTTGTTGTCTATCTTCTGCTATATTACTTCAAGAAAGAGTCTCCTTTTTTAATCTATGTTTTTTCTTATTCTAGTGTTTCTTTCACCAAAGTGATAACACATTGTTTCACAGCAGCCAATTCAGACTGAAATTTCCATTTTAGTTATTTGCTGCAATCCAAGAAATCTTTACGCATCGAATCTGCAGCATGTATAACTAACATGAAATGTGCTGCAGAAGTATAAGATTATCAAGTTGTTTATCATATAAGTAAAAAACAGTAATAAGTATGAGCTCAAGTTTAACAAACATCAGTGCACAATCAGTCATCAGTGAAGGAAGAACTCACCAGTGTTGGAGCCATGTCTTCAGCTTTGCATCTACTGAACAACAGTGGTGAGTTGCAGCCTATTTATTGCTGCTGGAATCGAAACTTACGGGTGCCTACGTTTGGGAAGCAAAAGTGCTCACAGCATCTAAAGGTAATAAACACACAAAGACAACAGAGATTAGATAAAGACATAACCAGGTTGTACGGCATGAGTCTACAAATCATTGACTACAGTGAGTGTAAATATTGAACTGCCTGTCAGGTGATGCCAAGTGCAGCAAGGCTACAAAGGCTAAGTTTCATTTCCTGTGAAATGTATTGATACATTAAGCATATCTGGGGGTAAAGTGTAAGGTGCTCTTTCTATTTTCCACTTTGCTGCTGCAATAACATATATTTCCCTACTTTATGATAAATAAGGGAATATCTTATCTTAAAGCCTCTTCATGCTTTAAAGCAGTAGGTTGAACCTTTGCATACTGTTCAGGGTCAAATATGACCTTTTTACACTTGAATAAATAAAACATATTTATATAGTTATTGACTTATTTTAAGGTTTTCAGACCCTTCTTGCTACAGTCTGTTCCGTTAAACAGAAAGAAACTGAACTGAATTAATGAATTAATACAAAAGTCTACTCCACAGTTTGACTTCACACACATCAGATAATTACTGCGTGTATTGATTTTAATTAAAAGACAACACACACAATTGAATGCAGAGGATAATCAGTAGCCTGCACATATAACACAAATATGTATCTCCCAGCTTATTATGGAGGCAGAAACCTTAACCCTGTGGCCCGTCAGCTGATACAGAGAGTCAGAGATGGACGGGTTAGTTAATGAAACGTCCCTCTGGAGTAAATTAGTTTGTCAGTGAGACGGCTCACAGTGAAATACTCAAGGGCAAACAAGGTATCGCTGCTCTGTTACTCTAAATTTAGAGAGAAAATCAGCTTTTATTGGATGTGACTGTTAACCAAGTGAGGTGCTTCAGAGGGGAGAATAAAAGTACTTCCTCTGTGAATGCTTATCATGGTTCAAACAGTTCATGTTATAAAACACTGATTTGGAGCAGGGTTATCTGTCAATATGAGAGATATTATGGGTGTTATAACATTTGTTTTTCTGTCCTGAGACACAAGGAAATAGAAAGTTAACACCTCTTCCTGTGTGGCCATCGTATCCATGGTACTAGTGATTTTCCAAATGTTAAATAACCACTGTTGCTTCTTAAACATGGCTGGCAAGCTCTACTATGCAGGTATGTTGTCATATGTCAGCTTTATTTTGGTGGTATCCTTGCCTATTATATAATGCAAGAGTGTTTTGGTCATTTTGGAAACCTGCTTTGCTGCAGTTCAAACAGACTCTGATTTGGTTTGTTTTAGTTGAGCTCTGGTGCAGCAGTAACTGTCAGACCCACCACATGATCCTGTAACAGTATATATGTGATTTCATATATATATATATATATGTGATTTCAGCATGAAATTTAAATTTAAAACTATCTGCTAATCCTGGAAACAGCCTAGAAAGTGATCAATCAGTAACAGTAACTATGCTCCATGTAATATTACAATACACAACCTTTTCTTTTTCATCCTGTTTCTGCCAATCTGTGATTATTTAGAGATATTCTTTATTTGGATTCCCATTATCTTGCCCAAAATGGCTACTAGCATACCTGGAGTCCACATAATAATGGCAACAATAAAACAAAAAACACAATTTAAAATCACGTGTATCATTAAAAAAAAGACATAAATCAGAAAATAAGTGAAATAACTCTACAGGTAAGATGCTTTAGTGACTCTTTGTGGTCCAGTTGCAGCCTTACAACTCATAATCTCATGCTTATAATTGATTATTTCTTTATAAGCCCTGTGTGATACCAGAGAAGAGAAATTTCTTTCCTCATGTGGGTCCATGCAGCGCTGAGAGATTATCAAAATTGTCCAATCTATCTATCTAATTATCTGTAAGCTCATAAACAGTCATGTGTAGCAGTGATCTTGTACATGTCTATGCACCTTTAAGAGCCACTTGCACACAACTGCAGCAGTGGCAGGTGAATTTTATGGAATATAAACCAGAAAGGGGAAAGAGAAAAAAAAAGCCCCCAGTTTCTTTCTTATTAGCAGGAAAGCGTCCAAACTGGGACACCTGTAGTTAAATTTCTCCCCAGTTACTCAATAAGAGCTTAAAACAGGAAGCCCTCAATCAGAGCAGCACAGGGATCCTACCAGCCTTTTAGCTGTGCAGGATGTTTGGAGAAATTCCCCCCACTCAGATCAGTGCTGCTGTGCTTTTTATTAAATACAGCTGTATTACAGTCCTCCAACTCCGGCCAAGAATCTTTTTTTTTTTTTTTTTTTTTTCCCCCTTTCCTTCTTTTCCTTTCTTTCCTCCTGTATTTTCTCTTCACTGTTCTGCTCTCTTCTGGTTGTCTTCACCTCATTGACAACGGACAGAAGCCAGAGGAGGGATTTGACACCAAACATTCATCTCTCTTCCTGTCTGTCAGCGCTGCTTTTTACCACAGCACCTGTTGAACCGCCTGCCTTTATATGCCGTCACCTGCCCACTCCTTCACCCAGATTCTCAATATCATGTGTGTTTCTCTTCTTTTCTTCTTTTCTCTCTCTCTCTCGTTCCTGTTTTTCCTTTCTTACTCACTCTGCTACTTTCTTTCAGGAAATAACAGTAAAAAAATATTCCACCAAAGCACAAGTATTGCACTTGATACTGATCCTTTAGTCTCTACAGAATTGGATAAATAAGGCGTTTGGTTTTAAAGGATAAGTCCGCAATTTTTCAAGTCTCGCTGTAATCAATCTTCTTGTAAATGCTACTCTAGAGCAAAAAGAAGGAATTACAGGATATCTACTTGATATGACTAACTGAACAGCTAAAGCTTCATATTATAGCTTCAAATAAACTTTATTATAATTTTTTTTTGCACAAAAGGAGGACTGTGGATTTTGTCTACCATCACTTACATTGAAAACACTTCATGAAGGAATCTCTTAATGGTCAGAATGAACAGGAGGAATGATTACTGCATGAGAAAAACTGTGTTCATGTTAGTGTTCATGTAGGCGTTGGATTGTTGGTTTGTGACAGATTTGAAAAATTCATACAAAAAAAAAACACATTACCTCACATTTTCTTTTCCATGTCTGCCTCTTCTCATGTCATCAAAGTGCTAATGGTAGAGTTATAATGTCTAACCAATGTTTTCTGTTATAATTTTGCTAATGTTTGGTTTTTATTTTTCCTTCTTTATGAAAACAAGCCAAAGCTTTCAATCTTAAGCACCTGACATTTAGATTTTGACTGCATATAGTTAAATCTGTAATTCTTCCCAATGTAAATAAAACACGTCTAAAAACACACATATCATCATTAGTCTTTTTCTATATCTGCAATCCAACTAACTACCAAGTGTTATCACTATAAAACACCATCATTTTCTCCCTCTCTCATTTACTTTATTGTCTCATTCACTTATTTCCGTACCTGCTTCACATCTTTGTCTTCCTCTCTCTCTCTCAGTTAGTCGCTTCTCTCACCATCCTCTCTCACTTTTTCATCTTAAACTCTCACATCCTTTAATTCTTCCCACTCTCTCATGGCCACCCTCCCTCTCACCTTTCTACTTCTGACCTCTGACCTCTCACTTACGAAAGTGTAACATATATACGTGTGTGTGTCTGTGTGTGCGTGTGCAGGTTTTAATCAGAGCCTGGGGCAGAAAGTGGAGCTCCCATCCCTCCTGGTTTTAACGTCTACCCCCTCACATTCCTCCTAATCCCCTTCTTGTGGGCGCAGTCTACCTCTCCTCATGTAACTGACAAGCAGCAGTAAAACCCTCGGTGAGCTTCGACCGGCAGACTCTCACTTTTCCCACCTTTTTCTCCTGCAGTCGAGCCTACTCCTCCCACTTACTGAAGGTTCAGGCAGGCAGGGCAGTGTCAGATGTTGGTCTTTGATATGCTAATACTTTCCTCTTTTTCATGTCTTTTTAAAGCATTGACTGGTAGCGGTGCGAGCACAGCATGATCCTCAGCCTGTTACAGTGAAAGAGGGAGGAGATATTGTTGAAAGCGTCCTGCTTAGTCAGTGATTTGCACTCTTTTCCCTCGCAGCGTCTAAAAAGAAGAAACCACTTCAATCAGCTGAGAACAATGCATGTTCAGGAATTTGTCGTGGTGACAGGGGAGTGGCGGCCGGCTGACAGAGGACAATCACTCTGCACCCTGGACAAAGTTGTCCCTTTATGAAAAGGTTCAAGTACACACAAAAGTGTGTGGCTGTGTAAATAAAGACACAACAAGACACATGAATGACTGGAGGTCACATACAGGGCTGAGGGCAAACAACAGATCAAACAGTGAAACCGAGTTTTTGGTGCTGAGGCTTCAGGTAAGAAGACAAGCTGCATGAATGCCTTTGAAGGAGCTTTAAATGGCTTCATTAAGGGTTAATGTATCATGTCACAATGATCTGTAGATCAGTAATATGCCTTTAAGGACAACTATAATTAAATATTTGGAATTCATTATTATTTCTGTAAATTAGCTTTTCTCACTGCTACAGATTAAACTAATTAAATGAGAATAAAGGGTGCAAAATGACCTGTTTAGTATTTGAAAAACAAGGTTAAGGACTTTGATTTGTTTGTCACGACTCAAGGCTTTATAACCAGTTTTTGACCTACTTGTGACTTGTTAATGATCTATAAAGCACTAATAAATAAATAAAGTTTTGTACATTAACAAAGCCATGTGTGAAAATTCAGAAATCAATCAGTATACTATCTTACAAAGTGGTACAAACATTTTAAAAGGTGCAAGGCAAACCTAATTTCTGTGTTTGATAGAAGAGAAAGAGAGAAAGGATCCTTCAGACTCCAGGGAAATTAAATGGTGTCTATAATATTTTTCATATATTTTAGATTAACGTTAACTCAGCCTAGACAATTTACACCAGACGACGCCCAGTAGCTGCCTCCTGTACCCACATTCAACCACAGGAGGACCGTAAATCATGCCGGCTCTTTGGCAGAAGTCATGGATCATCCTACAATGGTTAATTAAAGCCAGATCAATCTTGGTGCCACCGGTTCCTTTTTTTTCTTTTTTCTTGTAATGCTGCATCTCCAGAATGCAATCCCACGGTACCTTCAGCCGAGCGAGGCAGAGGAGGAGGAGGAGGAGGAGGCAGGATGACGAGGCCCGTGATGTTTGCTCAGGACTAGAAAGGAGGCTGCCACTCATATTTGTACAGAGGACAAAGCCTCGCAGGCACTCTGGCACCATATGAAAGACGTGTTTTCACAGAGCATACAGCAAATACAACTGTTCACTTTTTTTTTTTTTTTTTTGCTCTTTTCCAAAAGCCATCGCCACATTTCAGCAAAATTAGTTCTGTGCCAGTTGCCATGGTGACCGGTCAGCGCAGCAGTAGAAAGAGGATAGTCGGGGGCGGCCGGGGGCAGAGTTCAGATCTGAGTTCCTTATTACTGTATTGGTGTCACGCTGTGCATAATTACAAAAGGCAGTTTAGATACTAAAAAGGAGAACAATGGTACAAGTGGATTAAAAAAGAGAAGATATGTTTAAATAATGAGGAAAAAACAAGCAGGAGTTGGTGCACTTTAGGCCAAAACACTACAACTGTAAAATTGAAGTTGAGTTTCAACCAATTGGAGCTTGATGCTTGAATTTATTCTGTCTCTGTCTGGCATATGGTAGAGCAGATACTTCTTACAGCGGTTAGTTGGATGTAGAAAGAACAAAGCCCCAGTTAATAATCACTCTAAAGAAAAAAGGGAAAGTCTGGATTCAACCTCTGGGTACCATAAATATCAGAATATGTTTTATGGCAATCCTTCCAGTTATTCTGTGATACTTCATTGTAGACCAAAGTGGTTGACTGACCGGCTCATTGAAGATTAGATTGTGCAAAACCGCTAATGTGACAGCTTACTTTATTTTGTAGGAGCAGCTTTTTCGAGACAGGTTTTAGTTGGCGAAATGTGCTAATTTGTGTGTCAAAAGTTCACCAAATTAGACAATTTATCCTCTAATCAAAACATTTCCAGTGTAATTTTAGCCCTAAATTTCACTATAATAACACTGCTGTCATGTGTGTGCCCAAATACACTGCACTGAGGCAGGATAGGCTGATAAAAAGAGACTTTTACTGAATAAATGAAGCAATAAGCATATTTATATTCAATCCAAACAATCAAACAACTCCAGAGAAGTAGTAATATAGGCAGCAGGTCTAAACACTGGTAGGAGAAAACACGCAGAAAAACAGGAATACAGCAACAGATGACTGGAGACATTTGCTTAAGGTGGCGAATTGACCCGCCATCTTTCACTTGATTTGTTAAAGCTCTCTGATGTCCAGCTGGTTTGAGAGAGGAAACATTTTTAGTTACTTGTTTTATTAAAAAGAGAACAAGAAATGCTGAGACTCCACAGACGTTAATGACAGTGAAATGTTTGATAAAACTCGGTGTCATGACAACAAAAAGGGAGACACACCACGGCAAATGTTTAACAAAATACATTCATTTAAGCCACAAAAAAAAAGAGAAACCAAATTAGAATGATTAAAGTATGAGGTTTGGACATCAGTGGCATCAGTAATGTAAAGGCTGGATGGTGGATGTGTGTGATTGTGTTTTTAAGATAACTCTAACTGAAGCTACATATCAAGAAACCAAATCAAAAATGGGGCCTGTCAAGAGAAACAAAGGGGAGACAGTCAGCAGGGAAGGTCTAAAGGTCCATTGGGAGCATACCTATGTTCCCCGGGTCCTATGTTCACCGATCGCGGCTAACTCGGTTGCTAGCTCAGCGGCTAACTCCGCTGTTAGCTCAGCTGCTAATTCGGCTGCTTGCTCGGCGGCTAACTCGGTAACTCAGCACAGACTCAAACGTTTATGACAACAACAAACTCAAAAACAAACATGGCGACAGTGGAGGAGATATTGATAATGTTCCTCTTGCAAAAAAGACAAAAACAATATGTTTAAAGTTTCTAACCAATTCGCAAAACCTTTCCTCAAAAAGTTCCTCCATTGTTATTTCTTCCTCGTGTCTCACTAGAGCTACGTATCGAGTAGTGACAGCAACACTGCCCCCCCATGGTTTCCGGTGGTACTGCTCCGTTTGGTCTGTATCCGTAAGCTTCATGGAAACGTGCAGAAATACGGACGAAATGAACGCAGAGCACGGACAGAAGGCTCCGCCCGTATCCGTATTTAACGTTGAGCATAAATGGGCCTTAAAGCTCTCACGTAGCCCCCACATGAGTGAGAAAGAGGAGTCACATTTAAACCACATGACACTGGGCCCAGGTGCTCTGAATTACTGCAATCAGCCTCAGCTCTTTACCTTTAAGGGAGAGAGAAATTAGGCGTGCCCACACATGAACCCACAGGGGCATCACACTCTGTATTATAACTTTGCAAACTGTTGATTCTGCAAATGTATGTTATGTTTATACACAACCCTACCCACGTTATTCCTGTTCCTCCTGCAGGTGTGCTGGCAGTTGACAGGTGGTGACTGAGGCAGGTGTGTTTTTGAATGTTGTAATCTCAAGCGTGTCTATTATTCTGTATATGCAAATCATTTGTAAGAATTATGGTGAGTAATTAAAAGATCAAGTAAAGCCATACTAGTACATCTCATCACCTAAAAAAAGGGGAACAAGTTGTTTGCTTTTTCTATCCTCTTGCAGATGGAGTAAGCATGCAGCAGTGGCGATATTGAGCTCATATGGTGCAAAGTGGGACCTCACCAACTGTAACAACAATAGCTTCTCATCTGTGCAAAAACTGGATCGGTTCACCCATTCCTCTGGATCTTTTCGCTGCCAAGGATTTTCATGAGAAGAGACGTGAAGAGAAATGAGAAGAGAGAGAGAGACAGAAAATATGCCAGCTACTGTAGAGTTGTCATCCCCAAAAACTCAGATGACATGCCAATAAGTTCTTTGCAGCTCCGGCCAGTGAAACTCAGAAGGGCTATAAGCAGCATGGGATGATGTGTGATGTGAAAAGGCTTCTGGGTCCCCTGTGCAGACTTCCTGCTCTGGGCCAATCAACCAAGACAACTAATAACACACTGTACCCGCCAACTCCAGGAACTGATCTGACCCTGAATGCAACTCTGACCTCCCTGTGGCCTCAGTCAATGAAATAGTCTATATGCATTTTTTCCCCCTCTGTCTGTGCATGTGTGTCCTGATTAATTTCACATTTTGTCCCAGTGCATGTGTTTAATGCATGTTGCCTGTATCTGTGTGCATATCTGTGCATTTTTTAAAATCATGTATGCACCTGGTTGTGTGCCCATGCAGCCTGTAGATGGGGGTGTGTATTCTTGTGTGGGTGTTTGTGTGTATCTGTAGAGGTGTAGTCCTGTGATATCAAGCTAAAAAAAAAATTTAAAAAGCAAGGTAGGTGGAAGTTATGAGCTTTTCAAAGGCATCTTTTGTATCTGTATTTGATTCATTTTATACCACAATAGTCCTAAATTGTGATTTCTTTCCTGTTGGGTTTATTAGTATGCAAATGTTTAAAGTAGCATCAGTCCTGCTGTGCTCTTTTTATATCTGAGTGTGTTTTGTTAAATTGAATTAGACTAAATTTATGTTTGTGGATTTATTTCTGGCTGGGTGGACATAATTGCTTTAATATGCAAAACCAAATGAAAAAAACACATTTGTAGGACTCAAGTATGAAATAAAATGACTTGATAAGATACAGATTTTTTTTTGTAGTAAGTCAAGTTACTGTTGATTTTAGAGCTGATATAATTTTATGTCTTTCTGTCTGTTTCAATATACATCTCTGTACGTGTTTATGCATGTGGATGACTGTGTGTGTTTATGAGCCGTGACTGTTAAATGCTTCTGTGCTGGAAAAAGATGTGGTAGAAACAAACTTTTCAGAGTTCAGGGAAGTGTGAGAATCAAGAGCAGGCAGAAGGTGGATGATGAAGATTTACAGACAGAAGAAACCGCCTTCTGCTCGCCCTCTGTGGTCTCCTCTGAGATCTCATCCATGTGACAGAAGAAGACGGTGGATATTTTAACCAGCCGGCAACAGTTGAAAGGTGCCCAACTGCCGGTGACTCACTCAAAACATACTGCTATTACACGTCTGTTGGGATTGAAATTATTCCCATGTGAGCGGTGAAATAAAAAAAATTAAAAAAAGCTTCTGAAACATTAAAACAGTAAAAGTAATAATCCACGACAGGTTCATATAAATAGAAGTCCAATCTGCTACCAGTGATTCAACCTGCGGCCAGTTCATGAAAGCTTTAACACTTGTGGTCTTAACATGCAACGTCTGGTAGCTTTTTTTCCCCAGGACTAACCGTCTGCTTGCTCGGAAAAGAAGTACTTAACGTGACCGGTTTTTGCTCGCACCAAAAAGAGAAGAAGAAGAAGAAGAACTTAGCGTGAGAAGTGATGGCAACCAAGAGTAACAGGCAAAGAAAAACAGAATCAACCACAGAAAGTTAAAGGAATTGTTTTTACATTTGGCGTAAAATGTAGAACAATTTGCTAGATTGATACCACTCACATGTTTATCTGTTAAACACAAAGCTGGAGATAGTTATCTTGGCCTAGCGTACATGCTGCAAGCAAAGGGATACAGCTTTGAACATAATAAAGCATAAATCTAACTCGTGTGTTGTTTGTCCAAGTAACTTTCAAGTTACATATTTCTACTGTCGTTAAATATCTGGTGTTATGTTAGAAAGAAACAACAGTCTGATATTTTTTCTTATAAGGCCTTTCTGCTGGAGCTAGCCTGCAGTCTGTACAGGTACATCCATACAGACTTCTAAACCTTAGCTTCAGTTCTTTAGCTTTATTTATTATCATGACATCATGTATAAAGCTAGAAATGCATATTTAGGACTAAAGGCTTTTAATTCTCTCACATACAGTTTAACCCTTGTGTCGTCCTCCCGGGTCAAACTGACCCCATCTCTTTTGACTGTTCCTTCTTTCCTTCCTTCTTCCCTCTTTATTCCTTTCCTTCCTTCCTCCTTACTCCTTTCTTTCCTTCCTGCCTTCCGTCCTTCCTCCCTTCCTTCTCTCCTAAATTCCTCCCTCTTTTCATCCTTACTCCTTTCCTTCCTTCCTTCCTTCCTCTCTTCTTTCTCTCCTTGCTTCCTTCCTCTTTTCCTCCTTACTCCTTTCCTTCCTTCCTTCCTCCTGTCCTTCCTTGACCTGAGGACAACAGGAGGGTTAAGTCACTCACTGTTTGTTAGCTAGCTAGCTACAGCTAATAACTAAAAACTACAAGCCACCTTTTATCAACTTTTTCCTGAGATCAAACACGTTAAAAAAAGCTATAATCTTGCAGAGGTTTATATACTGTCCTCACTGTAAACTGCATCCATACATACATGCTGTGCTAGGATGGAAAGCTTAAAAGGTGCAGCCACAGTAACTGCGGAGGCGAGGCATAGTTTCATATAAATATAGGGAGATGTTTTTAGCTGTCAGGAACAATCCTTCAGGTGGGTAGTATTCAAATTTTTATGTAGATTTTAGCACTGAGTCCTTAAAAGGGACGTATCATGTACATATCTAGGTCTACATTTATATTCTGGGACTGTACTGGAATATCTTTGCATGATTTACAGTTCAAAAATACTCCTTATTTATCTTATACTGGCCCCATGCAGCTCCTCAGTTCATCCTCTGTCTGAAACAGGCTGTTTTAGCTCCTGTCTCCTCAAGACCCCCACCCCCCCAAATGAGCCCACTTTGCTCTGATTGGCCAACGTTCTCATTGTTTTTCTCTTGTAGATATTTGAACCAAAATCCAAAATGAAATACACAAATAGGCAACACGAACAAACTGTAGAACAATCTTAGCAACAAAGACTTTCTGTTTTGACCATGCAAACAATCTGATGTCATTATGAGGAAGACGTAGAGGTAACTTTGCATATGAAGCATTCAGAGCAGGCTGAAACCCTGGCATCTGGCTTTCAGGGAGCATTTTTACATACACTTTGTTTAACCTTGATATCTGATATCATAACAGTATAAAAATAACAGAAAACAAAAAGCATGATATGTCTCCTTTAACTAGGCTACATATTCCATTACCCATACTTATCAATCACATTTTTTGGGATAGGTTTAATACCCAAACATACAAAATTTGCTCATCATGTCGTTTCAGAGTTACAGTAATTATGATTTTCTGATGTGTAAATAGAATTCGTCTCAATCTCCAAGTTGTAATTATGACTGGAGAACTTGTCAGATCATGTCAAGCAATGTAATTTTATCCATATATAGTATTTGCAACCGTCATACAACAAACTCAACGATGATAAAAACCTTCCTGCATGTCCTTAAAATGGGAATCTTTCTCAGTGTGGCATTAAAGCAGAAGGTATGCTGTATCATCTTACTTCCTCATTCATTACAAAATTCATTTCATACCCAGACATGCTGACGAGTTTCGGGTGTAAAGCGTTCTCCTTTTTCCTTTAAAAACTGAATTACATCATCATCTCTTAATCATAAAGCCCTACGGAGGTAAACAACACATATCTCAGCTAGATTACAGTCTGAAGCTGCCAGTGAGTGATTCTACAATACATCACTGGCTGCTTCTGCACAGCCACAAATGGAAACTGTTCCCATGTTTTCACCAACCTCTGAACAGATGAGGTAAGAGCGCTGGATAGTTTTATCTAGATAGCACTAGTTCATATGTGGCTCTGAGTCAGCCTATCTACTGTATATTCATTACCCCTAATACAAATGACTTGATGATAAGACGGCGTTCACCCAGAGGGGGTTAGCACAGAGAGCTATTGTTCTGCGGACCTGTTTTCTGACACAGCAGCTCTGTGTGAAAGTGTTTGACAGGACAAGCCCTTGCACCTTTGTCTGAGAGTCGTCAGCTGACTTTGGCTGAGCACTGCTGGATTGACACATCCTGACTTTGTTTGCACAAGGCCTGGCCATGGATGATTGATTACCCCTTATCTCCCCTGGCGAATCAGAGTCTTAATTGAGCACAGTTTTGTTACGGATCCCTTTCTCTGTCCATGAAAGGCTTGGCCGGTGCTCTGGCTTCTCCCTCGCGATGAATGGCTGCATTCTGGGCCAGACCATGCTGTGGGCGGGCCTTTGTTTCACTGACTGATGGCTTTGGGTTGTTGAACAGCTTCCAGGAGATCGTTACTGACTTGATCTGACAGCAGTAGTGACTGCCAGGGCCCGGTGGGCTCCGTTGCCAGCACAGACAGCTGCAGAGAGCAGGGGGCATCGTCCAAGCACACTGACCCCACTTGTATGACTGAGATCACCCACTGCAGCAACTTCGGTTTCACAGCCCACATTTCTTCATGCAGCAGATGTGCCCTCGAGCAAGGCATTTAATCCTTAATCACTCTGGTGGAACTCCTGAGTGGTCAACTCAAATCACAACCGCAGCACGCAAATCTTGGTCTGGCAAGACTCTACAGGCATGTGGTTGGGCTAAGGATGCTGTCAGTGGGCAAAGTGCCTAATTGATTTGCAGTCTATTGGATCAACCTTTTACCAGCCAGCACAGTTTTCTCCTATGAGCTCTTCCTTCACCTGATTGGCTGACTGCTCGCAGTGGAGTCGTTCTGCTCAGCATCATGTTTCTAACCTGTGGTTCTCTTGGACATGTCAGTGAACTTGAATGAATCTGAGGCAAGAATTAGGGCATTTAAGATGCTGAATTGTGCTTAAGTTTGGATCAGTCTTGTAGAAAATATGTTAATACAACTAATTTGTGTTGCTCATGGTTTTGAAATTGCTATCTGGATTGCATTCCCTGGCAAGGTGGGAAACATACAGACATATTGAGGTGGTTAGGGTGGGTTGTAGATGTAAAAAGCACAGGACTGTAGCAGCAGAGTCTGGGCTTCACATCCTGAATTGCACATTAAAAAAGCACTTTGTATAATTGTAGAAACAGGCAGTGGTTTTGGTTTAATGTTAACAAAGTAAACACATCATGTCTCATGCTTTAAGCCACTGTTGACCAAAGTCTTTCCTCTGACCTTAATCATGCTGCAAATACTTAAACATATGTGGATACCAAAACATATACCTGACCATTCAAAAATTAATCATGAGCTGATTTTTGTATTGCAAGAGCTAAAACTGTGGAGGAAACTAATGTTGCATGTTGTCAATGAACATTTTTCCATTAAAAACAACAGTATCATATGTTAATGTGATTTTTACCCTAATCTGTGAAACCACTCCTGTTCCTAAACCTAACAAAACATTCACCATTGCAGTATCAGATGATATTTTTGAAGCTTTTGGATATTTTGGAAAATACTGACAAACAATGGGCTTCATTCATAAACAGCACGTATGTACAAATCTATGCTTAAACTGTGTAAAGAGTAAAGTATATAGTAAACTTTCCCTGGATTAATAAAGGCTATGTCCATCTTATTGAGAAGGAGTAAAGGCTAACAGAAAGTAGGTGGTGCTGGTGGTGCTGATCAAACTGGCTGCTACTGCACTTTTTAATTGCCTACATCTCCAAGCACGCTGGAGTGTGTGTTTTTTATCTAATTTGTATTGCACAATAAAGCTCTATTCAGACTTTATCTATGAAAAACAAGAGCTACACTTTCAAATGAGGGTCAGCTAGAAGTATGCGATGAAGGTCACAAACATGGCACAAAAATGCCTTTTGTTTTTACGACTATCTTCTCTCTTTATTTCCCTTTCATAAGCTTTAAATGGTCGTCCTCCAACTTCGATAAGCATTTTTTTTTCTGCAAAGCACAGAGCTGTTATTTTGCTTCTGCACTTAAACTGTAATTAATGGTTCGCCGGTCTCATTTGGGAAACAAATCTAATTACGCACTCCTATAGTTCATACTTTTACAAATAGCTGACAAATTCAGATTAACATGTCATGCTCAGTGAGTTGTTTTTTTGCTATTTTCTGTGGCTGTTGTCGAACACGTACACTAGTGAGGGGCTGAGGGCCAACGACAGCTGACAAAATCTTCCAAATTCAGCTGGATTCAGATTGGCTCGAGGAAGCAGGAGACGGGGACCAGCATCTGCAAAAAAACAAAATCTCCACTACACTCTCTCTACTGCACTTGCCTCTGGAAGTGAGGAGAGACGAAAGCCAGATTGGTCCTGCGGCACTGACCTCGCCTGAACTCCCAACATCACAGGAACTGATTCCTTTTAATGCCTCTTTGCCTAGCAGGCACTTTCCTGACAAAAAAAAAAAAAAAAAGAGCCCCGGAACGGCAAGCATTCTCAACACATTTTCCATTTGTACAGCTGGATGTTTAATGAGGCGGTGCAGGTTAAGATTCAGGTTAAGTGCCGAATGTATTACAGCAGCGGGGGCTCACTGGAGACCTGAACTGATGACCCTCTATTCATTAGCTGCTTTCTCTTCCTGCTAATGGATACAGTAGACGGAGCTGTTGCAGCCTCATATCTTAGAGATTGTGATTTGTCTAGTTTTCCTCTCAGCATCTTAACGCTTTGTTGTCTGTAAAGCTCAGAGACAAACCTACTTGTACAATGAATTTGATTTGACTTTTAATCATCAAACACCTGTTCCTAGTAAGAGGGGGTGAAAAAAGGCAGCTCAAGGCAGACAAGAAGTCAGACTGAGAGGAATTCACAGAGTGGCAGAGCGCTATGGTCCTGTTGGCGTTTTCTCTTTCATAAGCTTTTAGGTGGCTGTGACAGAAAGCAGACACGTCACAGTGAGCCAGCATCCCTGCTGCGGCTCCGTGAGAAAAAACCAACAAAACCTTTTGATATTTAAACGTACATACACTCGTCTGCTTTACAGTGATGCGCTTCATCTCTCACCTGAGGTATGAGGAGAAGTTCAAAGCACATAACTAAAACTTTATATCTTATCAAAAATGAGTCTTACAACCTCAATACATTTAAATAAAATCTGCAAGGGTAGACAAAATATTTCAATCTGCTTTGAACTGAAATCCCCCTTGTTAAAAAAGCTCTGCAGATATAAGTGTGTGTCTCTTAAAACAAGAGAGAGAGCACGGCAGGTTCAAGCACAAAAAGACGAAAAGCAGCAAAATACTTCTGCTAAAATGTACTAAACTAAAATGTTCTCCACAAGTTAATGAATAGAGAAGACTACTTGTGGTCAAAACTACTTTTTCATCTTCAATAGATTTACTATTTACTATTACTTACTTATTTACTATATAATAAACTAGAAGAATTCATAAATGTTCATGTGACTCTTTTTGATTGCCAAGTAGCTGCACCAGAATTAAGAAAACATGAACTCCAATAATAATAATAATAATAATAATTATTATTATTATTATTATTATTATTAAGCTGCATTGCTATTTTTTCCCTCATTCACTTATTTTTTTTACTTACTTTAAGAATAAAATATTTTAATGACTCAGTTAAAGGCAAGTCCCTTCATTTTATTTCTTGAAAATATTGCATTATGTAACAATACATTTTTGGACATTTTGCAAAAAAATGCAATTTGGTACAAATTAAAAGAAAATTGTAGAAATTAAAAGTGTTGAGTTGGTTGGTAAGTACCTGCTCATTAATTGGGATAATGCATAGTTGTTTTACTTGCCAAAATTCGTAATGAATTAGATTTTTAACAATAGTTGTTTTACTTTTTCCTTTAAGACAAAAAATAAATAAATAAAACATTATAATGAGTGTGGGTCTGACAGTAATTTCGGTACCACTTAAGCAAAACTTACTTTTTAACTAATTTCCTGGATATTTTTCCCTAATGTCATGGATAACAGTTACACAGTTAAACATTTTTTTGAACTGTTATGTAATGTAGTAGAGTAATATATAAAATGCACTCATTATGGAGTCTTTAAGAAATAATCTAAAGGCTATGTTTGACACACTAAACTAAACAATGAAAACTAACCAGCTGAAGTACTTTAACACACCTTTACTGTAAAATGTTACAATCAACTGGTAAAAGCTGCTAAATGACTGAGAAAATCTCCAGGAAATAAGTATAAAATTGAAGGACCTGTTAAATAAAGCGTTACCAGGAGATTTCCAGCAGTACAACGGCAATAATGAAAAGCCACGTAAAGAGCATACCATGTGTGACCGAACTTTATTGTGCCTGACAGAACAGGACACTGCTGTTAAAGTGTTCTCCAGGGCCCGATAACAAACGAGGTGTCTGTCTGTGTGTTAATTTCAAACATGGCAACCAAATGTAGATCCTGAGGGCCAGTTTAAGTCCCATCCTGCCTGCTCCCCCCCCCCCTCCTCCCCTCCACTCCCACCTCCCCAGCAGTTTCTCACTGCTGCACAGAGCACCTGTCTCCGCTATAATCACAACAGCGCACGAGAAGCCCCTCGTCTCAGGGTCATTAATTCACCGTGACTACGTACAGAACAGTTGTGCGTGTTAGTGTAAACATTAATTTTGGCCGGCAGCCATACCATCCTGCCATCCAACAGCTGAGGCCGAACAGAGGCCGAGCTGAGGCCGATCCCAGAGGGGAGATCTCCTCAGAAAGAAGCCATCTACAGTATCTGAGCCTGATGGGGAATCAATCACGGCCCCCTCTCCTGGATCAGACTGACCTCCTGTTTCCCAGCCGTGTTTGTAAATCCCATCTTCTCATGTACGAGGACACTGTTTGCTTACTAATCGCCCCCTCGTAAGCTAGAATGCCGTCACACAGATCCGTGATGGGCTGCTGGCAGAGATGTGGAGCTCTGAAATGTTTATTTGATGAATGCTGCAAATGGGGCATTAATCGGCTTATCAAACGCATTTGCTTGACACAGATGACAAAACAAAGATGTTTAAGGGTGTGTGTTTATTTTGGGGGTAAGTGAACAGTTGAACTTTTAAAGCTCTTGTCTTTACTTTGCTGTCTAGTCATATCATTGCTATTCACAGTCTGTAACTCCTCAGGCTGTTGAAGGACTCAGACACTTTAGTAAAGCCTTTGTGAGTGAAGTTAAATACAATGAGCAGCAGTTTCATTTAAATATGATTCTTCATTTATTAGCAGATTGACCTTTACTTAATCACAAGTAGAGACATGAGTTGTTTATTGGTTACTTGAATTTTTCGGTTACTTATTTGCATTTTTTTTCATCATACTTTTATTATTTTTATTGTGTATTTGATATTTTAAAAAAAATAAAAATAAACAGGACTTTTTTTATTTGTAGATTTGCTCGGCTCCAGCTCAAAACTGTACATCATTGATTGTATAAAAAGATGGATGTCATGATAATTCCCCAAAAGTGAAGCCAAAACATCTGGATCGCCCCCCTGGTGGCTGGCTCCAGTACAGCTCATAAATCCTGCTTGCTCAATGTTAGCAGATCAAACCAAAAAATCAAAATCATGTCAAATAAACTTTCCCCAAACATGAAGTTGTCTGTCCAACTTCACATTTTTCTGATAAGAGTTATCTGATGACTGCACAGACTCTGGCTCCAAATTACGTGACACAAGCAAGATGGCAGCTTCCGGTAAGGAGATATTTTGGCTTCACTTTTGCATAGCGGCAGGAAGTGAAGACACGTCACCCATGTTTATACACAGTTGATGGTCTGCACTCAGATATAATGTAGCTTGCATAGATTGCCTTTTCTTTATAAGCCCTTCTCCTCACATTCAGGCTGCTTCTGTGCAAATGTGAAACATCCGCTGTCAGATTTCTACTCTCACTCTCAGATGTTTTGTGCATAACCCTGTCAAAATTCCCAATTCCCAATCAATAAAATACCAGGTATTGTGTTGACCAATAAAATCATCACTACATTCACTTCACTTACAGCTTTCTTTACGAGCAGCTAGCTATCACACTCTCAAATTGAGCAATCTTGGTTTTAGGAACAAAATCTCACACACATCAGATTAAAAACATCAATAATAGATCTATACACCAAATTCCATTATAAAAACTAGTCATGCATACACTACACTACTAAATTTCAACTTTTTTTATTGTGTTTTGTAATCACTTTAAAGGAACTCTGGTGCGCAATCAAGAGTGCATCTGTGCTCATCATAAAAAAGATATAATTGACTTAGTGTATGTGACAGAAAACAAGTTTTAGGAATGTGGAAAAGTCATAAAATCTGGGTGAAAATTGCTTTCACGACCTGTGCCCTATTTAAAAGCCTCTGTATTTTCCCTGTGCGGATCTGCAAAGACCTGAAAACAACAACCGTCATTTGATTAAAGAGGTCTATCTACACTGATCAGATTCAGTAAACTGTACCCATGTGGCAGTACACGCAGGTTTAAACAAACCATCAGAATTATTTACTGCCACTATCTTAACGGTGAGAGCTGGAGTACGTACTGTTCTGTTCATCGCCTACACCCTCGTTGTCCCCATCACACAGGAAAAAGAGATAAAAATTAAGAACGTGTCCTCAACCCCTCACTGTGTAGATAATAAAGATTTAATAGGTGACGTGGGGGTGGAGGGGGGGGGGGGGGGGGGTAGCTGTGTGGCAGTGGTGGCCATACATCTCCTTCTCTGCCTCAGTCCAAACAAAGCTCTCCGGGTACAGAGCGCTCAGGACTGTCTCCAGGAATAGCCCGATTCTGGCACCGCTCAAGGCCTTATAAAGCCAGGTACAGAGTCCGGATGCCAGGGATCGAGCTGTCTCTGGGCTCGGACGCCAGAGAGGAGCTGAGATACTGCAGGGGTTTCTTTAGTCTTTACAGCCAAGCCATGTTTTCTCCACCGCTACCCTCTCACACTCTGACAGGAAGCTCTGTGATAGATCAGGGCTCATCCGCGACTTTTCACACAAAGACACAGAACTGGATGTCCTTTGTTACACTCTAGAGCTCTTTGGGAGAAACCTGCAGCGTATGATAGATATACTCGAGTTATTACTGCTGACTATTTGGAATTAAACATCCTATTTCTTGCTTCCCTAGATGTGGTAATAAAAAAAAAAAAGAAAGTATGGTGACCAGTTCCTCTCTGGATGACATGCTTACAGTGGATGCCGTTTAAGGGGACAGATTTGATTACTCACTTCCTCGACATGGAGATTTCCTGCCGAACCCAACAACATGAAATCAGTCTCACAGATAGTTTAGCCAAGTTTCACTGAACGGCTTTGGCAGCTGCATGCAGGTTATTAAACAGACAGCTCTGCACACTGCTAGATATGTCCAAGAAACCAGGATTATGCTCATGTAGACCAGCTACCACCCACTCTCTATGAGTATGCAGCATCCACACACGACAGCAGACTACACATGGCAGCTTCTTTATATGCCCAGAAATCCAAATTTGAGACAAACTTATACTCAAAATGTGCAAAAAATACTGACCCCAAGTTTTCTTTGATGATTCATTTGTGGTTATTTTAGTGAATTCAGTTTTAAAACAGGAATATGGAACATCTAACCACCCTTAACCCTCCTGTTGTCCTCGAGTCAAGGAAGGAAGGGAGGAAGAAGGAAGGAAGGAAAGGAGGTTGGGAGGAAGGGAAGAAGGGAGGAGGGAAGGAAAGGAAAGGAAAGGAAAGAAGGGAGGAAGGAAAGGAAGGAAGGATGGAGGAAAGAAGCAAGAGAGGAAGGTAGGAGGGAAGGAGGAAAGAAGGAAGGAGGGAGGGAGAAAGGAAAAGAGGAAGGGGGAAAGGAAGGAAAGAAGGACAGAGGAAGGAAGGGAGGAAGGAAGGAAGGAAGGAGGGGGGGGTTGAGGAAGGAAAGGAAGGAAGGAAGGAAGGAAGGAAGGAAAGAAGGACAGAAGGAAGGAAGAAAGGGGGATGGAGGAAGGAAAGAAGGAAGGGAGGAAAGAGAGAAGGAGGGAGGGAGGAAGGATGGAAGGACATCAAAGGGACACAAATATAGTTCCTAATACAGGACTTGTTGTAGATAGATTGGTGCTTTGGTGCTTTGGTGCTAAGAACTCTGGAAAATCTTCACTTAATTATTTATAAATTACCAAATAAAATACTTATCGACTGGTAATTAACGCTGGGCCTTCGGGGCTCTGAGCTACTTTGCCTGGTTAGCAATCCAGCCTTGATCCTTGCAAAGATCGTTCCTTATTAAGTCCCTGTGATAGTTTTTAAGGTGAAAGATCCACCTGTATTTAATTTATAATCATAGATGGGTGACAAGGTTTAAAAAACAAACAAAAAAAAACCTACTTCAGTGTCTTTGTGTGCTTTAACAGCTTTACATGGATTGACTCTGATTATGAAAAAAAAAAAAAGATATTCCCTCATTTGGTATTTAGATGATGGTGGTGAGTCGCTCCTAAATCTCCCACAGGTTTCCAGTTGTGTTGAAATGTGGTGATGGAGAAGCCCCTAGCGGATCATTTATATCATTTTCATAATGATCAAACAACGCAGTGAACCCTTGGGTCCTGTATAAAAGCATTTATCATGTTTGTTCACTAATTTATTCAGCTTCTACTGTAATTTGTCAACCCTCACTGTATTACTAATTGGGCATATTTACAATTACATGACATTTACTGTATTTGTTATCATTCATTTAACGACAGTAACTTATTTTTTGATCAGTAGACTACACATGGCACATGGCAGCTTCTTTACATGCCCAGAAATCCAAATTTGAGGCAAACTTATACTCAAAATGTGCAAAAAATATTGACCCCAAGTTTTCTTTGATGATTAATTTGTGGTTATTTTAGTGAATTCAGTTTTAAAACAGGAATATGGAACATCTAACCTCCCTTAACCCTCCTGTTGTCCTTGAGGAAGGAAGGAAGGAGGGAGGGAGGAAGGGAATAAGGGAGGAGGGAAGGAAGGAGGGAAGGATGGAAAGGAAGGAAGGAAGGAAGGAAGGAAGGAAGGAAGGAAGGAAGGAAGGAAGGAAGGAAGGAAGGAAGGAAGGAAGGAAAGAAAGAAGGACAGAGGAAAGAAGGAAAGGAGGAAGACGGGGAGGAAAGAAAGGGAGGAAGGAAGGAAGGAAGGAAGGAAGGAAAGAAAAGAAGGATGGAAAGGAAGGAAGTAAGGGTAGAGGAAAGAAGCAAGAGAAGAAAGTAGGAGGGAAGGAGGAAAGAAGGAAGGAGGGAGGGAGAAAGGAAAAGAGGAAGGGAGGAAGGAAGGAAAGAAGGAGAGAGGAAAGAATGAAGGGGGATGGAGGAAGGAAAGAAAGAAGGGAGGAAGGAAGGAAGGAAGGAGGAAAGGAAAGAAGGACAGAAGAAAGAACGAATGGGGATGGAGGAAGGAAAGAAGGAAGGGAGGAAAGAGAGAAGGAGGGAGGAAGGAAGGAAAGGAAGGAAGGATGGAAAGGATTTATTTATTTATTTTTATGCATGATGCTTTTAAAGTATAGAAGCCCTGCGGAAACACTGAATCATTTCATTTTATTAATTTTTCTTGGCCTAGAAGTTTTGAACTGTAATGACACAGAGTAAAAATGATTAGTAAACCTTGAGTGGGTGTTTAGTGTCAGAGTAACTCTGGGCAGACAGACTGTTGTAGTGGAAAATCAAGTGACGTGGTTTCAGAAACAAGGCACTGCATCATCTCTGGTCCGCAGCCACAGAAGCTGCATTTAGGTTTTGAGTAGAATCTCTTTTTAATCAGAAGCCGATAGCCTCATCTTTCCGGTTTTGATGTCGACAAAAAACTGCTTTCTCCCAGAGTCAACTTTATTATCTTTGTGAGAACGTTCTCCCTCATTTCCTGACTTCCGACTGTTCCCACAGCGGCTCCCTTTACCTGCAGACGGAACAGGAGGCAGATTTAGACGCGAGGTCAGCGTGACCTCAGCGGTGTGATAGTGAGAAAAACAGACAATGTGTTTTAGTTGATCTCTAATGATGTGGGAGAAGAGTGTTTAAGACTGCCGGGCTTCCTGCTCTGTATCTCCACCTCTCCCACTCACCGGCTGTGAGTGTAAATCAACTTCCTGAGGTTGCTACAGGTTCTCTATTTTTGTCTGGCTCCTGATACAAAAATATCTGTTCATACCTGTCCTCTTTAAGAAGGCTGTTTTTTGGGTCTCTTATTTCTAATTAGGGGAACTTTCTTTCTTTCTTTCTTCCTTCCTTCCTTTCTTTCTTCCTCTCTTCCTTCCTTCCTTCCTTCTTGCCTCCCTTTCTGTCTGTCCTTCCTTTCCTTCCTCCATCCCCCTTTCTTCCTTCTTTCTGTCCTTCCTTCCTCCCTCCCTCCTTCTTCCCTTCCTTCCTTTCCTTCTTTCCTTCCTTCCTTTCTTCCTTTCCTTCTTTCCTCCCTCCCTCCCTCCTTCTCTCTCTTTCCTCCCCCTACCCTCCTCCCTTCCTTCTTTCCTCTCTCCTTCTTTCCTTCCTTCCTATTTTCCTTTCTCCCTCTCTCCTTCCTTCTTTCCTTTCCTCCCTCCCTTCCTTCCTTCTGTCCTTCCTTCCTTCCTTCCTTCCTCCCTCCTTCCCTCCTTCCTTTCCTTCCTTCATCCTTCCTTCATCCTCCCTTCCTCCCTCCTTCCTTTCCTTCCTTCGTCCTCCCTTCCTTTCCTTCCTTCGTCCTCTCTTCCTCCCTCCTTTCCTTCCTTCTTCCTCCCTCCCAGTCAAAAGAGATGGGGTCAATTTGACCCAGGAGGACGACAGGAGAATAAACCACAACATGTCATTTTGTGTTTCTACGTGTTTTAGACAGAGAATATGTAGCGTGGGTGTAGAAGGTTTGTTTCTGTCTACAGGTTCCTTTTATGGAGCTCGGATGAAACCTTCACTCAAAAATATGTTTCCTTCTTGTTCCTTCAGTTTGATGTTTAAGCTGTGTGATGTCTCACCGTGCAGAAAGCAGAATGATGTATGTGCACACGTTTGTTTTCACATTCATCTGCTGAAAGTGGAAAGTTTCTCTGAGTTTAACATGAGTACCTACGAGCATGATTTATTTACTATCACAACTACTCTGGGAGCCAATCGAGGGCCAACTTACAAGAGCGTGATGTGGAAACTTGAAGCATGCAGAGAATTAACTTTACAGTGAAGTAGGAGACATGTTGTGTCTTAGATTCAATTTTTTGGGGGAAGCAGTAGATTCTTGTAACATGGTAATGTTTTGGTAATGTAATATATTATTCCAAGTAGAGGATTATATGTCCTAAAACATATTTTTTGAGGGGATCTTTAAGTAATCAAAGAAGCAGTAAGACTTACTTTTTCAATGTGTCAAAGTGGAATTTGCATAAATTCAGCTTGTGTCATCGTGCGGTTTCACATGAGGAAATAACATTTGAAAGCTAAAATGGGAGAGTTGATTTTTTAAAAACTGCACAAATTTCAGGGACTTTTCACAGACAGTAAAACTAGTCTTGTGGTCTTCTCCAATATGTCAAGAAATCTAATTTCTGGCCATATTTCAACATCTGCAGACCACTGACTCCCTCTGTTATATCACAGGGATTTAGTCTTAATTCCAATGTCCTTCACTTTTTTTTAAATAATAATTTTTCCCTCCTGTTCTCACAGCTCTTCTTATTCATGGCAGCTGTAGAAAGTTTGTTTTGCCACTCAGTAGCAGGGTTGAGGCGGTTATTGCATGTGAAAAAGTGACAATACATACCTTCAATTATCTTAATTATACACAACTGCCTGTAACTGTACACTGTGGTCTTTAAAACCCACCTCAGTCTCTGGGGTTGATCAGTTAAGTCAACTTAAAGCCAGCTGTAATGCACTGCAGCTTTCAGGAGCTAATGGAAACTTAATTAGCATCTTGTAGCTTATGAACACCGACTGCTGCTGTACTACATGTAAAACTTGTGAAAACAAATCAGTTTATCGTTGCAGACTGTGTTACAGTGAGCGCCGGCGAGAATGTGAGAGCAGAAAACAAGACGATGAGAGGAGGGGGAGAGAGAGTGGGTGACTCATCTGTGTCTGACAGACTGTAATTACTGCATTGTCACAGACAGAAATAGGGTATATGGATGCTGTTTAAATGGCCTTTTAATAGCACAGAGGGGTACTTAGTGATTTCTAATCATTCGTGGCGGCAGCGGGTGTAATTCCGTTTCTTAATCTGATCTCATTAGCGGGTCTGCGTCTATAGCGGTGATTTATATTGATCGTCAGACTCTCTGCTCAAAAGCTGGAAGTTAATTAAGCGATAAACGAGGAAACAAATTAGTGAGTTCTAAATGCTGATGTTTTTGCACGGGGGGGGGAACTCCTGTTGGGAAGTGTGAGGACACAAATATAAACAAAGTCAAGAGAGTCCAACTGTAACCTGCAGGATGCTCATATGGCTCTTATGAACATTTATCTGTAGCTGTATAATTTCCTTCATATCTGATGGAAAAAATGCCCATTTTAAATATCCTGACATGACCTAAAAAAGTCCAGTTTAATGCAGTAAAATGCCTGATGTGATTGTAAAAATGCCCAGCTAGTAGCTCTCCTGATTTAGCAACTTTATGCTAACTAACTAACTAACTTCCTAATGAGCCAAATTTCCCATGTAGGTCTCATTTAGCGACTGAATTTATGACACAAATGGCATGAAATTACATGTTAAAATTTTAAAAAAAAGGTTATTGATGGCATGCAAAATGACCTCAGGAATTGGCGAGTTATTCGTGCACCATTTAGTGAGACCAGATTGATCTGTTTGAAGCCTTTGTTGCTAACCTTTCGTGGGTTGTTTGCGTTGTCAGATCAGTTTGGGGCTTAACATGATTGGATGTAGTTTCCATTTTGAGAAAAGAACAAGAAAAAGTAGCCTCTCTGCAAATGGTCAGCCTCTGGATGGGGTCTTAAAGAGACAGGAAATAAACCGGCTTGTTAAAGACACAGGCTAAACTGAGCAGCTGCTTAGAGAGCCAGTATAACATAAATATGAATTTTTAACTATAAATCATACAAAGACAGTCCAGTTGAGCCCCAGGATATAAATATAGACCTCGAAATCTGCATGATACAGTACCCCTCTTTAACCCTTTACATACTGTTCATATTATGTAATGAGTCTCTACAACAATTCACATTAATACATTCACCATCAGTTTGATTTACAATCACTATTTTATGGTCCAGTTGAACATTTGATGTATGTTTTAACCCTTGTGTTGTCCTCCCGGGTCAAACTGACCCCGTCTTCTTTCCTTTCGTCTGTACTTCCTCCACCCCCCCTTTCTTCTCTCCTTCTTTCCTTCCTTCCCTCCTTCCTCAGTCTCTCCTTCTCTATTCTTTCCTCTGTCCTTGTTTCCTACCTTTCTCCCTTCCTTCTTTCCTCCCTCCCTCCCTCCTTCCTTCCTTCCTTCCCTCCTTTCTTCCTTCCTTCCTTTCTCCTTCCCTCCCTTGACTCGAGGACAACAGGAGGGTTAATGCTCATTTTTTAAATTTTTTTAGTCTACATTTGCCAAACTTGTACATTTCCATATATAAAAATGTGTATTAGCTAACCATGTTAGGAAAAGTCTGGCTAAAAGAAATGTACAGAAGGTGTTTTTACAGCTCTCAAATGTAAAAATGGGTGAAATCTGAACCCTGGATAGTATGTAGGGGTTAATATTCGCAGCATTATGTAAATTGTATAAAGAGCTTTGAAAAAATAATAAATGCTTGACTGCGATTGAAAAATGACATAATGACTGACACACACACAGAATAGATTCATGTATTTAAAATGAAAAACTTGCGGCTCCAGTTATAGCACACTGTGAGAATAGAAGAGGACAGACAGCCGTGACCATTATTGTCAATGCAGCGCTTCTTCATTTTGTAATCATTATCTCTTTAACCAGACATTGAACATTCATTATGACGTTACGACTTTGCCAATAGAGAACAGACTGTTGAAGACATTTACGGAGATCAGTGCAACTTTCCCCTCTTTTTCGCCAATGTTGGATGGAAATGAACCTTGGAGTGATTTCTTTTTTTTTTCTTTTTTTTTTCAATTAATTTCTATCTATTTAACCAGAAGCGCTGCATTAGCCATCAGGTTGTGATGTGGTGTTGATACCGCAGCCAATGAAAATAGCCTTTAGCAGAAGAGGGACAATCCGAACTAATGCATGTACCCAGGAGAAAATAATTGAATTTTTATCTATTTTACACTATAATGAATCCTTAGACATTAGCAAGGACTGAGTTCTGAGGACTTTGCAGAGTATGGGTAATTACTTAGTGGGAGCTGGATCTATCTATGAGGGAGGGAGAGAGAGAGAGAGAGAGCGAGAGCGAGCGAGAGAGAGAGAGAGAGACAGAGAGAGAGAGAGAGAGAGAGGCACTCATTATAGTGGAGGCTGAGGAGGACACATACAACCCTACATATACATTTGTCTGTTGTGTGGTTTCATTTCAGGAGCACAGGACCCCCCGAAACTACTTCATCATCAGATAAAAGAAATAATGCAAACTGCAATCAGCTCGTGAGAGAGATTGTACATGTCTGAGGAACATATGTGAGTGATTATGTATTAGTGTGTTTATATGTGCGTCTCTGAACAAGATTAAAAGTCTAAAAGCCCGAACCCCCCTGCTAGTGGCCCCCAATGCTATTACGCTCCATGACATGAAACGGTTAAGTTGATCATTAGACTGAATTGCCATTTTGTTTCACTTCATTAGTTCAGTCTGACATCAACTTTTAAGTTAGGAGATATTTATATAGGTTTGCCCAAACCAATCAGCAGTAAGTGATGTATCCGTCTCGCCAGCACAATTGTATTTTTTTTTTTTTCTTAAGATTTTGTTGGCCTTTATTTATCAGTAGACCGACAGGAAACATGGGAGAGAGAGAGAGGGGGGTGTGACATGCAGCAAAGGACCTCCGATCGGGATTGGAACCGGGGTCGGCTGCGTATATGGCATGTGCTCTAACCACTCGACCACCTGCTCACCCACCAGCACAATGTTTAAATCAAATGCACCAAAAGCTTTAAACTTTATGGACAATTAAAACCACAATTTCATTTGAATTTGATCATTAGGTTTAGAGATACAACATCTTTTCATGGATGTGTCACAGGGCCACCAAAGTTATCGTGAAGCATTTTGTGAGGATAATAAATGTTTACAATCAAATTAATGACAATGTGATGATAACTGCGTTGGACTGAAGCACTGGGCGGTTAAACAATGTCCTCATCCTCAGCTGTTATGGCTCTAATGTGTATTGTATGTATGTGTGTATATATTTCAACATCAACACGTCTAGTATGTTTGTTTTCGGGGAGATTTTGTGTGTTCACATGTCAGGATGAGATTGAGTGTTTCTATCCGTGCTCTTGTTTGCGTGTGCATATGTGCGTGAATGTGTATGTATATATCAGTTGGGGTCAAACCCATTGTTTGTATTAAAGGGTCAGTTTCACAAACACAACACATCAGCAGAGGGAAAAGACTGCGGAGCTGAGAGTGTTTTTTTCTAAGAGTGGGGCTGCCTTTGCTGCTCAGTCAACCATTGCTTATGAAATCATCACCTAAATCTCCACAGATACGCAACTGTTGTCAATGGACTCATCGGCCTCTCCCTCTGCCCCGCCCCTCGCCCTCTGTTCCAAAAGAAAAGGCCTTGTCCTCGCCTTCCCTCCTCCGAGAATCCAGAGGGGGATTAAGACGAAGGTACCAAAACGAGACGGCCAAAGACCAGCATCCTCATGAAGAGTCTATTTCACACATGAGTGTGCCTCCATCTCATGCTGTTGGCCACTCTTTGAATGGGCAGAGGGAGAAAATGGAGGAGGGGGGGGTTCCAATTGATCTCTTTAAGCCGTTGGGGCTTACTTAACTCATCCAGGAGCAGGCACTCTGCTGAAGGTATCGCTAAGGCCCCACTTTGCATGAGAAAACCAGGATTAATCCAAATATTTATCCGTGCTGAGAGAGATGTTTTCCCAGTCTTTACATCCCCGAAAGAATTCTGCACATTTTTCCCTTTGAAACTCTAAGATTATTACATTCTGTCCTCCCTAAAGTCTAGTTTGCATTGTAGCTGGAGCTGAATATAGGAAACCCTATGCATGGAGTGAATTGGAAATGACCAAAAGCATGGCATAAATATTTCACAGAGTTAAAATTCAGCGTCTCCTGCTCCAGGAAAGAGCTCCTGGTAGCACGGAGACTGAATTGAAAGTGAGAACGTCTCACTGAGGCGTTACTGAAAGGAGTGTGCGCCGCAGTCAACTTGGCTGCCGTCTACCTGCAGACAACAACGGCACCACTTGTGAGACGTGTCTGATGTCAAAGCTGTCACCACGGTTACAGCCGGTAACGACGTCATTTGACAATTCTCTCAGAAGACACCGAGAAACTCCCTGGGACACCCGTCTCTCCGCTGCGAGGTGTCCATGGCAACTGCAAGCAAGCCGAGCGTACTGTAATTCAATTGATATCTCACACTCTGCATGCATCCAATCTCCTCATTCAACCCGACTCATCTCGCTCTCTCTCTCCCTCTCTCTCTCTCTGTTTTCCTCTCTCTCCTCAAGGCTGCCACTCTTACTTTACCTATCGTCTCCTTCTCTCTCTCTTTCCTTCTGCCTCTCTCTGAAATGTTGCATAAGTTTTAAATGAAGGCTGGCAATAATCTACATTTTTCTTCCTGTTAACAAATCCCAGGAATGTTTATCTGTGTAGCCAAAACCTGAGATTATTCGATACCAAACTTGCTCATTTATTGTCCAAAAACTATTAAATGTGCATAAATCATCCATTGCTGCACTGTGTGGCATGTTCCTTCATTACAATAAACATGGACACATTAGTAGCGAACCAAATGTGTATTGATTACTCTAAAGGTGCATCTCCTTTGTTTTCAGGAATCGGTGAGGGGAACACAGACAGTATTGATTGATGCACTCACACATGGAATTAGTTTAAAATAACCTAAAGAAAGAAAAGAGGCGGTTTTATCCTTTAAGCATATTTCAGAAATTTGAAAGTGAAATGGGAAAACAGTGCATGTTTCCATTAAATACCTTTTATATTCAATACAGTGCCAATAGCTCTCTGACACATATTGCATATTTGGATTCTGCTTCCCTCCCTAACAAGTGATTTGAAAACACAGGAGGTGCATGGAGAGGTTCCCATCTGGACCCGAACCAGGCCCCCACAAACAACAGCCATACTCTTTTTTTTCTTTTTTCCTCTTTCTAGTCTTTCTGGTTTCTGGCGTTGGAGGTTTGCAACAGTTAGCGGCAGCATGACATGAATGCTTCATCTATAGCAGGTACTGGATTGTTACACTTACATCTATCCTCACTATCATCACTTCTGCACCTCTTTTTTTTTTTATTATTCCTCAACTTTTTTTTTTTTTACCACTTCAATAAAACCTTAAAATCATTTCTGGCCTTTTGAGCTGTGGTTTCGCAATGCACAAAATAAACATGTGCATCAAATCAGGTGGATGGAAATGGATGGATGAATCGGTGGATGAGTCAGAATGATTTTCGAGATCGTAAAAAAAAACGACAAAATCTGCAAACGGAATTAAATACGGTACTTTAAACCTATTTCCAGATGAATTCAGCTTGTTTCAACTCCAGAGTCTTTTTTCCTGATTCTAGTTCAGTACACTGCCCGATTCTGCCTCAGTTTCTATTAGCAACAAGTTGTATCTGTAACTTTGCCCAACAATAAGAAATAAATAAATAAATAAATAACAGCTCAGGTATTTCACCCTAAGTCTTCATAGGTTTGTGCTTTATGCTCTATGTGACCATGTGCTTTAGTTTTTTTTACTACTTTTATTATTAATGTTGTATAGGGTTGCAAAGGGGTGGAAAATTTCCAGAAAGTTTCCGGTACATTTCCATGGGAAATTAAACTGGGGAATTTTGGAAATATTCCAAATTGGAAACTTTCCATGGGAATTATGGGAATTAATGGGAATTAAATGGGAATTTATGGCAATTGAGGGTAATTTAGTGGAAAGGTGAGCATGTGATAGCATAGATATTCAACTGTACTGCATGATATCTCGTTGTTTTAGTCAGGATTATGCTAAAATATTATTTTACACAACTATATTTAAGTTCGATAATAAGAACATACCTTCAGTTTAGTAAATTCCCGGTTTATTCCCATTAATTCCCGTTAATTCCCATGGAAAGTTGCAACCCTAATGTTGTATCATCATTCTGATTTATCTCTTCCTATTTCCAGATGAATTCAGCTTGTTTCTATCATTTTTCCTGATTCTAGTTCAGTACACTGCCTGAATTTCTATTAGCAATAAGTTTATTTTTGTCTGCCCAACAATAATAAATAGATAAATAACAGCTCAGGTCTTTCACCCTAAGTAAGTCCATAGGTTTGGGCTTTTTACTACTTTTATTATTAATGTTGTATCATTATTCTGATTTATCTTTATTGTGTTTGTTTTTCCTCTGTGTAAAAAGCACTTTAGATAAAATACATTGTGTTTAAAGTGCTATATAAATAAAGTAATAATCTAAAAGCACTGGTTCATTTTTTACTTGGAATGAAGGTTTCACTTGTTGAAGAAATGTAAGGGCTCTATAACAGATAAACTTTCTTTGTCTTCATCTCTTACATACTCTATTACTTTCTTTCTCCATATCTCTCTTCCTCTCTTTATTCTCACTTTCTTCCCTCTCTGCTTCTTCCATTTTCTCTGCCTCCCGTCTCTTTCCATCTCCTGTTTGTTTTTCCTTTATGTGCCTTCACTGACTGTGCCTCCCTTTGCTTACTCTTCTCTTTCTTTCTTTCTCTTTTTTTTCTTCTTTGTCTTGTGTCTCCCTATTTTGCAACTCTATTTCTTTATTTCATGCCTCGTCCTTCCTTCCAAGCACTCTCTCCCCCTGCCTCCCCGTCTGAAGGCCTGTCCTTGGGAACTATTCTGTGAGAGTAAACTGTTAGCTTGGCTCCAGCAGTATCTCAAGCTTTGCCATAAATCGTGCTGTCAGACACACAGGCTAGCGTTGGGTCAACCCGGTAGCATAGTTTTCTATTCATTCTTCTTTCTTTTCTTTTCTTTTCTCCTTTTTTTTTTTTTTTTTTTTTTTTGCTTTTGTCTTGGAGGACCGACCCCTCTCCTTCGCCGCTCAGTCTGTGGTGCTGGAGATTTCTCTGGCCTGATGGTTGATGGTGGTGGTGGTGGTGGTGGGGTGGGGGCAGAGAGGGTAGGACTGAGGGTCCCAGAGAGAGAGAGGAGGGACTCTGCGGGCCCTCAGACGACTCAGGACTCCACTGGGGGAGTCAAACAGAGCTATTGAAGCAGGAGAATAGCCAGGCTCGGCCAGGAGGAGGGCCGAGTCCAGCCCACGCAGCATGAGACGCCTTATCATGGGAAAGATAAGCAAAGGGGAGCCATGAGCTTATCCGCCTCTCTCATACACGCTGTAGAGAGCTGCACTCTCAAAAAAACAAAGTGGCCTTCTCTACACTCTCTGCATCCTCCAAACATTCAGCAGTGCTAATAATGCCAAAGGATACCTGTGTCAGTATGAGATCTAAGTTTGACATTTATTAGAGGCTGGCAGTGAAACAATGACCTAGGTTTGGTTTCTGGTCCTGGATCTGTCTGTGTGGAGTTCTGCAGGTTTTGTTTTCAGGTTTCAGGTTTTTTGTTTTCTCTCACACATGTATAGATATGTGAGTGTGAGCGATTGTCACCACCTGCCATGAACCTGCCCTGCTGGTTTCTGAGGTCATGTCATGAGCATGTTTTCTATGAATTTGTAGATACAGGAAGAGAAGTTTAGATTTTGTGATTTTAAGTCACACATAGTGGCCTGTTTAAAGCTTATTTTTGCCATTTTAGGACAACTAATTGATTACAGTGATTTCCTAACCAGAATCTGAAGCCTGGCAGAGAGGAGAAAGCTCTTGGGAAACTGCATTCAAGAAATAATGTCGGGACTCAAAAGTTTAAATTATATTTCAGCCATTGCATGTAATGAATTAAACATGAACATCCAGGTTAACAGAAACATTGACAGATTGTTTAGCAAAGTTTGAGAATCACAACCTCGGTATTTGGCAAACCTTGGCTACAGCCCTGATTGCAGGACAGATTCAGACCTGTGACACTGATTTGGAGTAAGCAGGTGAAGACAATGAAGCAATCAAACAATCAAACTATGATTGTTCATTTCTGATTCAGATGAGATGATCGCCAAGGGTTAGTGATCCAAAAACCAAAACATGTGGAGATATAACATCACAGCAGTCTCTTCTCCTCTCACATGTCTGAACATATTACACAGCAAACAACCAACAGACAGACACAGTGTGTGCGTGTGTTGAAAATCAAGACGGCAGCGAGGCTGGGAAGCAATGAAAGTGAGAATCCAGAACCAGTGTTGACGATCAATAATATAAAGATCGTTTTACCTTTTCTTCCTCTGCATGAGTGCCCACGAACCCATTAAAGCCTCAGACACCTAAGGGCACGCTCTCACACTGGACCTGCCTCCACCAGTAGAGGGCACTTGAGTCACACCTCGCCTGGTAACATATGCCAATGTATATTCAGCACAGCATGCTGCCACAAACACTTACAGTCACCACACCCAAACCACTGGCACATAAAGCAGCCAGACTGGAAGAAGTGTTACAATTATGAGGCTATATTTCGAGGCAGCAGACATGGATGAAATTGCCTGACTGTAAAGAATATCCTTTTAGGAATATAAATGACATGAAAATATGTAGTTTTGTACCAATTAAAAATTCATAATCCCTCTAAAACCAGCCAGCTGTAGAATCCAAGAATTAGTCCTCTGTGTCGCAGCCATGAACCATGCACTGTATATATAATATGGATCATGGTTTAATTCATTAAAATGTTGTATTAATTGATAATTTAAATGAAGGTACACGCTTGCTTTCTCTATCAATGTTCTGCACATATCTCACAATGAAGTTCATAATGAATACATCTCTAATGAGGCTCTGCTGACAACTTAGAAAGGAAAGAAGACGACAAAGTTTGGACTTTCTATAAAAAGACAATAATTACAAAATGGGGACAAAAAGGCAGAGTGGAAAAATGGTCATTAAAAGAAAATGAGAGTAAGTAAATATTATGTTTAAGTTTAATGAAGTAGAAAGCAGGCAGGAAGTTATGAGCTGCAGTGGCAGTAGTGGAGGATTATATGGGATTTGTGGCACACTTGGTGTATTATTTTATTATTTTCTTTGGAGGGAAAAATCTTAATTTACTTCAGATTTAGAAAACCCAACATTACACAGTTAGAAAGTTTAACTCTGATCATTTACACTTTAAAAAACTAAAGAAGACCAAGTGTGAATAAACTATAACATAGCCAGAAGTGCAGGGCTACAGCAGGCATGTAATGAAGCGGATTAGCCTGATGATGCTTCTCTGTGTCATGGTTCATTTAGAAAATATAAGATTCAACTGCTGCAAAAAGTAAAGTGATAAGACAGTTTTTAACATTTAACCCTCCTGTTGTCCTCCAGTCAAGGAAGGTAGGAGGAAAGAAGGAAGGAAAGGAGGGAGTAAGGAGGAAGAAAGGAAGAAAAGGAGGGAGGGAGGAAGGAGGGAGAAATGAAGGAAGGATGGAGGAAAAAAGAAAGGAAGGAAAGGAGGGAAGAAGAAGGAAGGAAAGGAGGGAGGGAGGAAAGAAGGTAAGACAGGAGGGAGGACGGAGGAAGGACGGAGGAAAGAAGTAAGGGAGGAAGGAAGGAAAGGATGAAGGAAAGAAGAAAGGGAGGAAAGAAGAAAGGGAGGAAGGAAGAAGGAAGGAGGAAGGAAGGAAGGAAAGGAAAGGACAGAGGAAGGAATGAAGGAAGGAAGGAAGGAAGGAAGGAAGGAAGGAAGGAAGGAAGGAAGGAAGGAAGGAAGGAAGGAAGGAAGGAAGGAAAGAAGGATGGAAGGAAGGAAGGCAGGCAGGCAGGCAGGCAGGCAGGCAGGCAGGCAGGCAGGAAGGTAGGAAGGAAAGAAAGAAGGAACAGTCAAAACAGACAGGGTCAATTTGGCCTGGGAGAACATTTTTTAAAAATTATGTGCATCTGCAATTCACAGAGTTTTTTAAAATGTGTATCAAATACTATCATAGCAAACTACACCGAAAATGTGACTAATGAAGTAAAAACAGCTTGAAGTCAATCTAGCGGCAGGCTGACGTCTCCCTCTACTGTGTCAGGTCTCTTTGGTGGGAACGTCTTCATTGGGAGGGGAGCAGAAAGCCGCTCCACAGCAGGCTCATTCACTCTGGCCTCAATGGGACAAGCTCAACAATGGGAGTGATCAATGTAGGCCTACGCTCAGCCAACAAAGAATAGATAAGGAGTTCCTCGAGGATCAACAAGCCCGCTTTAGCATCTATATTGCTCTGAGGGAACCTCTTTGGAAACACTGCCTGAATAATCTGATAGACCTCAAGATCAGATCAGTATTCAGCCAACCTCTTTTCTCTTGGTATTCACTTTCAGCAGTCATCAAACTGTGGCTCTTCAACCTGCCTGCAGCCAATGAGAAGCAGTCTGTGAGATGTTTAATCTTCCTGTCGTCTCTGTTCTCTCTTTCTTTCCTCCATCCTTCTTTCTTCCTTCCTTCTGTCCTTCCTTCCTCCCTCCCTCCTCCTTTTCTTACCTCCTTCCTTCCTTCCTTCCTTCCTTCCTCCCTTCCTTCCTTTCCTTCCTCCCTTCCTCCTTCTCTCTTTTTTCCTCCCCCTATCTTCCTCCCTTCCTCCCTTCTTTCCTTCATCCCTCCACCAAGCTCTTTCTTCCCTCCATCCCTCTTTCTTCCTTCATTCTGTCCATCCTTCCTTCCCTCCTTTCCTTCCTCCCTTCCTCCCTTCTTCATCCCTTCCTTTCTTCCTCCCTCCTTTCCATCCGTCTTTCCTTCTTTCCGTCCTTCCTTACTTCCTTCCTTCCTCACCTCCTCCTTTCCTTCATCCCTTCCTTCTCTCCTTCCTTCCTTCCTCTTTTCCTCCATCCCTCCCTCCTTCCTTCTTTCCTGCCATCCTTCCTTCCCTCGTTCCGTCGGTCCTTCCTTCCTCATTCCTTCCCTCCTTCCGTCCTCCCTCCCTCCTCCCTTCCTTCCTTCCTTCCTTCCCTGACCCGAGGACAGCAGGAGGGTTAAATGCAATCACTGCCATGACAATAAGTAATAATGTTGGCACTGTGTCAGCTTGGCAGAGAAAACTTGGAGGAGGCATGGAGGACAGGAAGCCAAGGAGCTGACTTGACTGGCGTTTGGGGCGATGCCTCAATTAAGTCCGAACTCTGAATCACACATCTTATTCACAACACGTCTGTGGGAGATACACACACAAACTGATGTCTGATCTCGTTGTTGTTGTTAGTCTCCAAATTAATATCTTATAAACCTAAACGTCTGTTCATATCGGCATCAGGTATTAACTTAATAGCAAAACCTGTTTCTGAAATTAGCAAGAGAGCTTTCAGTGTGATTGCAGTCATAAATGATCAGGAATTAGTCGCCTCACCATTGGTCCAGGGAGATCATGACATCTACATAGTACGGTAGCCCACTGACACACATTGTAGGCATCCATGCTTACTGACAAAAGAAACTCTGTCGCTGCCGGCTTTCCACTGTGGGACCTTTGGAGAGACCTTTGCTACTCTAACTCTACATTACTCTACCTCTACATTACACCACCGCAACTCTATTACATTTGAGGTGAGATTATTTTCAATCTGTTTTCTATGTTACTGCACGCCTTTCAATCCTGCAGGTTTGGCTTGATGTACATCCTCCTACGATATCAATGTGGTACGATAAACTACTATCAACTCTTCCTTTTGAACGGTTATCTCATGTGCTGCAAGCAACCCTGGAGGATTTTGTCAAAGAGTGGTCCCCCCTTAGTATTTATTTTGGTAGTGAGTGGCCAGCAATAACAAGTATAGGTGTAAATTAAGATTCAGCATGCTGTCTTAAAATTAAAATTAAAAAGAAAGTTTAAAAAAAAATAAAAAAATGTTGCTCTTTTTTTACTGTAGATGTTTAGCGCTAGTGAGGGATAACAGAGGAGTCCTCTTTAGTGTGGAATTGAGCCATCATTACAAATCTTTTTGCTTTTTTTTTTATTTATTTAGTTGCAAAATTCATGATTTATGTTGTTCTGTTTTTTAAAAACCCTTTCAAGTTAAATTGATATTAATCCAACAAAAATGGGGAATAACTGCCAATGTAGCTTAGTGCAATGAAGTGCTCAAAAAAAATCACTTCTGTTAAGTCCAAAAGCAGCACTGGAGCTTCGTGGCTGAATCACAGATCTCTCAGTAACTACACTCGAGCTCTACAGAGAATAAAGAGTATGTAACTGTGTGCTAACAAGAGAACTGGAAAAACAGACATGACGGCTTGCTGTTGCTATATTTCTCATGCCTGTGCAAATTAAGTGTTCTCACAACAGAAGAGGAGTGGTTAGTTTGCTTAACATATGTGGGATTGGCTAAATTCTGCAATGAAAAACTTTACCATGGAACATCCAACACTGTATAAATATGCAAAAATCTGCTTCTATTGTTTCCCTGCCTACTTTCAATATTACTGTCAGAGAAAGTTTGATGTCATGCCAGAAAATAACAGCATGAACTTCCTATTTTCACTGGGCTTAGTCCCTGTGCATGGTGCTGGAGTGGAGTTTGCATGTTCTCCTCGTTCCTGCATGGGTTCTCTTTGGGTACTCCGGCAGGTTTTGGTTAATTGGTGACTTAAATTGCCCCTTTACTGTAGGTGTGAATGGTTGTATGTCTCTATACTATATGTTAGTCCTGTGATTGTTGACCTGTCCAAGGTGAAACCCTCGTCCAATGTCAGCTGGAGTGGCTCCAGCCCTACCACGTCCCTCTAAAGGATAAGCGTTAAAGAAAATGAATGAATCCCTTCTTTTATGTTGTTCCATTTATCTCTGAAGTTAAAGGTTGGAGCTGGGAATGACATCACATCTAAGTTTGAAGCGTTAGGAAACCAGTTCTAGCTAGTTCTTAGCCACTGATGGATAAAAATGCATTTCGCTGTACCTTTAATATACGGACACGCAATATGTTCACAGATGGAAGTTGGACAGTGTTGTATGTATGACTGATTTAATGCTAATAAACAGGATATTACTACAGATTTTACTTGAAACATGAGGTCGGGGCTGGTTTGGAAATCCAACTTCAGAGCTGAAATTTTTGACTGGGAACTTCTGAATACAAATGGAGCACAAATCAAAACTCTCACGCTGATTCAATCAATCATGCTGTACTTAGTTAGTCAACAAAAATTAAAAGAGGCTCTGTTAGTTTTGCAAATTTGCGTGAAACATAATTTACCTTTAGATATCTTTTTCATGTACGGAGGGAAAAAAAACCAACCCTTCTTTATCAGAAAAACTAAACAAGACAAACCTCGGTAAGAGCAATAAAGGATGGACCGGCAGAAGTTAAAATAGACTTACAACACTGAAACACACGATTACATCATGCAACCAAGAGCTTTGACAGAGCAACGCTGCAAAATATAAAGACCCTAGAATTACAGCATTGTGTCTGAATGACAGTAAATCAAATAAGACTTACATGTTTAAACAAACTCTAATATACTGTACAGCTACTTACAGTCTATTGAGCTGTGACACTCCACTTTTCTGTCTCTCTTGATTATAGTCTTTCAAATAAATCAAAAGTGCAGACTGGGAAAATAAATAACTCTTTCTTTTCTTAAAAAAAAAAAACCTTCTGTTGTTGTCTTTGATAACAAAGCCGTGTTGGTGTACCAGTCAGCCTTGCCCAACACGGCGTCCCTCACCGCTCCGCTACGATCCCCGATCTGTCAGCAGACACGAAGGAAAACACAAAGTGGAGCCTTGTGTAAGTGCTCTATCAGGCAAACTGTATCCAAACAATCCAGCTCTAATCTGCCGAGCATGTTCCATCAATCAGGCTGTCATGCGGTGATACTGAGCGAGAGTGTCAGACAACACAAGAGGCTGGAGATGAACAAAGTGCTTCTGACCTACTTCAAGTCAAGACAAATTTATTTGGAGAGTGAGTTTAAGCAAATAGGCTCAGAGCGATTCAAAAAGGTGATGAAAGACATAAATACTGATTTAAACAAACACATTATAAATTTTAAGATATGAGGCCTAACGGTGTGTGATTTTGTGTGTGCGTGTGTGTGTGTGCGTGTGTGTGTGTGTGGGCCTCCGAGGTCAGTGCTTATTCCAACACCTTGCTTGTGTTTTTCTTTGTAACCTAGCAACCATTTCTGCTGATAAAGATGCAATTTATGACTTTTCTTCTTCATCAACGGGGCCCATTAGATTAGCATGAATGTGTCCAACCTGTTAAATAAAGAGAGATGTACAGTGCTCATTCATCAATTCAGTCTCATTCATCTTCATCATCATCATCATTATCTTTGTCGTCGTGATCTGGAACAGTTTATAAAGTGGTGGTTATGGTTTTGAAGGGTGTCTGCAGCCCACCTGGGAGACGGAGGCAGCGTCTGCTCAGCGTCTGCATCATATCATGTTTAAATTATAGCTTATTTTAGTTCATCCTGATTAGATTTGCTTCTGGTTTTGTTAATATAGCTCAATGTGGGATCTATTTGCACCATGCATGATTGGAGCACTTAATTCAAACGACTTCAGTTAGCTTCTTTTGATGTGTTGACTTGACATTAATGGAGCCTTGTAAGTCAGGGAGTCTCTCCCCCCCCCCCAAAAAAAACCCCTCAGTACTGCATCATTGCTGCTTCACAGTTACCCCTTCCCCCTCCACCGACCTGGAGCCAGTGCTCAGTTGGTGCTAATCCAAGCACTTCCATGATTCACAAGTGAGAGGCAGCAACATGGCGCAAGGCATCTAGCCTGCCGGAAACGAAGAAGAAGAAGAAGAAGAAGAAGAAGAGCTCTGGCATAAAAAGATAAAAATAGTACTTTTAATCAACAAATCTTTAACCCTCTGTAAATGCCACACTAGTCTGCTAATAAACATTAGCCCCGCTAGCCGGCTAATAAACGATATCCCCGCTAGCCGGCTAATAAACGATATCCCCGCTAGCCGGCTAATATACGCTAACCCCGCTAGCCGGCTAATAAACATTAGCCCCGCCCCCAGTCTGCTGACGTAATCGGTTCTTGCTTTAGACCAGCAAAGAGTTGGTGCTTGCTCTGGCTCCCGTTCTGAGGCTCGGGGCTGGAGCTTTGGCGGTGGAAAAAGCAAAGAACCGGTGCTTATTCAGGCTTTGGCTCCAAACCACCACCAGCTCCAGCTCCAGCTCGGTGGAAAAGGAGTATATTACAGATGTATGTACATTTCCAGCCACTTGTGAACGCAAATACATGAAATCTGAAAGCAAACTCAAATACTGACTATATTTTTTCAAGATCGGATAAGATGAAGAAGTTGGCATTTTAAAAAAAAAGAGAAGAGTGACACCGACATTTATTTTCTGAGCACCCTTTGATGTTGTTGCTTCATTTTTTTCCCCACTATAGATGAATCACTCAGGTCATACTGCCACAAACTGTCATGGGAAAGGCCAAAAGATAAAGATTCAGGGCTGATATATATCCTGCATGCCACTCTGTTACCCGATCGTAACAGCTCAGAAACACATGACAGAAAAAAGCCACTGAACAACATCTGGGGTGGAAAGCTTCAATGAAATGCCACAAAGCATCAGAGTCACATGACTAATTCATTTGTTGTGTCTCTCATGTCGTGTTGACTGTATTTACATAAAGGTAGCTGATGGAAATGCACTGACTAACATTTCGTTTTGACTTTCAGAAACTCGCTTAACCCTCCTGTCGTCCTCCCGGGTCAAATTGACCCCCCATCTCTTTTGACTGTTCCTTCTTCCCTCTTTCTTTAATTTTTCCTTCCTTCTTCCCCTCCTCCCCTCTTTCTTTGCTCCCTCCTCCTTCCTTCCTTCCTTCCTTCCTTCCTTCCTTCCTCCCTCCCTCCCTCCCTCCTTACTCCTTTCTTTCTTTCCATTCTTCCTTCCTTCTCTCCTAAATTCCTTCCTTCCTTCCTTCCTCCTTTCCTTCCTTCTCTCCTAAATTCCTTCCTCTTTTTGTCCTTACTCCTTTCCTTCCTTCCTTCCTCCCTTCCTCCCTCCCCCCTTACTCCTTTCTTTCCTTCATTCCTTACTTCCTCCTCTCCTAAATTCCTCCCTCCCCCCTCCTTACTCCTTTCCTTCCTTCCTTCTCTCCTAAATTCCTTCCTCTTTTTGTCCTTACTCCTTTCCTTCCTTCCTTCCCTCCTTCCTTCCTCCCTCCCCCCTTACTCCTTTCTTTCCTTCCTTCCTTACTTCCTCCTCTCCTAAATTCCTTCCCCTTTTCATCCTTACTCCTTTCCTTCCTTCCTTCCTCCCTCCCCCCTCCTTACTCCTTTCCTTCCTCCTTTCCTTCCTTCTCTCCTAAATTCCTTCCTCTTTTTGTCCTTACTCCTTTCCTTCCTTCCTTCCCTCCTTCCTTCCTCCCTCCCTTCCTCCCTCCCCCTTACTCCTTTCTTTCCTTCCTTCCCTCCTTCCTCCTCTCCTAAATTCCTTCCCCTTTTCATCCTTACTCCTTTCCTTCCCCCCCCCCCCCCTCCTTACTCCTTTCCTTCCTTCCTTCTCTCCTTACTTCCTTCCTCTTTTCCTCCTTACTCCTTTCCTTCCTTGACCTGAGGACAACAGGAGGGTTAAAACATTTTAAAGAAAAAGTAACTGTTGCAAACTCATCCTCTCCTAGCCTCCTTGTTAGCATTTAGCTCCATGTATATGATCTGTGTGTTATATGCTCATGTAAAAAGTGTGTATTTAATGCTCTGACGACGGCTTTAAGTTTATTGAGATTAGTTTCTGGAGCGTTACAGGAGAGAGGAGCCACACACACACACTCAAAGGTTTATAATGTTAAAATACCTTGACGTGTTGTCACATGTTTCCTGACTGAACTCAGTTTTCATGGACTGCTAACTACTAAACTAAACTTGTTCTAAATAAAAGCAATCATCCAGTAAGTCAGTTTACATGGGTTGCTTACAAAACTGCTCCATTAATTTTTCCATTTGCACGCTATGGAGAAGCGCCTTTTTATAATAACCAACCCCCCCCCCCCGCCCCCACCCCCTTCTAATGTGTTTGCATTACACTGTCAGAGTTTCCCTCCTGTTTTCAGTGTCATGTTTTAACAAGGTTAAATAAGGCTTACGAAGAAGGTTTGGGTTTATTTGTTTTGACCTTGTGGCTATTTTGCTTGCTTTTTGTTTTTTTAAGAATAATTATGCTCTTTAGGCTGTTTTTACAGTTGTACTGTACAATAGATGATGTACAAGTTTAGAATGAACCAGTGTACATTGGTTAGATACAGCAGACACAAAGATGGTTAAAAAAAACAAAAAACAACCCATTTAATTTAACCACACAGGTTTGTTTGTACTGGTGGTTCAGGAGAGGTTGGAAAATTCCACCTCACTATTTTTCTTTTTAATATGTCTTCTCATAATAGTAGCCTATGCATCTATAAAGTGTTCTGCAATAGCACATTTGAAATGAGGATCTTCTCAATGCCATGCTGTTTAACGTGGCACTTTGGATTGTTCTTATTTGATTTTTATTATACAGTAACAATCCTTAAATCACAATTAACCCACTTTGAGTCAATTTGGGTAACCAGGGTAACCAGTACTGGGTCAATATGGCACCAACTCAGTATTAGATCAACTTTACCCAGTATTCATATACAAAATATACTAGGGATCCAATCACACCCAAGACAATGAGTTGTTTTTTGTTGCTTTTGTGTTCTTTACTCAAGATAATATTAACAATAGTATCTTTATATTTCAGGTTGGTTCATAATTTAAACTAAAACTACTACTACTTCTACTTTTCCCCAGTCTTACATGACTTTTTAGCTTCATATTGGGTCATCAATTAGCCCAGTAGAAGAGTGACCCAGTGTCTTTAGGGTTATTCACCCATAATGAAAGCTTATTTTGACCCAGTCATAATATCATCTTTATATTTCTAACCCTAACCCATGAATCAAACTACAAAAGGCAGCTATTTTTACCAAGCATTACATTCTTTTTTTACTTTATATTGGGTCCAAACTTTATTTTTTACCCTCTATCGTCAGTGAAATAAAACTTTGCATTTCAGATCTCATCTCATCACGTCAAATCCCATGAAAGGGATTCCCTCATTCAAAAGAATTGATCCCCTTTATGTTGTGATCCAGCAGTTGAGTGAATGGGTTTGCTGATCAGTGTGCTGTGATCCTGGGGGGGCGGCAAAGGCTTTGGGGGTCGAGACTGAAAAGGGGGACAGTTGTCGCATTGTGTTTGTATCTGTTGGACAGCCAAATCCCCGCAGACTGAGAGTTTGCAGATGCAGCACGTCGAGGAACGTCCCCTCGTCATCCCTGGATTAACCTCCGCATACAAATCAGAGGTTATCTGCTGAGAGTAAAGAGCAGGGATGATGATACCAGACGCACACACACATAGAGAGACACACACACACACACACACACACACACACACACACACACACACACACACACACACAGAATTCCTGGTCTACAGTGTGAACTCCCTACACCACATCAATCTCCGTCAGTTCAGAGCGCCGTGACGTCACTGATAGCTCCCTGATTGATCTTAACCCTGCAGAGGATCAAATGCTGAACTATGAGCTGGGTCAACACTTCGCACTTGATCTGGTTTAAATTTTTTGCTGACATTTGCATTTCAGGCTGAGATCGCGCTTTTTTTTTTCTTTTTCTTTAAAAAAAAAAAAAGTCTCTGTGACCCAAATAGTCTTTTTTTTTTCATGTGGTACTACTCAGCTCCCCACTACTGAGAAACCTCCCATGATGGTAGTGAATAGGTACAGTTGTGATGCCAGGAGGGAAACAAATGAATATCTTGGTAAATTAAAGCTCTTAACATACATTTACCATATATGGACAGCAGGGAAACTCACTAAACTCAATCAATCACTCAATCTTTATTTGTATAGCACCAAATCAAACAAAGTCATCTCAAGGCACTTTCCACATAGAGCAGGTTCTAAACCGAACTCTTCAGGTTTTAACTTTAAAGAGACCCAACATTCCCACATGAACAACAGTGGCAAGAAAAAACTCCCTTTTAACAGGAAGAACCCTCAGAACCAGACTCAGAGTGGGAGAACATCTGCCTCGACCTGTGAGATGATCAACATTGAGTCTCTGGCAAACCCATAAAGAGATCAAAGGTACAATTTTATACTATCTGCATATCCAAGTTATATTGCATTTGTATGAATCTATTGGTGCATCTGAAAACACAACAGCACTCTAAAATTGACCATATCTCGATGCTTTGAATTCACCTCTGCAGGTCACTCAACCATGATGACTTCCACATATGATGAAGCCACATGTGTACTTTTCTAAATAGTAATACTCTATGTATTATGTATTCACTAATGCAGGTTTCCTAAAGGGACATTTTGAAGCCTCTTGGTGAAAAATTCCTAATCTGAGTAGTAATGTGGAGCTAGAGTGGACCTGAAGAGACCTGAGCAAGAAGTAAACACCATCCTAGCAGATCTATCAAGACAAGCACATCCAAAAACATATTTCTCTTCCTTAAAATCTTCCTTAAATTTCCAAAATTACCACCAAAACACACTTTAAAGTTCAATTGAAGAAATCCAGTTACTCTGTAGAGAATTTAGTCGTTGACCATTTCATGCTCAATACAATGAAACTCTTACATAAAAAAATCAAGATAGCTTTAAAGAAACATACATCAAATATATAACTTTGTCCCCGTTTGACAGAATGATGCAGGTGGCAGCACTGGAGCTTTATGGATTTCATCTCAAATTTTCTTCTGCGTGTGTATTTACATAAATTCTCAACATTGCCGCAGGCTGTTGTATCAACATCTATTTACATTTAGTCTGCTGAAACAGCTGATAGCCTTTGACTCACTAGCCTGCTGCCATAAATAAACCAACTAACAGAATCTTCCTGTCCGCAGATAAAGCCGTTCACTCTGGAAATAAATATGGAAAGATCCAGCAGTCATGTAGCTCTTCTGAAACTCTATATGAAAAACAAAAAGGAATGCAAGAGTCAGGTCACAGCCAGAGATGTAACCACTATTATCAGCTGCATTTGTTTTCCTCAGATGAAAAAAGGGGAGGAAGGAAAGAAAAGCCGAAACTATGCAATCGACAGCATGAACAGAAGGGACCTTGAATCTGTATTCAGAAGCAGAAGTGCACTTTCTTTCTAAATTTATATCTTAGAGCTGAAATCAAAAAGGCAGAGCGCAGCAGGAAAAGTATCAGAGAAGGCAAATTGCTTTGACTCATCAAAAGGAAGCTTGATTTTGCAATAAGAGCTGTTTATACAACAGCAGCGTACAATATGTTACACTTATGTTTGTGTATGAATACTATGTGGGATCCAAAACAGTATCAAAGTAAAGAAGACACCAGGTGACTGTCTTAACAATATAAAACTGTGTTATCATTGGTGTTCATTACGTTGATGTTGGACCTGACAGCTGTAGATACTCTACAGACACACTGCAGCTTTGCTCCTTCGCTCGTTTTCACTTAAAACAAACTATATTTTAATTTCATGACAAACATCCAGCATGCACTCATGTGAAAATATTGACTGTTCTCTGAAGAGGAAGTTTCTCCTCTCTGAGCTCTGAGCGGCCCATACAGCTGTGAATGAGCCGGTTCACTGTGAGGTATGAATGAAGCAGCTGCTGCTCCATCTGAACTATTGCTCTGCTTCATTCAGCGTTTCAACTTCAACTTATCAAGATTGAACTTTATTTCATAAATAAATAGCTTTAATTTTAGTTTAAGGGCCACATCCAGTTCAATTTGAGCTCAAGTAGGCAGTAAAACCATTGCATAACTTATAAATAATATAAAAACTAATCCATCCATTTACAAAACAGAAGAACAGCCAGAGATGTCTCAAGAAAAATGAATGCAACAATCTTAGCCTTCACATGTGCATCAATATGGTGTCAAATCCTGAGCAGTAGTAGTTTCAGAGTATAATTAAGGTCCTTGTGTGTTTTACTGATACTCATCACAGAAAAAGCTTGTTCACAATAGATAAGTAGTCCCAAACATGCACAACCATTCTTGCAGAAGGGGCTGTCAATTTGGGGGTTACCCTGGTAAGAGATACTGAGCCCACCAAGGCAATTTGCTTTTCCACCGCCAAAGCTTCAGCCCCGAGCCTCAGAACGGGAGCCAGAGCAAGCACCAACTCTTTGCTGGTCTAAAGCAAGAACCGATTACGTCAGCAGGTTGGGGGCGGGGCTAACGTTTATTAACCGGCTAGCGGTGCTAACGTTTATTAGCCAGCTAGCGGGGTTAACGTTCATTAGCTGACTAGCGTGGCATTTACAGAGGGTTAAACATGTGTTGATTCTTCTTTTTCTTCTTCTTCTTCTTCCTCCTCATTTCCGGCAGGCTAGATGTCTTGCGCCATGTTGCTGCCTCTCACTGGTGAATCATGGAAGTGCTTCAAAGGTGCGTGCTGGCTACATTATACAGTGACGTAATCGCGTGACTCCTTGCTGGTGGAAAAGCAACAGGTTGGTAAGAGGTGCCTGGATTAGCACCAACTGAGCACTGCCTCTAGCACTAGCTCCGAACCAGCACTGGCTCCAGCTCGGTGGAAAAGGGGTAAGAGTGCACTTTTGCATTTCTCTAGATCTAATATAGAAGATGATATATTTGGTTTAGTCACATAAACAGAAGTATGGTGTTTAACTATTAATTTCCTCACTTTCTTCCGTACACACACACTTAATATCCATGTTCCTCCAATCACACATGAACTATCCGCTTCCCTGTAAATTGACTGCAACGGAGGCTCATAACTTTAAAGTTTGAAGCTGTGGATTAACTCTTAAGTATGCTGTGGGTAGCAGCTACCTGAAGCCCTGAGGCATAACGTGCTGAATGGAAGTAATGGTTCATTGTCAGAGCGAGTATAATGCCTCATTTTCAGGTAATACACCACATCGCGCCTTTGTGTCAGACTTTGACACCGAGTTGGAAATCTCTTTAATTCTTGTAGTCTGAGTGGAACCTCTCTCTCTTTCTCTCTCTCTTTCTCTTTCTCCTTCTCTCTCCCTGATTATGATTTCCTGTCGCTCTGTTCCCCTGACAGCCAACCAATTATGTATTTTTTTTTTAAACCCCTTTTCAGCAAACCCATCTCTCGCCTCCGTCTGAAACCCCTTCCTCTGAAGTGCATTAAGCCCACAGAGTTTGCCACGGCTGCAGAGGCGCTAGGTTAATCAAAATAAGCCTCCGCATGCCAGCGCTGACCCAGAGCTCTATTAATAGAAACACCTAGATCCTAAGTGATGCTGCTGATTGTTGGCGGGGAAATTGAGGGTGAATGCTCGTTTACCAGAATTCCCTAAAGTCTCCCCGCCACCCCTGTTCTCCCAGAGAGAGTAAAATGAATTAGAGCCTGTTTTCATCCCTGCTTTGCTTTCTTTAATTCAGAAACCAATTACTTCAGATTTTCCACTTCAGGAGAGAGACTGTGAGCAGCAAAGATAGAAAAAAATAAAAAGTGGGATGAGAGACAGACAGAGAGGCGAGAAAAAGGCACAAAGACAATCCTTCTTGGAATTAGTTTCATATGGAGATGCCAGCAAAGAAAAATATCTGTGCACTTCTGCTCCCTCGCTCCGTGTACTCTCACACCCTGAATGACAAAACTGCATGATGAAATATCTGCCAACTAAATATTTTTTGCCTACTAGCATGGAGCAATAAGTTTATCCTAAATAAATTCATCCCTGATTGTACATGGCGTAGATATTGTGTCTCTATTAAAAATGCATATGTTATCCTGGAATCTAAGCACTCTAAGGATGAGCTGCTGTTCTTTATATGCCTATTGAGAATACATTTCACCACTGGGATGGTTTCATAGGATTTGGGGTTGCTTGCTTATACACACACACAGACACACACACACAGACAGACACACACATACACACATAGACAGACACACACACATACACAAAGCAGAAGAAGTAGCAGCAGTGTTTTTGTGATTCTGTATCTGCAGAATAGGCAAAAAAAAAGGATGTTACATTATGTATGACGGCAGGAGTAGATAGATATCTAACATTACTCTGAGATGAAATATCCTCTCGCCCACCCCCCACCCCCCATCACCCTCCACCCAAACCCTCCAACCTTGTGATCTACAGTAGGAAAACCCCCAACTCCATTCTTGCCTCTCATCTCATCTCTCTTCTCATCCATCCCCCTCTCATTCTTTCCCTCCCTCCCTCTCTCCTCTCCACAGCTGGAAATGAGCAGTGAGACATGCAGGTCGCTGCTACGGCTGCTGCTTTGGTTCAATTTTACCTGTAAGAGCACTTATCAGGGGAATTATACAAGTACAAGGAACCTGCAGTTCAGTTTAGATACTCAAGCACTCAGTTTGATGTAAAACATATTGGCTTCATACTGAGAGTATTGAACCATGGGAGCCACACACTGGACTGAACTCCACTAGATTTATATGATTCTGTGATTAACACACGTTGGTTTAAAGCATTCATTGTGTGCATATGTATGGATTTGATTATTCTATTATTCTGGATTATCCCTTCATTTAAACTAGTTTTTTTTTGTTGCTTTGTTGTAAAGAAATTATAAGAAAACAAATAAATTCATATACTCTCCATGTGCTTGTTGCTGTAGTGTCAGTGTTTTTAAAGGCTGATACCACTGCTTTTTTAGAGGTATTTATTTTTTCATGTGATCATTGTTCACCAGATATAAATTCCTTTGTCAAATATTTCCTTTTGGATGCCCTCAATTCCTGAGTCTTGGCACACAGAGACACTTAATTGGAATAAATCATCAATAAAACATTATTAATCACACCTGCCATAACAACTCAAATATGTATCTCTGTCTTAACCTAATCTATAATAAATCTATATATTCAAAATTTTATAACATAGATAGATAGATAGATAGATAGATAGATAGATAGATAGATAGATAGATAGATAGATAGATAGATAGATAGATAGATAGATAGATAGATAGATAGATAGATAGATAGATAGATAGATAGATAGATAGATAGATAGATAGATAGATAGATAGGCTGTATTGTGTCTGTCAGTTTGGGAAGCTGAGCTGAGCAGCTGTGGAGGAGGTTCTTCGGTGCCAGCGGAGATATTAGGACTCATTCCCAGAAACTGAGACCTAATGTACAGCTGGCAGTGAGGCGGCGTTGTTCTGCAGATAATTGGATATTGTTCTATTGTCAGTGATTGTGGGTGAAATCGAGAGAGGCAGCGTAGCAATTTCACAGCCTGTCCTTCGTCTAACATGATACTTCATTTCAAGAACTTCATGTAAGCATGGGAAAATGAGAAGTCTGGAAATTAAAGGGGAGTTTACAAAGCAACAATATAATGTAAATGATATTATAAAGTTACATCTTTACAATAGAAAGGCCTGAACGTGCAGGATTGTGTGTGTGTAGCATTGTGGGGGGAAAAAAAGCTAAAACATGCAGAGCAATATTGAAAAACACGCTGGCAAATGTTTCCCTGGAAAAAAGTCAAAGATGATCACTGTGTGGGTGGAAACTGAGCCGAAGAGTCAAATACTCAAATGGAATAAATCAGCACATTTATCGTCTTACATGTCGTTATTTTGAGTGACTGCAACTGATAAAGGGACATTCCTGAAAACTTTATCCAGACCTTTTCCAAGCCTCCAAGGTGAGAGGCTACTGGCTGCTTCAGTAAATCAAGTCTACGGCCAAAGATAGGAGGGTGCAAGGTCAGCGATCCCCCGGCCCTTGGATCCTTTGGCATTCCTGAAGCCTGATGCTCTCTTTTGACATTCAAAGGGATCCTGGATGAGTGGCTGAACTCAGTAAAGCCTTGGCGTTCAAGGTAAACCCCACTCAAGAAGGAGGAGATAAAAGAGCATATTTTAAGTCCGGTTAGGCAGGCTAAAGTGGGCCAAGCCATTAGAGGGTTAAGATGTTTTATGAGCAGCTGGGGACTCAAGATACAAGAAGATATTAAGACTCTCATGTACAGTATATGAAGGCAGACTATCACTGAAATGTTGATAGTTTTTCTCAGTGAACTTCATGATGTAACCTAGATCTCAACGATAGAAAAATAAATACATTTCTGAGAAAACAATACTTAATGGGACATCTCTGATATATGATTTCATCTTCTAGCAGCAGGTTCAGTAAGTTAAAGTGGGTCAGGTCATTTGGGAATGAGCATCTGGAGGAAGAGCCACCAGAGTTTACTGTGAATGTCTACTATATTTAAAATATGGCACTAATAGGATATTTCTTTCACCTTTATTTATTAATGGATCAAGATTAACCCTCCTGTTGTCCTCCAGTTAAGAAAGGAAAGATGGAAGGAAGGAAGGAAGGAAGGAAGGAAGGAAGGAAGGAAGGAAGGAAGGAAGGAAGGAAGGAAGGGAAGGAGGGAAGGAGGAAAGAAGGAAGGAGGGAGGGAGCAAGGGAGAAAGGAAAAGAGGAAGGAAAGAAAGAAAGAAGGAAGGGAGGAATGTAGGAGGGAGGGAGGGAGGGAGGGAGGGAGGGAGGAAAGAAGGAAGGAGGGAAGGAAGGAAGAAAGGATGGAAGGAGGAAAAGAGGAAGGAGGGAGGGAGGGAGCAAGGGAGAAAGGGAGGAAGGAAGGAAGGAAAGAAGGAAGGGAGGAAGGTAGGGTTGAGGAAAGAAAGAGAGAAGGAGGGAAGGAGGGAGGAAGAAAGGAAGGAAGGAAGGAGGAAAGGGGGATGGAGGAAGGAAGGGAGGAAGGGAGTTAAGAAAGAAGAAGGAAAGAAAGAGAGAAGGAGGGAGGGAGGAAGGACAGATGGAAGGAAGGAAAGAAGGGAGGAAAGAAGAAGTCGGGGTCAATTTGACCCGGGAGGACGACACAAAGGTTAACAATACAGTCCTACTTTTATTGTGAAAATTTAGTTTTTTATAGACTCAAATATTTCCACATTGGCGTCACTGGAGTCTTCTAAGTATGTCTAAACCCCCAGAAATAAACATGCCAACAAACTCACAGACTATATTATTATCATTTTACAGTCTAGATAGTTAACATGTGAAAGTTGGATTAAGAAAATGGCATTCTTCTCCTCTGCCTGTATGTATGTAACCACAGGCATGTCAGAGAGAAGAGAGCAGTTAAATGCCAGATAAGGAATCACATGATGTTCAATACTAAACATGCCAAAGATCTGTAGAAGCAAAGAAGCAACAAATGGTTGAGTTTATCATGTTAATATATGATTTACAGCTACTTTCTCTCCGTGGTTCATGTCAGGATGAGATAGACGTTGTGACTTTTAGGATGTGTGACCCTTATGTGACGTGACGTATGGGTAATAAATATGTATGTATGTAAATGAATGTCTTGTGGCCATTTGGGTTGACATGCGTGACGAATCAAAGATCATTTCTTTGTTCCTTCAGAAGCTTGAATTGATTAGGTTTGTTCTTTGCTTTCTCTGTGTGTGTGTGTGTGTGTGTGTGTGTGTGTGTGTGTGAGTGTGTGTGTGTGTGTGTGTGTGTGTGTGCTGTCTGCTTATTGGACAATAATAATATGTTTTGTATTGTTTCATCTTTCAGACAACAGTTCATCCAGTTACTTTGTGCAGGTGTCCACATACTTTTAACCTTTGTGTCGTCCTCCCGGGTCAAATGGACCCCGAATTCTTTCCTCCCTTCTTTCCTTCCTTCCATCTGTCCTTCCTCCCTCCCTCCTTCTCTCTTTCCACCCTTCCTTCCTCCACCCCCTTTCTTCCTTCCTTCCTCCCTTCCTTCTGTCTTTCTTTCCTTCCTTCCATCTGTCCTTCCTCCCTCCCTCCTTCTCTCTTTCATCCCTTCTTTCCTTCCTCCGCCCCTCATTTCTTCCTTCCTTCCTTCCTCCCTCCCTCCTTCTCTCTTTCTTTCCTCCCCCTACCTTCTTCCCTTCCTTTGTCCTCTGTCCTTCTTTCCTTCCTTCCTCTTTTCCTTTCTCCCGCCCTCCCTCCCTTCTCTCTTTCTTTCTTTCTTTCTTCCTTCCTTCCTTCCTTCCTTTCCTTCCTTCCTTCCTTCCTCTCTCCCTTCCTTGTTTTCTTTCTTCCTTCCTTCCTTCCTCTCTCCCTTCCTTCTTTTCTTTCCTTCCTCCCTTCCTTCTTTTCTTTCCTCTCTCCCTTCCTTCTTTTCTTTCCTTCCTCCCTTCCTTCTTTTCTTTCCTCACTCTCTTCCTTCCTTCCTCCCTTCCATCCTTCCTTCCTTGACTCAAGGACAACAGGAGGGTTAAATAATACATTGATGCATACAGTATGTAATTACCAGTCAGAAGTATGGCTGATAATTTGAGACTCTTAATTTTCATTTTTATTGATTATATAAAAAGGTTTATTAAAAGGTATTTCTATGGTGATTTTACTTGGATTTGTGTATTATTGATTGCTCTGTTACTCGTTTGTACTCGTTGAACATTGAACATACAGGATATATTAATACAGTGTGCCTCAATCTAGTTACATAAGGGCAGTGTGTTGTGTGAGAGGCACTAGCTTTGAATCTTTGACATTTAACAAGTTAGGCGCCACAGCAAACATCAATGTGTGTGACATGGCATGGCCTGTCCCACCACTGAATAATCAGTGATGTTTGCTGAATTTATAACACCCATCATTTATGCAAAAATATTACATTTGGAAATAGTTTGAGTTATTGGTAGACAATTACAGCTGTCTCATTTCTCTGAAAGTGGAACTGGCACTCTGTCTGCCAAGAAAGCCTTCTGACTCGCACATCATCGCACGGCTGCATGAAGTCCCAACTGTAAACTACAATTACTTTGCATTCCAGGTCAGTTTGTGGTTGTCCAACACACTTATATTGCTTCAATTAACTTCCCCAGGGCTCTAGACTACAGGGATAAATTCACCCAAATGGACCTATGAGCTGCTGGCGGTTTTGAGAGCTATTTCATTTATTTATTGTCTCAGCATTGTTTGTGGGTCTGTGGCTTTAACATTCCCAGAGTTGTCACTTGAATGGCCAACACAACATTTTGATGAAAAACACGGTCCACATCACCAAAGGGGAAGTTGTCATTGTATTTTTGCCAAGTAACACGAAGGAATGTTTTACTTAACTCAATTACAGTGTACTTTCTCTAATTATTGCAGTGCCATAATAGTGTGACAAGAGACCTGCTAGTCACACAAGGAAACTCTTATTTGTGTCTGTTTGGCCGCAGAAAACATGTCCCGAGTTATCTGAAGTGAAACACGTGTTTTATAGACTGTTTGTTCCTCAAAGTACATGAACATGGCAGCGTGTGGTGGCATCCTTAAAATCATTTTCATTGGGTTTTTCCTGCAGGGTTAGTAGTTAGAAACACTAAAACTAATTAATCCAGACAAGGAATAAACTTTGCCTGATTCTGCCAGCTTTTAATTAACACATCAAAGTTTTTTGTCACTCGAGTCGCCACAATTCAGGTTGTTATACGATGTAGATGCTCCGGTTCATAGTTGAAGTAAAACAGCTTGTTCAAAACTAGCTAAATATTTTAAAAAAAAAAAAAAAAAAAAAAAAAAGAGAGAGTGAAAATCATGTATTTAAGGATGAGTAGACTGAGAAATATGTGTGAGGAAAGTACGAGACCACTGAGCATTGTTTAGCAATGAAGCACTGACATTAATGAAGAGTGAGAAAGCACAGCTCCAACGCCTAACATGCCGCCTAAAAAATTAATAAAAATATCTCACAAAAGTAAAGAACCACAAAACTGAACTGAAGTCATGATATCAAGACTCCAGCAGAATAATTGTAAAATCTAATATTTTCAACAATAAAATGCAAATCACTAACGAAGTGTCTCCGCCTGGACATCACCTGTTTTTATGATCAACTTTAAGGACATGATTACACATTAAAGGTTTCACTGCTTTCATTAACACAGAAATGCTTTTTATGTAGTTTTTGTAATGAACCCTTATTGTATTTTTGATGCAGTAGATAGTAGTAGAAGTTAAATGTAATGGCCCTTTAATTATTAGATAGAAAGGAGGAAAGAAGGAAGGAGGGAGGGAGCAATGAAGGAAGGAAGGAAGGAAAGATGGAGGAAGGAAGGAAGGAAGGAAGGAAGGAAGGAAGGAAGGAAGGAAGGAAGGAGGGAGGGAGGGAGCAAGGGAGAAAGGAAAAGAGGAAGGGAGGAAGGAAGGAAAGAGGGACAGAGGAAAGAAGGAAGGGAGGAAGGTAGGGGGAGGAAAGAAAGAGAGAAGGAGGGAGGGAGGGAGGAAGGAAGGAAGGAAGGAAGAAAGGGGGATGGAGGAAGGAAGGGAGGAAGGGAGGAAAGAGAGAGGAAGGAAAGAAAGAGAGAAGGAAGGAAGGAAGGAAAGAAGGGAATGAGGCTCCTCTCTACCAGCTGTACTTTCCTTTCTTTCTTTTCTCTGGTCTTTCAGAAAGCTGAAGTGTGCAACACCAGTAAGGAGTGAGAGGGCAGCTGCCACTCCTGTGAACACGAATGACTGCTGATGATGATTAAACTTTCTCCACTTGCTGCCACAGCTTGCCGTGTCGCCATGGCAACCACAGAAATCAAATCAAGGACAACGCTGGAGCTTATTTTACTGATATCTTAGTTCCCTGAATTATACACTTCACCCCAAAAGTCAGATCAATGAAGAGGAAATAGCAAAATACTGGAAAGTTGTAGCTGGTGCTTTTATTTATTTATTTATTTTTAAATTTATATTTTGGCTATGTTTAATATGAACTCCAAGCATTGTAACATTATATACATATATATGACTGAATATATTAACCCTCCTGTTGTCCTCAAGTCAAGGAAGGACAAAAGGAAGGAAGGAAAGGAGTAGGAAGGAAGGAAGGAAGGAAGGAAGGAAGAGAAGAAAGGAAGAGAAGAAATGGAGGAAAGGAGTAAGGAAGGAAGGAAGGAAGGAAGGATGGAAGGAGGAGGGAGCAAAGAAATAGGGGACAAGGGGAAGAAGGAAGGAAACATTTAAAGAAATGTTCCTTCCTTACCTCCTCCTTTCCTTCATCCCTTCCTTCTCTCTTTCCTTCCTTCCTCTTTATCCTCCATCCCTCCATCCTTACTCCCTTCCTTCCTTGCTTTCTTCCTTCCTTCCTTCCTACCTTCTTTTCACCTTCCTTCTCTTCCTTCCATCCTCCTTCCCCCCTCCCTTCCTTCCTTCCTTTCTTCCTTGACCTGAGGACAACAGGAGGGTTAACACTTCTTATGTAGAATCAGACATGTTGGCCAGACTCCGCCACACTCGAGATCAAGGGCGATCTTAAATGGTTTCTCCTCTGGCAACCATGACGATCCACAGTCAAAATCATGTAAATCTAACCAGTGATTGCTGAGTTACATCTTTCATCTTTGGACCGCAGTGTTGAATGAACATGCAAGAGGCCTTGAGGCTAGAAATGAAACTTGAGCTTTAAAATCACTTGCCAGGAGTCTTTTTTTTGTTTTTTTTTAACGACAGATTTTATAACTGATCCTCTTGGTGTCTGCATCAGAGTCTTCTCAACCATCCCTTTTATCTTTCTTCCAGTTTTTACCATCTCCCCAGCTATATATATATATATATATATATATATATATATATACATATATATATGAAACAACCACCAGGATTTTGGATGTGCAGGTTGCTACTGTACTTCCTTTTCTGCCTGAAGACAAAGAGGGAAACACTGCCTAAAAATAGACAGGACCATTTTGGGATGCCTTTGAAGAGCCCAACGCTGCAGAAGGAAACAAACTAATCCTCATAACTAATGTCCAGAGTGAAGAGGAAGATTGTTTTGGACCATCATCAGAGCGGCACCCTCCAACCCAAAGCCCTGAGAGAAAAGAATATATAGAGAAAAGCGAGAGAGTATCCAGCCATGTGTTCTCCATATGCTTCACACAGTGAGTGAGGAGTCTGGATTTCCGCTGCGATTCTTCAAAACGGTCCCATCTACCCCCCCCCCCACCCCCCCCCCCCACCCTCCATTATTCTTCCTCTATCACCCCCTTTCTTCACAAGTCTAAGCCTAACAGACTCAAAGAGAAGTGCAGAGACAAAAAATATAACTAAGAAAGATGTGTGTGTGTGTGTGTGTGTGTGTGTGTGTGTGTGTGTGTGTACAGTGAGATGAAATGAGACCAGATGAGTGACAAATCGACCAATAAAGAAACGGATGCAAAAGACAGAATTTTGAAAGTTATGTTTGCTCAGGTTGCTTCAATTGATGCAAAATAACCATGAACAGAAAAGATCAAAAAAGAAAAGAAAAGGGAAAATCTTGATAAAAGAGAGAGAAAGAAACAGATAAAGCACGAGTCTAAAACAGCAAGACAGGGACAATATACATACTTTACACATTTAAAGTTGCTATGGAGACAAAGGTGAATTTGCTCTCTGAGTAGAAAGGTACCAGTTGTCGGATGGTGAAGAGGTTCAATTACGTCAATTTTAAAGAAACATTTGTGATTTTTTTTTATTTCTACACGTTTATTTGACAGCTGTAGTCAGGGGCGCTACCGGGGATTTTAGGCTCCATGAAAAGATATCACCGCCATCATGGCCCCAAACACCACACAAAAGCAGAGCCAAACCACGCACACTTACTGTAACCACACCTCTATACCTATGAATGCTTTGCAACTCTTTAATACTAACTGTACAGGACTTACCATTTCATGTAAATAAAAGGGGGGTGTCTTGGGCAATACAGAAGCTTTGGATGGTTAGTTTTTGCCAGAAATAAGAAAAGAAAGTGTTAGTTCATTTAAGTCCTTCCTTCCTTTCTCACCTCCTCCTTTCCTTCATCCATTCCTTCTCTCCTTCCTTCCTTCCTCTCTTCCTCCATCCCTCCTCCATACTCCCTTCCTTCCTTCCTTCCTTCTGTCCTCTCTTCCTTCTTTCCTTTCATCCTTGACCTGAGGACAACAGGAGGGTTAAAGAAATTGTAATTTTAGTGTCAGAAAATTGATTTTGCAGAAGAAGACAAGAAGACCTTGTTATGGCTTTATTGACAAGAGACAGGGCTGAACCATTTCATGTAAATAAAGGGGGGGTGTTTGGGCAAAAGAGAAGCTTTGGATGGTTAGTTTTTGCCAGAAACAAGAAACAAAAAGTGTTAGTTCATTTAAAAAAATTAACTAATGTTCCAATATTTTTTTAGCACCCCTGTCAGTCACGGGCCCTTATTAGAATCATCCTAACTTTTCACCCCCTTAAGGCACCACCTGGCTGTAGTTGGTACCGGTCACCCAGTTACTTTGCCATAACTGTACATAAAGTGAAGCATAAAAGTTTATTCTTGACCTTTGGAAGACAATCTTAACTCAAGATGCACTTACTACCTTCTTAAAGAGCTTTCAAACATATCACATCACCACTTTAAGCCATATCCTAACTACACAGACAGGAAGTCCAAAAGTACCACGGATGAACTCATAACAGTTACTATGACAATTGAGTGGAGTCCATCCGCTAACCCCGTCTGTTTTGACTGTTCCTTCTTTCCTTCCCTCCTTCCTTCCTTTCCTTCCTCCTTCCTTCTCTCTTGTTCCTCCCTCCCCTTCCTTCCTTTCCTTCCTTCCTCCATTCCTTCCTTCTTTCCTCCGTCCTTCCGTCTTTCCTTTCCTCCCTCCCTCCTACCTGCCTTCCTTCTTTGCTTTCTTCCTCTCTTCCTCTTTTCCTTTCTCCCTCCCTCCCTCCTTCCTTCTTTCCTTTCCTTTCCTCCCTCCTACCGTCCTTCCTTCCTTCTTTCCTCCGTCTACCTTCCCTCCTTCCTTCCTGCCTCCTTTCCTTCCATCTTCCCCCCTTCCATCCTTCCTTCCTCCCTTCCATCCTTCCTTCCTCCCTCCCTTCCTTCCTAAACTATTTTTTCTGCATTTCTTCACCATCTATAATTTCTTGGATTAAGTGAAGAAACAGCCACCCTGCAGTAGTCTAGATTAGTTAGATTAAGGCTGTTTTTGGAGGACAGGAAATGATTATCATAACAATTTATAACACATCTCAAAAATATCAGTATAATTAAATCTGGTGAAGCAATGTTTAAACCTGAGGGTTGTTATTCTCAGTACTCACAAGGCCATTTTCAAAGACTAATAATTGCAACAAAGCACAAATATTTTGGATGAGAGCGGTTAACTCATCAGTGGAGCTCAGGATGTCTTTTCCTAAAAAAATGCTTATTGAAGCTTGGCCAAGAAGAATCTAATTATTATCAATACACCCGTCTGATGCATGATGCTACCACGACTCTGAGGAAGCCTTCATAGATCATACCAGGAATACTCTATGCCCATAAATGGTATATACTCAATGCATCGACAGCATATGGAATTTGCTTATTACAGTGCTACAAATAAGGAAACACAGTCACCCATCTGTAGGTTTAGGGCAGGGTTGTCAAACATGCGGCCCGTGGGCCAGAACCGGCCCGCCGAGGGGTCCAATTCGGGCTACTTTCCTTCCTGTCTTTTTTTCTTTCTTTCCTTCCTTCCTTCCTTCCTTCATTCCATCTGTCCTTCCATCTTTCCTTCCGTCTTCTTTTCCTTCCCTTCCTTCCTCCCTTCCTTTCATCTTTCCTCCCTGTCTTATTTTCCCAACCTTTCCTTTCTTTTCTTTCTTCCTTCCTCACTTTTATTCTTTCCTTCCTTCCACCTGTCCTTTCTTCCTTATTTTTTCTCCTTATTTTTCCTTCTCACCTACCTTCCATTTGTCCTTCCTTCCTTTCTGCCTCCCTTCTTTTGTCCTTCCCTCCTTCCTTCCATATTTTTAATGGTCACATGAGATCAAATTGGGCTGTTTGTGGCCCTTGAATGAAAATGAGTTTCCCTGGTTTAGGGAGTCATATCCTCTGACCTTGGGTGCCAGAAAGTGACTCCCACCTTCCCCCAAAACATCACAGACAGTATTTCTCTCTGCCAAGATGATAGTGTTGCCTTTACTGTGACCTCAAGACCCATGCTTGACCCCAAATATAGAAACTTCTCTAACAACAACAACCTTCTCCATCTCCACCCCAATCTCCATCCATTCATTTTACACACAGGTTCCAGTGGTTGTTATTCTCAGTAGCAGCACTAGCTGATATAGTTATAATATTATATAAGAAGGAATAATCATAACTTCAAAAGCAGATCATTTTAATCAAGGATCAAGGTTCAGAAGGTGAGTTTTGCTCCTTAAGACTTAAAAGAGCCTTTTCAGACGAAGACTCGACCTCACAGTGAAAGCTCCCATTAGACTAAACTTATAACTTAGAAAATGAAGAGAATAATCATAATAATGAAAGGACAGCAGAGAGCGGGTGGATGAAAGAGAGGCCATTGAACAGAGTGATGCATCCTTGTATTTAAAAGTAATGCCATCCAAAGTCTGACTGAAAGTAAACTACAGTATAAGTTGTCTGTATAAGTCTAAATAAATGTGCTAAATGTATCAAACAACCAATCAATCAAGCTACTATAGCCCTAAATGTGACAAATGAACTTGATTGTTTGAGTCATTGAATGCATCTGTGATAATAATATAACTTGCTGTAACCATTAAAAAGGGGCCATTCTGAGTTATGAGTACTTTTTATGTTACTGTTAAATACATTTAGCTGATAATGGAGTCTTTAAATTCCCATGAATCACGGCAAAGTGAAAGATCAAGCAAGAGTGCAGGAAGAGACAGAGTGAGAGAGACTGAGAGACTTTAAAGTGCTCTCATCATACTAATCCCTATATAGAGCCCTAGAGAAGGCTCCATATGGGGGAGGGGGATCTGTGGGATTAGGACACTGCAGTTGACCGGCGTGCTTGTGTTTCATGTGACCCCTGAACATAGTCTGCAGGATTAAAGTGACTCTAGGTAATTTATTGGCAGAGATGTTCAACAAGGCAGACGCTGCTGTACGAGGGCCGATCCGAGCGGGCAGAACATACGGAGAAAAAAAGGACAAGACATGAGACGGTTTTAACTGCTCACTTTCCTGTCACATGATTACTGTCATTATGAATTTATCACAACAATATGTAGCATCAGCTGTTGGGTCACTGGAAAGCATCTGCAAAAAGTCAGAACTACACATTAAAAAGGTATAAAACACTTAAAAACCTCTTAATTATCACATTTTAGTATTTTTTTCTTTTTTTTAACCCTCCTGTCGTCCTCCCGAGTCAAATTGATCCATCTCTTTTGACTGTTCCTTCTTTCCTCCCTTCCTTCCTTCCTTCCTTCCTCACTTCCTCCTTTCCTCTCATCCCTTCCTTCTCTCCTTCCTTCCTTCATTTCCTCCACCCCTCACTCATTTCCTTCCTTCCTTCCTTCCTTACTTCCTGCTTTCCTTCATCCCTTCCTTCTTTCCTTCCTTCCTTCCTTCCTTCCTTCCTTCCGTCACTCCCTCCTTCCTCCCTTCCTTCTTTCCTTCCTTCCTTCCTTCCTCACCTCCTCCTTTCCTTCATCCCTTCTTCCTTCCTCTTTTCCTCCATCCCTCCCTCCTTACGTTCAGTTCCTTCCTTCCTCCCTCCTCTCCTTCCTTCCTTCCCTGCTTCCTTCCTTCCTTCCTTGACCTGAGGACAAGAGGGTTAAAGAAATAGTAATTTTAGTGTCAGAAACTTGATTTTGCAGAAGAAGACCTTGTTATGGTTGTATTTGCTTTGTGTCCTTTTCCTCTCCTGTCTATTGCCCTGAGCAGGTCATCTACACCTAATCAGTGCACCATGAGTGGCACATGGCCCAATTAGGAAGTGACTGGTTTTGCCTCTCAGTCTGGGATTATTTAGCATTTCCTGTCTTATTTTGATCTATTATTTATTCATCATTCACTTATTACCAGTTTTAACAGATGACATCACAGCTCCTCAATCCTGGCTTCTTTCCATTAGCTCCTCAAAAAGTGTGTTTCGAGAGATGAGAAAGTTTGTCTCCATATTCACTGACATCTAATACAAAGAGCAGTGTTCAAGAGCTCGGATGGTCATTTCATGAATATGTAAAAAAAAAAAAAAAAAAAAGGGGTAGGACAAATATGTTTCATTCAATATTTCAACATTTCTGTCTTCATATGAGAGCTTTTAAATTGTGCTTGTGTGTTATATTTAAGTGCTCATTACAGGATCGGGTTTTATAGATGAGTGAATGAAGTGCATTTTGTAAAATAGGGTTTCCTGTAAAGTATAATGAGCCTGACTTCCTGGAGTTCCTGGTGTTCCTGGTGTTCCCGGTCACAAATGTTGCAAGATGGCCTGTGGCTGAAATAGTTGCCCGCAAATTCCTGTTCTGGTTAAGGAGTCGGGTTCGTCTTCTGTTTACTCCAAACAAACCGGGGACGCATCCAGACCTACTAACGAATGAATTGATAGAATAATAAAATAAAGATGTAATTTATAACTGATCCCTAAAACCCGCTTATACTCACTGAGTCACTCTGGATATAACGCCAACTCAATTAAAATGAAATTTGAATTCATGGACTGTAGATATACTTTGTGTTTATTAACTGCAGTACAAAAAATCTGCAATGAGAAATAATTCAGTGAATAATTTAATACTATTTTATCATTAGCCTTCTTAAATCTATTTCTGCCTTTTTTCTTTAGTCGACAGTTTGAGATTTTCCTCCATGATGAAATTTATTATGTTACATTGGGAAAATATGACACAATTAGATGTGAGGTTTTGAATGCAACCAATAAAGAGTGAGACATGTCAAATTAGAGGACATTCCTGACATATTTTCAGGAGAGAGGGATATTTTTATTGTTTCCTAGTGGTAATTCTTCACAGCTGCTGCAATGTTGGTGGCGGCGTATAAAACAGTCTGACATAAAATTGCTCTAAGTTTAGGAAACGCCACAATCAACACGAGAGAGAGAGAGAGAGAGAGAGAGAGAGAGAGAGAGAGAGAGAGAGAGAGAGAGAAGAAGAAGAAGAAAAAATCATCAGTAAAAAAATGCAGAGATTTTAGAGAAAGCTAAGGGAGCGTAGCCACAGCACGCAACATTACTATCTAGTTTTATGAGCCACTGTCAAAACACTTGACAACATTACACGCATGAGCATGTGTTACCTCGGGAGCTAAATCAGAAAAGTATTTACTTCCTCATTTTCCAAATCATTTGAAGCTTTATGGGATCGCTTCAGAGGTGTAAACACAACTCCCCGCGGCGCAGAGACGGCAAGTGTCCTCCTACTGTGGAGCAGAAAATGTTTCCTGCTCAATTTCATGTTTCTCCGCAGGCAATAAATGGCATATCTGAAACTGAGGCATAATGTAGCAGTGTTGGTTGGAAGGAGAGAAAAAAAACTAAACAATAAAAGTAGCATAAAACTTTTTTCTCTTTGATCCTTTTCTTGGAATAGAAGTAAAGCAGTCTGGATGTGATGCTCCAGCACCTACACAGGTATTTAAAGTGTGAATCAGCATCATGTTGTGTTTCTCAGGGTGTTACGAGAGCTGAGGAGCTGAGGGGCTGAGGTGAACACCGGGGGCTTCATCGCAGAAGGTCTGGAAGTATCGGTGCTGCAGCACAGTGTGTGTGGGATGCTCTTATACAGCACAGTACTAACTATGAGAGAAAGAAATGATGAGATGCCAGTGTTTCCCACAGGACAGGCATCTATTTGTGGTGGTGTGGTCCTCAGCTCATTTTTGATTCTCCCCAAATGAGAAAATGATCGCAAACCCCCCCCCCACCCTAACCCCCACAGTTTGTCACCGGCAACGTGAGGAACATCCTCAAAGCCACATAAACATTAGGGAAGGACTAACTGCAGGCCAAACTTCAATATGGTTTTCAGCATGTTTGAGGGTGACTTGTCTGTTTCAGCCAACATGAAGGATCGGAAGTGCAGACACGTAAAAGACGCTGTTCCTCCTACGGGACGGACCGGAAGTTGAGAGGTAGCCACAAGTTCTTCTGAATGTTTTAAACACCAACCCTTAAACATATATATTCATGCCGTACATTGTTAGAAAGCTTAGATTCTCCTGATTCATTCAAGACCACTCAGGAATTATATGGTTGCTCACAGCTGTAATAGTATTAGCGGTTAGCTCGACTAGCCACTAAAGTAAGCTAACAGCTATAATGCTACATACCTTCAAAGTCTTCTCTTTATCCACGACGATCATCTTATGACTCAGGACTTTCTGTACAGCTCGCCAAGTATCCATTCTGGTGATAATATGAAATCCGTTTCAATAAAACCGAAATATTTTCCTCAATATGTCCATGTATTTAGTCCAACACGTAAGGAAACAGACACGGAACAAACCATATACGGTCCCTTTCACGTCACTTCCTGACCTACACGTGCATCTGTGGGACACGTGACTGTTTTGTTTACGACCGTGAACTCCTCCTGTTTCATACACACCACACACCAGCAGATAGCCTCTAGCAAAGACATATGTCTATCTTCTTCTTCTTCTTCTTCTTCTGGCCGACCAGGTGAATTAAGTGCGTCTTCTTTGGTTTTATTGCCGCCACCTACTGCCCCGGAATTGTTACGACAAGCTACATTCACAGACAGAGTCCCATTATTATGCTTTTATGAGCGAGGTCGAGCGAGCCAAAAGCCGAAAAATCTATTCGTTGGCGGCCGCCACGAAAGAATGAATGTGTGGGAAACACTGTGATGCTGTCTGGATTGTCAGGGCTGGAAGGAACTACTTTTTATGAGAATCTCTTTTTTGGGGGACCAGTCTGTTGCTATGTGTTTAACCTTTATTTAACCTTTTAACCATTTATGCAGAAAGTTGCTACGACTAAAACTAGCAATGAAAAAAATAATTGAGTTAGTGATGAGGACTGATGGGAAAATTTGTGGTATAAAACTAAAAGGGAAAAATCCCACAAATGTGAAAGTTCATCTTCGTGGTTAAAGAATGAAATTAAAAAGGACTTGATGATAAACCATATTTGGTGTCACACATTCTTTCATCTTTTTCAGCTTCTACAAGTCAAGGCTTTCTCTTAATACCTGAAAAACTAAAACTAAATAAAAACTAAACTGAAACTAGTCAATTCCTTCAAAATAAAACTAAACTGAAACTAGTCAATTCCTTCAAAATAAAACTAAACTGAAACTAGTCAATTCCTTCAAAATAAAACTAAACTGAAACTAGTCAATTCCTTTCAAAATAAAACTAAAATAAAAGTAGTCAATTCCTTGACTTTTTTAGGATACATTGACATTACGCAATATTCGTGACAGGAGAAATACTATAATAATACTAATAATAATAGATTGTCAAAGCCTCCCTCCCAAACCAACCCCTGCCAGTCTTCACCCTTTCCCATCCCTCCCCAACTAATCTATCACTTCTAACACAAAAAGCAAACAAATTAAAAAACTAAATAAGTAAAAAAAAAAAAATAAATAAAAAATAATAATGAATAAATAAATAATGATAAACAAACGAGTGAAATAAAATTAAAATAAATAAATAAATAAATAAAATAAAAAAACAGAAACCCACTCTTATGATTTATAATTGCAAATTCTGGCTTGAAAGGAAAACACACTGTAACATAGCTCATCATGCCCTTTACAGGACATTATCATACTTTAAAAAAAAAAAATGACTATCTTTTTTTTCTCCCGTGCAAATCTAAATGAATCACCACACACTGAACTGCCTCCACTGTGGCTTTATTAGGAGTGAACAACGTGTGTCGCCTGCAGCTTCTTCACTTTTTTATCTGTGATATGTAAATATTAACTTATAATTCTCTCCACAGGTAATCCAGACCCTTAGGGAGAGATGAAACACTAAGTCCTCTGGTACTCATTTAGTGGTGTTGAGGTACAGCTGTAGAACATATAGTTTTATTCTTAGGAAATGGAGCTTTTCCTATTCAGTTATAGTCTTATTACGTAAAATGATGTAATTCTTGCACCTGTGTAAAGCTTTGGAGGGAGATACTGTCTCATCCTACAGTAATGCAGTGAGCTAAATGTCAAATTAAGATTGAAGGCAGTTGACCTTTCAGGCTTTTACTGATAACTGTGAAACCATGAAAATGATATTGGTACAAAACACAACAAATTGATATGATTTTGACTGCAAATAAAAGAAATAGAAGTGGATACTATAAACAAGAGCAGAGGTAGTGAGTGAAATAATAACACAATAAAAATATATTGTAGTCAAAGTATTTATGGCGGGCATATTTAATGTGTCCAATACAAAATGTGGGTTGTGAAGATGAACAGTCCTTAAACATAAAAAAACACAAACACTCCTTATATCACCGAACAAACCAATACAAACAAATGTGGCTCATAAATTGTACGTCTATTCTGGTTTGGAGGTAAAAAAATGTAATAGTCGTACAATATCAAAAAAAAAAAAAAAACTTGAATAAAATAACTTCTTAAAAGCATAAATTCATTGTTATATCATTCCTCTACAACATTAACATCCCTATTATAAGGCGCAGGGACAGTGTGA
>JAJDFG010001540.1:0-33341 GCA_021039105.1 Scomber colias
CATTTCTGTTGCATCAGGCTGATATCATGAAATCTGAATGTGTCGAATTACTTAAAAATTGCTTCTAATTATGAGTCAGAATATGAACAGTAAGTATATTTATTTCCAGCGGAAGTTAGTTGGGTTTCATGACCTTTTGGAAACCTTTTAAAGAGATCAACACGCACTCTCTCTCTCTGGCATCCACTAACAGCGACATAGTGTGTTAGCACCCGTGTCTCATGTTATTAACTTCACAGGATTTCCTGCTGAGTGTATTCCCTCTCTTCTGCTGAGTGAGTCCCACTGTACGCTGTTCCAACCTTTACCCGTCTCAGCAGGTTACTCCTAACAGCCGCTGATACGTGTTATTTAATGGGAGTCAAAGTTTAAAAGGGTACAAATCGGAAAAAAGATTGAAGTTTCAGATGATTTCCTATTAAATTATGAAAGGATACATTTCTCTACAGTTGGCAGCTAATGTTAGCATCTGGCAATTTCTGTTCTCCCCCAAAGTTTGAGTTGCTTTGCCTGTCAAGCTTTCCAGTCTGGCACATAATTCAGTTTCAGTGTATCATTTAAATTCCTGCTAGTTTTGAAATTTCAGACAGAGATAGACGAAAAAGCAGGGGACTCATTTCAGTTTCAGCCATCAATTTTACATAGACTGTATAAAAGAAATGGACGTAACATCTGTGACGTCACCCATTGGTTTGTGGACTGCTGCTCGGAAGCCAATAGTTTCGAATCTAGGCAGCGCCATCTTGAAAATTTCAGGTGCATGCTGGGAAAAATAAAAACACAGATTCTACTTACATGGGCATAAGGCGGGGCCATAGGCAGAGTGGGGAGGTTTCTATGGTTGCGAGGGCTGGATCTCGAGGACATTGGTCAATCAACCTGTCAATCAGGACGTAGCCACGCCCCTAATGCATACCCTGCTTTATCGTCACATATAAAATCAGGGAGGCCAAAATGTCCCAAATGAACATCATACTGCATTGAAGAAGGCTTTAAACTAGCGATTGAGACCATAAACACATTTTGAAAACGTTTACTGAGGTTAGAAATCAAGTGAGAAGTTGGTGAATTCTCCATTGACTTGTATAGAGACGGTCGTCCCCTGGTGGCCTTTTGATAGAATGCAGTTCTAAGTTACTTCCGCGTTGGCCTCATTTCAGAGGACCAGAACTCCCCGCCTGGCAACAACACATTACGTGCTTTAGGGAATGGTCATACCTGTGCTGTGGGAATGTAGGCCTGAAGAAACATGAGGCCTAATTTAGTGGAAAATCCTTGAGAGGGAACATAAGGATGACCTCTTACACTATTTGATAAGGTATGACCAGATAATCATAATCTGTGGTCGGCACAAGAGCAGCTGTTTCAAACAACTCACAACTTGATTAGTGATGCTTCAGATAAAGCTGAAAAAGGAGGAAATGGTGGGAAAAGTTCTGTTTCTGTCTCTTTCTTAACTTTTGATTAATTGCCTTCTGTGAATAGAGAAACGTCTAACAAAGCAAAATAAAACGACTCCTTTTGGGTCTCTGTCAGTCTGCTGAGTTGTTTCTATTTCCTCCCCGTCTCCAAGGTGAACTTCATCCTGTTCATCAGCATCATTCGGATCTTGGTGCAGAAGCTGAGGTGTCCTGACGTGGGCGGCAACGACCAATCACAATACAGGTATATCTCACAGGAGTCACAAATGCGAAGCTTTCTAAACAGCTTTTTTTGTTTGTTTTATGATTCCCATTTCAACACGCGCATGCTAAGAAAGTTAAGAGTCGACCAATTCAGTCAACATTCATGTGTCATTAAGCTAAAGCTACACCTGCTCAGTCAGTGTAAGCCGCTGCGGATAAGAGAGTCAGCTAAATGCCTCGAAATAGATCATCCGAGACACTCAGAACCTTTTTTTTTTTTTTTATATATCCCGTCCGTGTTTTGCTGTCTGGAGAGATAAGAGTGACGCTTACGTTCATTCAACAAGACAGCGTTTCATGATGCAGCCTTTACAAAAAAATGCAGGAGAAGGGAGACCTCTATCCCTCGAGGGAGTGGTAGATTTTTGTGTGTGGTTCAGTGTTTGAGTCTTAGCCCCAGTCAGTGTCAGTGTGTTTAATCTGCATGCAGTGTCACCCCTCCAGTAAGATCTGAGCTGTGCTGAGTTGTCAGGTATTCTCAAGTCCTGTGGCCGCAGAGATTCAGAGGCGAGAGGTGATGAAAAGCCTGAATAAGCCCCGGTTTGTTCCGCTGCTGTATGCTCTGTGAGTGTACGTGAAGATTCAGTGTCAGTGCTGTAAAAAGTTCAATGTGAGATCAGAGCAAAGTCGACACCTGGAGGGCTGCGATATTGCAAAGGGAAGGGATTTGACCGTCTTCTGCAGGGGGGTAACACGATGATGTAAGTGGTTTTATTAGTTTCCCACTTAGCTCTTTCAGATAGATTTGGTTTTATTTGCTCAGATGATGAGATATCCACTGCTTCCCTCTATCTGCTCAGATCTCTTCCAATCACACAGCTTCTAACGCACCCTAACCCTGATAATAAAACATTTATTGTGTTTGGGTTTTGTCTAACCTTAATAATTAATAATAATCCCAAGTTCTCAGGGGGGGCTTCAAATGCATTTTGTAAAACTGTCTGCTGCCTGAAGCTGGTTGCTTTGAGTTAGCCTCAAGTTTAAGAAACAGCAAAACAAAATACTATGTTTAAATACTGTGTAAAGTGAATTCAGACATTTTCTTCTAAACACATTAAATAGGTCATAAATGTATTTCTAAAAAAGGTGTAAAAAGCATTTCAACCATTTAGATTTGAATTGTGGAGCTAGACTTCACAAACTGTGTTTCAAGATTTCTGTGTTCAGGATTTAGTGATTAGCATAAACCCGCCCCTGCTGCTGTAGAGGTATAAATACATTCAGCACACACTACTACTACTACAGTCTACAGTTAGCCAGTTAGCTGAGTTAGCCGCCGAGCTAGCAGTTGGTTAGCAGCAGAAAGCTCTCAGACGTAGTGTCCATGTTTCTGGTACAGGTGGTGACTTTGATTGACAGGTGACACTTGGTAGGGGGCGGGGTTTCAGCGGACTCGGCGGCTACACCCACAGCGTTTGGTAGCAGAGAAAGAGGCTGATTTTTACACAACTTTGAAGCCTAATTTCAGATATTTACCGATTTTTTTTTAATCATTCAAATTTGGCAGGGTGGTTAACAACACACTTTTCTGTGGTATGTTAAACTCAGAACACATATTTATTCTTACTTTACACAGACTTTAAATTTGTCACAGTTTGAGGAAAGAAAAAAGACGAACAAAGCTGTTGGCTCACTTTTCAATGACTGTGGATTGGACATAGAGTAAAATCCCCCAAAATTACAGACTATACAGTGATATCAAACTGTCAATCTGGGGCGAAAAATAGCCTAAAGGCATCAATGTGATAAAAGGTCTCCTACCGGTGGGACGTGCCCTGAACACCTCACCAGGGTGGCGTCCGGGAAGCATCCTGATTAGATGCCTGAGCCACCTAATCTGGCTCCTCTCAACGCCCATAAAGTTGGAATACAATATTTTTTTACTACTTCTCATGAAATGATTGTGACAATGTGATTTATTCTTGATAGATAAAATGTAAAAATTCTCAAAATTGGATCGATCAGTCTCATTGCACCTGGTCAAAACTGATTACTGATGTGTTTAAATAAAAAATAAACAGAGGAATGTGTCTGAAAACTAAATTATTCCAACTTTATGGGCGACACAGTGTATTATAGGGATCAAAATAAACACAGTGCTTGCATGAATCCTAATTTCCTGTCCCCTAGTATCATCATCAGAAACCATAGTGTGGGTGGGCCTAGTCTGTCCAACACCAATTATAGTTAAAAGGCTCTGAAATGCATATGTTAACCAAAATAAAATAAGCCATTATAACTATACTCACATGGAAAAGGCCTCATGATGAACATTAGCAGCATTATAGCCTGACGGATGCAGCAGCAGCAGCAGCGTTAATAGAAGTGTATGTATAAAGGTAAACCAGCTCTAACATGCTCAGTAATGTTAGAAACTACATCTAGAATGACACAGCGCCCACATTAGACCACTGACATCATGTGTCGCTATTTTCCTTTCACTGGTATAGATCATTACGTTGCATTAGGATTTAGGAACAGTGGTTTTCGCAATGATGGGGAAATATTAAAATACCCTGAAAGTGGTTTAAACACACACACACACACACACACACACACACACACACACACACACACACACACATTAGCATAAAATCTAATCTGGACAACCAACAAAAACTTTACCCAAAAAGCAGTAATATTGAAAAAGGCTAACGTAGTCTGGAATAGTAAACTAGAGCCCTTAAAGATGAGAGATGCCACTTTTGATCCGTGTTGTTACTACTACGTAAAAAAGAAACTTGCACATAAGGAAAAAAGATGTTTGGGTTGAGAATAACGGCTGAACTTGAGCTGAGTTTTTGTTTCTGTTTTGTTTTGCAATGGTTTTAACTATAGCGGCAGTTGAACAGAAATTGTTCCTTCCTTCCTTCTTCCCTTCTATCCTTCCTTCCTTACTTCCTTCATCCCTTCCTTCCCCCTGCTACCTTCCTTCTTTCCTCTGTCCTTCCTTCCTTCCATCCTTCCTTCCTTCCTTCCGTCCTTCCGTCCTTCCAGCTTTCCTTCCTTCTTCTTCCCTTCCATCCTTCCTTCCTTCCGTCCTTCTTTCCTCTGTCCTTCCTTCCATCCTTCCAGCTTTCCTTCCTTTCTTCTTCCCTTCCTCCCTTTCTTCCTTCCTTCGTCCTTTCTTCCTCCCTTCCTCCCTTTCTTCCTTCCTTCCTTTTGTCTTTCATTCCCTCCTTTCTTTCCTTCCTATCACTTTTCCCTTCTTTCCATCCTTGTTTCCTTCCTTCCATCGGTCCTTCCTTCCTTTTATCTTTCATTCCCTCCTGTCCCTCCTATCTTTCCTTCCTATCACTCTGTCCTTCTTTCCTTCCTTCATCCCTTCCTTCCTCCCTGCTACCTTCCTTCTTTCCTCTGTCCTTCCTTCCTTCTTCTTCCCTTCCATCCATCCACCCACCCATCCTTCCTTCCTTCCTCCTTTCCTTCTTCCTTCCTTCCGTCTTTCCTTCCTTCCTTCCTCCTTTGCTCCTTTCTTCCTCCCTTCCTTCTTTCTTCCTTCCTTCCATCTTTCCTTCCTCCCTTCCTCCCTTCCTTCCTTGACTCGAGGACAAGGAAGACAAACAAGGTCCAGACTCCTAGATGTAAAACTCAAAATGCAGAATTTTGTCCAATAAAATGCATTTTATAAGAAAGTAAAAATGTGACTTCCAACCTCGTTCTAGCCTCAAAGTTTAACACAACCTATGTTAGTGTAGGAGTCATTTTAGGAGTTTTTAGAGTATTATATTAAGCTGTAACTTTAATGGGAAAAGGACCTTTACCTGCAGATATAACCCTAAACAGAGTTATAATAAAAAAGCCCAACTATCATCTGTGATCACGTGATGTTTCATAATCATTGATGAAAAAACACGTTGTTTTTTTAGTGTGAACTCCAGCGGGGGGAAAAAAGACCTTTTTTCCAACATGTTTTTCCACATTGCTGCAAATAAATGAATTGTTCATGTCTGTTTGTGTCTCAGGAGGTTGGCCAAATCCACTCTGCTGCTGATCCCTCTGTTTGGGATTCACTACGTGGTCTTCGTCTCTCTCAGTGAATCCATCGCAGAAGCCTACAGAATATTTTTCGACCTGGCTCTCGGATCCTTCCAGGTGCCATATTAATAAATTCGCTCCACTCTACCGGTCTTTTATTATATTATCATTACTGTCCTTAATGAAATGTTGAATAACTCAATTATGATTTTTTTTTTTTTTTTCAGGGTTTGGTGGTTGCCATCTTGTACTGTTTCCTAAACAGTGAGGTAAGATCTCACAGCATGAAATGACATCATAATGTGTAATATGTAGTATTTAGAAATGTGTAAAAATTAAATAAAGACTGAGTGGACTTTTAATATACCACTACTTAACCCTCCTGTTGTCCTTGAGGTCAAGGAAGGAAGGGAGGGAGAAGGACAGAGAGGAGGGAGACAGGAAGGGAGGAAGAAGGACAGAAAGGAGGGAGGAAAGAAGGAAGGACAGGAGAGAGGAAGGAAGGGAGGAAAGGAAGAAAGGAATGATGTAGGAAAGAAGGAAGGAGGGAGGGAGGGAGGGAGAAAGGAAAAGAGGAAGGAAGGAAAGAAGGAAGGTAGGGGGGAGGAAAGAAAGAGTGAAGGAGGGAGGGAGAAAGGAAAAGAGGAAGGAAGGAAAGAAGGAAGGTAGGGAGGGAGGAAGGAGGGAGGGAGGGAGGCAGAAAGGAAAAGAGGAAGGGAGGAAGGAAGGGGGGAGGAAAAAGAGTGAAGGACGGAGGGAGGGAGGAAGAAGGACAGAAAGGAGGGAGGAAGGAAGGAAGGACAGGATGGAGGGAGGAAGGAAGGGAGGGAGGAAAGAAGGAAGGAGGGAGGTAGGCGGGAGGAAAAAGAGTGAAGGAGGGAGGGAGGAAGGAAGGAAGGAAGTGAGGAAAGAAGGAAGAGAGGAAGGTAGGGGGGAGGAAAAAGAGTAAAGGAGGGAGGGAGGAAAGAAGGAAGGAAAGAAAGAAAGAATGAGGGAGGGAGGAAGGCAGGACAGAAGGAAGGAAGAAAGAGGAGGGAGGAAGGACAGACGGAAGGAAGGAAGGAAGGAACAGTCAAAACAGACGGAGTCAATTTGACCTGGGAGGACGACAGGAAGGTTCAATAAAACATCCTTTTTCTTTTAGTATTTAATTTTGGTGGGAGAGAAAAAATTAATAACACTTTTTTTTTTTTTTTCCTTTTTTTTTTTTTTTTTAAATATGCTCATAAAAGCATCTGCACTCAGCTGATAACATGTTTATTTTAAAATACAGTTTAATTTAAGTGTGGTCTTTAGTGGAAACATTTGATAAGCAGTAAATTATTTTGGCAAATTTGTTTAGTTGGAAATGTAATTTGTGTGTCGTAAAAGTTTTTTTTTTCCCTCCCATTAAAAGTATTCTTAATTACCCAAACAGCGGTGCCAAATAAGCAGACTGCAACACACCACAGGCAGATATGAAAACTGGCATATGTCTAAAAAATGGACTTTACCCTGCTTGTAATATTTCTGTCTCTCCCTGTACTCTGGAAATGTGTCTTTTGAATAGTTAATAACTATTATTATCCTTATTTGATTAACAGAATTAACAGAATGGAACAAACAGATCAAACAATATGATAAAAAATACTCATGAAACTGGATAGGAAACATGCAAGTAATAACCACAGACTGTATAAAAGAAATGGACGTAACATCCGTGACGTCACCCATTGGTTTGTGGACTGCTGCTCGGAAGCCAATAGTTTCGAATCTGGGCAGCGCCATCTTGAAAATTTCAGGTGCATGCTGGGAAAAATAAAAACACAGATTCTACTTATATGGGCATGAGGCGGACCCATAGAAGGAAGGAAGGAAGGAAGGAAGGTTGCTATGGTTGCGAGGGCTGGCTCTCGAGGACATTGGTCAATCAACCTGTCAATCAGGACGTAGCCACGCCCTAATGCATACCCTGCTTTATCGTCACATATAAAATCAGGGAGGCCAAAATGTCCCAAATGAACATCATACTGCATTGAAGAAGGCTTTAAACTAGCGATTGAGACCATAAACACATTTTGAAAACGTTTACTGAGGTTAGAAATCAAGTGAGAAGTTGGTGAATTCTCCATTGACTTGTATAGAGACGGTCGCCCCCTGGTGGCCTTTTGATAGAATGCAGCTCTAAGTTACTTCTGCGTTGGCCTCATTTCAGAGGACAGGAACTCCCCGCCTGGTAATAACTGAACTCAAGTACTGACTCGCATCCACTGACTCTCTTGTGCTTGCATTTCCCGTTAGTTACTGCTCAAACACTCTGTGCAGATGATGCTGTCCTTTTTAAAGTCCACGAGAAAAACACGAGACAGGACACACAAAAAAAATGTCTCGAATTGTTGAAACTGTTTCAAACTTAACGGAAAATGTGCAGCTGTCTCGGGGCTCGATGATCCCGACTGCAAGTTATGTAAGGCGAGACTTTACATTTGATCTGACCACATTAAGAGTTTCTGCTTTGTTTGTATTTGGGCTCCTTTAGGGAACGCTCTTCTGTTCATCGGCTCTAATTTAGGGCTAAAACCATCTGATACTTTGTCTGTCGTCTGTGTACTGAAACATAAACTGCATCAGACACTTTAGGGGGAAAACAGACAGTCCTTTTTAAGACCAAATTAATGAACTTACTGTGTGTTCAGACTGAATGTGAAGAAAATTGTAGAGGCAACACGACTGCACACAAAGTCAGCGGGAAAAAAAAACCTGTTGGATGCAAAATTGAGCAGCAGAAATGAGTCTTAAATTAAAACTTGCACGAAAAATGGGTACATATTTGTAGTTTGCTTCATAAATCTGGAGAGAAAAAGGAGAAAGACCGGAGGGAAAGGAGTTTCTGGTCAGTTCTGAGATAAGTCACGAACACAGAGACACAAATAACTGCAGCAGGATCCAGAGTACACAATGGCTGTGTTCGAAACCGCATACTACATACTACATACTTCTATACTACACACTAAAGGACCAGATAGTAAGCAGACCGTTTACACTGTAGTAAACTACACGATTACCCACAATGCATTTGGTTCCTACCCGAGCTGAAATCATCAGGCTGAAGCTGATTTCATTTTAGCTCTAACTCTGTAAATAAACCACTTTATCCACATTTCTAACCTTTTTAGGAAGAAAGTAAAGTAGCCCTTTAGATCCACAATGTGACGCTAATTTGTCCAAATAACACCTGTTTAAAGTTTTGTTCCTGAGAATTCGGAGCCGCTCAAGTTAGCCGTAGCGAGTAACACACTTCCTGTCATTTTCACAAAATAAAACACCCGTTACCTTTTATTATTAAGAAAACCATAACAATAGAATTGGTGCTTTTATTTTGAAAACAGGAAGCGAACATACCCTCGCCGTACCTAGGTGATCTGTGACGTTTGTATTTTGGGTTTTTTTCAGAAGTAGCGTTGCATCTTGGGTAATGTGAGTGTGAGTAGTAGCGTTGCATCTTGGGTAATGTGAGTGTGAGTAGTAGCGTTGCATCTTGGGTAATGTGAGTGTGAGTAGTAGCGTTGCATCTTGGGTAATGTGAGTGTGAGTAGTCAGCTCTTGATGCATACTCTGCATTTATGGAGAATCTAGTAAACCATCCGGGCAGCTGATATATACATTTTTATATATGCAAATGCACGAGTTTTACCTGCATTTATTAAACAAATTTAAAAATTCAAGCTTGTATTCTTCATATGCTATAAAATATTCTCTTGGCTCATAAAACAGTGATCGTGAGTCTTTTTTTCCATAAGATTAATCAAACAGAAGGATTAATTAGACATGTTTTAATGACTGAGGGGGAATTTATGAATGAGAAATAGTGTTAGAGACTAATTAAGAATCAGAATATGAACACTATATCAGGGTTAAATAAGTAACTTTTGACACTAAATTAATTTATCTGTTTATTCTTGCAGGTTCAAGGTGAGCTGAAGAGAAAGTGGCGGAGCATGTGTCTGAACTGCCGTCTGAGCAGAGATCACCACTTAAACAACACGTTCGCCTCCAGGAACGGCTCTGACCACATGGTGCAGTTTCACCGCAGCTCCCGAACCCAGTCCATCCTGCAGTCAGAGACCACCGTGCTGTGAGGACCCTGAGGCATCTTTTGAAAGTTAAAAACAAAAAAAAAAAACAAATACAGTCTCCAGGTTGACCTGGGTCGAATAGTTTTACATAATGAATGAAATACCACATGGGGTGGAACCTGCACATTGTTTCAGAGCAGATTTTGGTTTCAGCTTTACGAATTTCATGTGAGCCTTCAAATCGTCCCTTAAGTGAGCCTAAAGCGCGTCTGGTCTGTTGCTATGAGGGTCGCTTGGCAACAGAGAGACGTTTTTTATGTTCACTGGCCGTTTGAAGCAGAGGAAGTACGGGTCTTATAGGCTAAACTCTGCAACATCTGCAGCTCCACGTGTCACTTTAACCTGGACTGGTGCACAGAGTGATGTATGAAATGTAGATATTTACACATTACATTCGATATTTATAAAGAACTATGTATGTAAAACAGTGCCATTCTTCTCTTGATGGTTTGCCGTAGAGTTAAGCTGATTGATTGTCTCTGCAACAAAGGTACAAAATTACTGAACTCAGTGTAAAAATATATTTAAAAAGAAATATATACAGTATGCCTCACTAACTAAAGTGAAATATAAAGCAACAATCAAAAAGCTGTCTGTCGCTCTATGAACAGCAGTTGTGTCACATGGTTGACGTTCAAAAGTTAAAATAGAAAATAAGTAATATTATGAAGTCTAGTATATTAGCGACCAAGGGGAACCTAGAAGAACTATCATATTTAAGTACACTAGTATTCAAACCTCGTCAATAAAGAAGACAAAGTAATAATAATTTGGAAGACTTTCTCTATAATTACTTCCCCAATCTGTCACAGGACTGTTTTAATTTCAGTTTAAAGTGAGATTGACCCTAGATCATCTGAAACTCCCCATTAAAGTCTCTCAGCTCTATCCAAATATAAGTAATATCCAAATAAATACTTAAGACTTAATGCAGACCCAGAAACAGAGAATATAATGGTAGAAATGGATGTGTTATAAGAGGACCAAAAATGGCGCCCATTCAGTTTCTAGCTTACAGTTCTTCTCAATCTAGCCCCTGCTGGCCCCACCCATGAGTTCCTGCTCGGCCCTTAGACTTAAGGAACGTTTTACAAATATAAAACCTCCATTGATTAAAAATTCATAATAGAAAGTGTCGTATTTGACCTTTTTTTGCAGCCTGAGGTGTCCTGTCAACAGCTTTATAGACTTCTCTTTCACAATGGTGGTCTATGGGGAGAATGGAGGTTTTTCACTGTAGTACCGCGAGTGGCCACTGGGGGGAAAATTGGCTGCAAGGCTAAGCAAAGTGATGGATAAAGAGAGCTTGATGCAGTTTCAGAGGTGGGGCCCCATTCATTCATGAATCCAAAAAGTGGCTGTGTTCGAAACCGCATACTACCTACTACTACATACTTCTATACTACACACTAAAGGACCAGATAGTAAGCAGACCGTTTACACTGTAGTAAACTACACGATAACCCACAATGCATTTGGTTCCTACCCGAGCTGAAATCATCAGGCTGAAGCTGATTTCATTTTAGCTCTAACTCTGTAAATATACCACTTTATCCACATGTCTAACCTTTTTAGGAAGAAAGTAAAGTAGCCCTTTAGATCCACAATGTGACGCTAATTTGTCCAAACAACACCTGTTTAAAGTTTTGTTCCTGAGAATTCGGAGCCACTCAAGTTAGCCGTAGCGAGTAACGCACTTCCTGTCATTTTCACAAAATAAAACACCCGTTACCTTTTATTATTAAGAAAACCATAACGGTAGAATTGGTGCTTTTATTTTGAAAACAGGAAGCGAACATACCCTCGCTGTAGCTGATCTGTGACGTTTGTATTTTGGGTTTTTTTCAGAAGTTGCGTTGCATCTTGGGTAATGTGAGTGTGAGTAGTAGCGTTGCATCTTGGGTAATGTGAGTGTGAGTAGTAGCGTTGCATCTTGGGTAATGTGAGTGTGAGTAGTCAGCTCTTGATGCATACTCTGCATTTCTGGAGAATCTAGTAAACCATCCAGGAACTTCTCACATACTCTAAATCACATACTACGCAGTTGAAACACACTACATACTTCAAATGACGTCAGAGTTAGTACGAGTAGTAGGAAAGTATGCGGTTTCTAACAGACCCAGTTATTCGTCTTATTTCCATTTAGCCCTCCCGCTTATTTGAATGAGGATAAAACGATTTCTTAATTTAAACGAGCCGCTGACTGAGATTACTTTGAGCAGCATGCATGGGAAAACATTACAATACAATAGATTTGTGTATATTTCTGGCTTTCCTCCCCCCCCCCCCTTATGATCTGAGTGACTTCCTGTTGCTCAGTGCTGCTGTTGCGCTTTGCTGCTCTGTCTTATCCGTCTGTGCGCTATCAGTGTCCTCTTTTCGTGCCGTGATATTTTCCGTTATGAATTTGCGTGAGACAATAATCAGGTGGCATGGGAACGTGTGAAAAGTGTCAGCTGCGTGAGTCTCAAGCCCAATTTCCACCGGGTCCGTCAGCGGCGCGGTCACCGGACCTGATAGGTACCTCAATAATCAATGAGATAGTTTCCATCGGGAGCGTCTCAGCAGCTATCAATCCGCAGCATTTCTATTTTTGACGGAGCCGTTTCTAACTCACGACAAGCTCAACAGAGCAGATCGCACCAGACAGGAAGTCAGACACAGAATCGGCATAATAAAACTTCTGTCTTTCAAAATAAAACAACCCGTGCAGCCTCCCGATTGTATTTAAGCAACAAACACGAATAAAACTGACAGATAAAGACTCCATCTAGCTACGTAGCTACTGACAGATGGGATAAGCACAAAAATCTAAGAAAATGACCAAATCAGCTAAAATTGAGCAAGTTAACAAAACCGGGCCATTTAGTTGTGCTGCTACTACAGTAATTACGGTAGACTAAAGGCACTCGTTCGGATTTGATTGGGCTGCCGTAATTACTGTATTAACAGTGCAACTTCATTTTAAAGGGCAGATTTCTCTCCCAGAGCTCCGCTGCTGTAAAGCTCCCGGTGTGAGTTGACGCCGGGCAGAGGACGGAGCTAAACCGTGGAGCAGCTGTTCCACACCAGTGACGGACCCGATGGAAATCCCTAGTCACGGTCAATGCTTGAAACGTGTCGACCGTGCTGTAGGCGAAAGTCACATTTACTCAAGCCTGACAGCAGCAGCAGCTTTTTTGGTACAGAAATGTCGGCAAAAAGTTAAATTTAATTGGTCGTATCATGAACTTTACACCTCTGATACTTGAAGCTAATGCTAAGAATGATTCACTAATGCATTTTGACCCAGGTCAGCCCATAAGCCCTGGTTGTTTAGATTCATGGTTTCAGAAAGGAAGGTAAAAACAGGGTTGTTTTGTATGGATTCAGTACCCGAACTGTTCTGACAAACTGCATCATTTTTAATGTAATTGCAAATGTATAATAATTAATGTATGCATTTTATGAACTACTGTCATTGAGAAATGTTGTGCATGCTCCAAACCCTTTTATCTGTGCTACGATAGATTTGAGATGTGCTCAATGATCTGTTATAATCAAACAACGCAGGTGCTCAGATGGACGATTCCATTTAATGAAAAGGGACACTGAAGTCCACCGGGAACTTCTGTTGAAATTGGTTTTTTGATTTGTTGAAAAGGCTCAGCACGACCACCACAGTTTCCATATCCAAACTATACAGTCCAAGTTTTTCTGACTACAACAGAAACGTATTTATTAGGGCTGTCAGTGTTAACGCATTAGTCGCGATTAGATTAATGCAATCCATAACGCGTTCATTTTTTTTAATCGCATTTTAATGTTGCAAGCCTTTTTGTCCCTTCTACTCACCCGTAGACGGCTCCTCTAGCTGTAGCGCTATGCTTTGAAGTGGCCTCCTGCAGTAAACCTACTGCGCTGATGGAAAGTAAGAGAGCTACTGGACTTTTGAACGACTTGTTTAACTTTAAAACACTTCCAGACGGTTCAGTTGACAAGTCAAAAGTAAAATGCAACCTGTGTCAAACGGAGTTTAACTACCACCGGAGTACGTGGAGTTTGAGTTAGCACCTCCACGCTAAACACCCAGGTGCAGCCAAGCGAGCCTCAGCTCCACCAAAGGACCATTTTGGAGTGTGGGAGTCGCAGCAGAGCCGTGATTGATTCCCAGTTAAGACACTCTGGTAAGAAATGCTTTACATTATGGGCTTAAAACTGCCTTCAAATGTAAAATAACAGGATTTTAAACATGCAATTCAAAACGCCATTAATCGTGATTAAGTATGGAAAGTCTGCGATTAATCTTGATTTAAAAAAAATGTATCGTTTGACAGCCCTAGTATTTATGTGTCCACATTTGTCACCAGTGTGTGCAGATATACAGAACATACTGTTTTTTGGGCGGTTTTAAGCCACTGCACACAACATAATTGAACAGATTCATCATATTAAAGTCCTGAAGTGGAGGTTTGCACAGAGCTCATGTAGAGATTATGAACACTCCCACTTAAAACACTGCTTTCTCTGTTTCCCATCCTACAGGGAAAATAATACACATATAGCCGTTGGGGATGGGAATTTGGAAGTATATGAAACATTAAAGAACCTTACCCAGATTTTGGCACAGTCATAGTGTTATCTTTTCACTTCAAAATCACATTTAAATTGGTTTATTTTGAACTATCAACTTAAACCTCGACAGTCACCAGTTAAAACAGAAGTCGCTGGTGGACACAGGTTCTTAAAAAGTAAATAATCCTTTTGGTAATCAATGGCAATAGTCATGGTTTTACTCATGCAGCAAATATTACGCAGCAATTGCATGATATTCTCAGTGTTCGCTTTTTTCCATTGCTGTTGGTCGATGGCTGTTGATGTGTCATTTTCTTGTAGAAACTAATGTAAATTATGTCAAGAGAAGACAAGGAGGGGGGAAAAAAAGAGGAAACGCTTGCTTTTTGTGGCGTGCTATATTTTTGTTATACATGTTGTATTTAATTGTCGCCACAAGACAAAAACATTTTGGTGACACTTGGCTTAAGGCATACATCAAACAATGTCAATTCATCCAATCACATTCTGAAAAACATTGTATTGATTGTTAATCTTTCATTACCTGCAGAACATTACTGTCTGGGTGTTTGGTGAACAAAGACTAAAGCCACTTCCTGCCCTGTAAAAGTGCCATAATTTGACCCATCAACTTTTTAAGAGTAGGTTTAGCACTCTAAACTAAACCCAGCTCTCTAATATATAACCATAACTAAGAGCCAGACCTCGACGGTGTATTAGGGCCATATATGTAACAATTTACCTGGAGGAGAGAGGGCGTAATATTTTGAGATTAAAGTCGTAAATGTAGAAGACAAAAACTCAAATATCCTCTGACATTAAAAAGAAAAGTTACGAGAAATACAATGTCTTTTCAAAGCCCAGCCACTTAGGATGATATGGTGATTCTGGGCTAAGATAACACGTATCTCCTTATTGATAAACCCGACTGAAAAGTACAATTAGATCAGTTCTTCCACAGCAGGCATAATGCACAACAAGTGATGTCTTGCCCGGTGTTGCAAAGTGCAGCTATGTGACTTCTTAGCAGAATAAGGTCCTGCAGGTCAATATTTTATTTTAATTTTTTACATATATGACCCTAATACTTCGTCATACAGACCCCACTGTGCCTTACAATATATTACTATTAATAAGTCTGGACCAACGTTGATTTTGTCGATGTTCTTGGGATCTCTCGGTTTCATAGATACAGCGGAGTATCATCTGCATAACGACGAATATTATGATGCTTGTAGATGGTTTCCCCTCACTCCTGGTTAACTCACACGTAATGTCAATAATACAGGGCTGAATGTAGAGAAATGACAGGTGTGCTGTAATTATCAGTTGGGTGCTGGCTAGCTCCCTAATTAGACAATTCAATACTTATAAAGCAAGAAATAAGGTTCCCCCCAAACAGTGAGGTTGATTTTTATATACAGTTTTCAAATGTGAACACCACCAAAACCCTCACAAAGCAATATTAAAACAAAAAGCTAACATGTGAGACATATTCCAGTAAGAAATGGCAGTAGCAGTGATGATGCTAACAGAGACCACACAACGTTAGCTCTACAGGATGCTAACAGAGACCACACAATGTTAGCTCTACAGGAAGTGACAAAGTAGATCGATGTTTCCCAAACCATCAACGAAGCAACACTGGTTCAAAGCACAGAAGCATAACCTTTGCATGAACACATTTGACAGGACAGACGTTCATAGCATTCGTAACGTTAGCGCACTGAAAACTGAAGATTAGCATGAGATACTGAAACACGTATTGATATGCTACCAATAAAAAACAGGCTTGTTGCAGAAAGCTGTGTCCTATGAGGAAAATCAGAAACAGCCAATTAGAGAGCAGCCTCAGGTCACATGCTTGCCAAAAGTTGAAAGACATAAACTCCTTTGTCTCACAAAGGAAGTGTACGTATTCACAGCAAATTAACCAAATATACATTTTAAAATACATGTTTAATAAAGAGTGGCATGACTACGGCACACAGAGTAGAATAAACATTTTATTTCATAGATACTTTGTAATATACAGAAATAATGTATATTTTACATGTTTTAATAGCCTTTCATCTCAGGATAATTGGAACAGCGCCCCCCATTAATCAGCCGCCATCAGTGGCAGATGAGATATGTTTACCTTTACACTTTTAGTTGTAGTTATATTTATAGCAGGTGATACGTCTGTATTCTTGACTCATCAGGTAACGTGTTAAATTTAGGTAAAACTGGTAGTCCTGATTATTTTAATTATCACTTAAAGCGATGGTTCGGCGTAATTTCGACCTGGCGTCATATGCACCATGAGGTCTATCTAATATAAAATAGCGGAGTTAGCTTAGCACAGGCGCTAACGGGACCACCAGTGTATCTGGTAAATAACCCCACTAATAATGCCTGGACTGTTATCAAACTTCTACAGTAGTACAAATAAGGTCTTTACTCATAAACCGATGCATTGGAAAGTTTGTAAGTACACCAGGAGTTTATTAAAATAACACTTACCTGATGGCTTTTACTCTGCTGCTAATGCTAAAGTTGCAAACATCGTCGAAATATCGCGCAATCACTTAAATACCGTGTGGACTCGCGAGACACCTGCACAGCACATCTAAAGATCTGTGCGTGATTGCACGATATTTAGACGATGTTTACAGCTTTAGCATTAGCAGCAGAGTAAAAGACATTCGGCTGATGGCTCTAACTCCACTATTTTATATTAGCTAGACCTCATGGTGCATATGACGCTAGGTCGAAATTATTCCGAACCATCGCTTTAATCAGCTGTATTCTCAATAAGTTGGGCCTAAAAATGTAGATTTTTCCCTGAAACTAAGCTAATGTGTTCAAGTTGCCAAGGATTTTCTATTTAATATCAAAGAAAACACAAATGTTCACATTTAAGAAGCCGGAGGAAGTGAATCTTTTTACATCTTCAATCGACTGTTCCAGGTCTAAACTTTAGGCCTGCTTTTTAACGACCCTGTCAAACCAGTCAACGGAAAAAACAAATACATTAAATTACAAAGCCTAACACTAGAACCACCAGGGGTCGCTATATACCACCAGGGGTCGCTATATACCACCAGGGGTCGCTATATACCACCAGGGGTCGCTATATACCGAGAACTGCCAATGGGTCAAATTTACCTGTGCACCTGGCTACTGCTTTTCTAATACTTAAAAATGTCATTTTGTCACGAAAGTCACAAAATGAGTTTGTTTGATCGCCTGTATTTTGATCCCGTTGTTTTATAAACTAATCGCTTTGCATGGCCGTCGGTATCAGTAGTCTAAAATACCACTGTGACTCTGTAACTGTGGAAAACTGTGGTTACCCATATTTGGGTGATGTGTTATTGTTATAAAACAGCATTTCATATGAAAAGGGAGGTTTTACCTGGTGGCAGTTATTGGTATCAATATCCATGTTTTAAATCTTGACTTATATTCACTATTTTTAGAGTAGGCTAATTTATTTTTTGGTCTGTTTTTCGAGGTAATTATTTTTTCTGTTTTCCAGAGTAATTTATTTTTATGCTTGGTTTTTCGGGGTAATTTGTTTCTGATTTTCTGAGTAATTTTTTTTCTTTTATGTTTTTCGAGGTAATTATTTCCGTTTTTCTGCATTTTTTTTTTTTAAATCGGTTTTTCGAGGTAATTATTTCTGTTTTTCAGAGTTTAGAGGGCATTCATATTGAGAGCTCGATGTAATAGAAGCAGACATGACCTGCTTGTTTAGTTTAATCAAGTTTTACTTTGATCTGGGTTTAAGACACTGGGAGATCGTCCTGTCTTTAAGTCATATAGATGGTATTACTATTAGTTTGTCGACCTGGCGCAGGCACCTGAAGAAAGGTAGAAAGTTGAAGTCGGGGCACATGTGCGGAGCGGGAGTCACTTGCAGGTTGGATGTTCTCGCCAGATTTCGAAGTATCTTGATAATTCAGAGAAAAAAATTACCCCGAAAAACAGAAAAATAATAACCTATGGTCATGAGCTTTGGGTAGTGACCGAAAGAACAAGATCGCGGGTACAAGCGGCCGAAATGAGCTTCCTCCGTAGGCTGGCTGGGCTCTCCCTTAGAGATAGGGTGAGAAGCTCAGTTATCCGGAGGGAGCTCGGAGTAGACCCGCTGCTCCTCCGCGTCGAGAGGAGCCAGATGAGGTGGTTCGGGCATCTAATCAGGATGCCTCCCGGACGCCTCCCTGGTGAGGTGTTCAGGGCACGTCCCACCGGTAGGAGACCCCGAGGAAGACCCAGGACACGCTGGAGAGACTATAGCCGCGTTTCCACTGCAGGAGTTCCTGGAAAAAGGAGGGGGTAGGAACTTCTACAGGGACCGTCCTCTCACTCGGCCCTCTCAGTGGCCGTGTCTCCACTGCAGAGTAGGACCCCTCGGTGACGTCATGAGTTTCGATCGCCACGTAATCGTTGTGCGATTACAAACCTCCTCTGAATCTCTTCGGTATCATAGACGGCAATCAATGCCTGCACCTCATCGTGGGTCCATTTGTCATACATCTTCTTGCTGTTTTCTTGTTGTTTACAGCGGTGTCTGTGAGGCTAATGCTCCCCTTCTGCTGGATTTTAAAAATGCTGGTTGTTTTTGTGATTTGTGATGGCGTCAGAGCCTGCTCTAGGTTTAGCCAATCAGCGCCGGGTTAACCTCAAGCCCCACCCAGGAGCTTTTCAGGGCCGAACGGAGTACCAACCCTGGAGTAGGTCCTCCGTTGGCCCCCGTAAAAGTTCCTGTAAATGGCCCTGTGGGGGAGGTCTCTGCAGTGGAGATACGCACCAACGGGGCTGGCCCCATGAAATTACCCCGAAGTTCCTGCAGTGGAAACGCGCCTTATGTCTCTCGGCTGGCCTCGGGATCCCCCGGGAAGAGCTGGACGAAGTAGCTGGGGAGAGGGAAGTCTGGGCTTCCCTGCTTAGGCTACTGCCCCCGCGACCCGACCCCAGATAAGCGAAAGAGGATGGTAACGGTAATTACCCCGAATAACAAGAAAAATGACTCCAAAAAACAGGGGAAAAATAGCCAGAAAAACAGAAATAATTACCTCAAAAACTAAAAACTGATTTATTTATTTTTTATTCAAGTGAATGCAATACACTTCCGTACTACACAACATTATTTTAAGGAAAATCAAACATTAAGGAGCCTGAATGTTTTATTAAAATAGTAAAAAATGCCTGAAAAACCGACATCCGTGGTGATTCTAGTGTTTAAAATACAATAAATCATCCAAATATGAAACATTCAATTCATCTGTATGCCTTAAGATAAGTGTTACTACATAATGCTCCAAACAGGATGTCACCATGTTACTCCGTGTATCATAAGACGTTTACATGACTATATGTGGTTGAGAGTGGACGGACACTGAAGACCATATATGACATTATTGCATAGTGTTTGGCTTGTGGAGTGATGTCATATTTAACGTTGGCTGACATGATGTTTAGTATCATGTCTTTATTGAACACATGTATTTGTATAGAGACACCATGAATGTCATGCATAAAGATGATTGATAAAGGCTATCTTTGTAAGCATACTGTACTGTGTGAATGTCACTCTTTAGAAAATGGAAGGGGGGGGGGGGGGGGGGTTTATAGTTTCATGTGGAGGATGAAGCACTTTTAGAAGCTCTTCCTGCTCAGTGTTCAATTATATTTCTTGGAGGTCAAGTTTCTCATAATTCAAAGTTGAAACTTACACTTAGGGTTTTTTTAACCTTCCTGTCGTCCTCCCGGGTCAAATTGACCCCCGTCTGTTTTGAATGTTCCTTCTTTCCTCCCTTCCTCCTTCCTTCCTTACTTCCTCCATCCCCCTTCCTTCTTTCCCTCCTTCCTTCCTTCCTTCCTTCCTTCCTTCCTCTTTTCCTTTCTCCCTCCCTCCTTCTCTCTTTCCTCCCGCCTCCCTTCCTTCCTCCCTACTTTCCTTGCTCTTCCCTCCTCCCTTCCTTCTTCCTTCCTTCCTTCCTTCTTCCTCCCTCCTTTCCTCCCATCCTTCCTTTCCTTTCTTCCTTCCTTCCTCCCTCCTTCTCTTTCTTTCCTCCCCATTACTTTCCTCCCTTCCTTCTTTCCCTCCTCTTTTCCTTCCTTCTTCCTTCTTCCCTTCCTCCTTTCCTTCATTCTTCCTCCCTCCTTTCCTCCCTTCCTACCTACCTCCCTCCCTCCTTTCCTTCCTTCCTTGCTTTCTTCCTTCCTCCCTCCCTCCCTCCTTCTCTCTTTCTTTCCTCCCCCCACCTTCCTCCCATCTTTCTTTCCTCTGTCCTTCCATCCTCCCTTCCTTTTTTCCTTTCTCCCTCCCTTCCTTTTTTCCTTTACTTCCTTCCTCCCTCCTTCCTTCCTTCATCCTGCCTTCCTTCCTTCTTCCTACCTTCCATCCTTCCTTCTTCCTCCTTTCCTCCCTCCTTCCTTCCCTCCCTCCCTTCCTTCCTTCTTTCTTCCTCCCTTCCATCCTTCATTCTTCCTCCTTTCCTTCCTTCCTTCCTTCCTTCCTCCTTCCATCCTTTCCTTCCTCCCTCCCTTCCTTGACTCGACGACAACAGGAGGGTTAAAAAGTGTGTGGGGGGGGGGGGGATGTTTTGGGATCATTTTGCGTTGCTTCTTTGAATTATGCTGATGAAGCCACCGAGGAGTTTGTTAATCATATAATTAAATCAGTACAAAGAACCCCAAAAAACATGTTTGCACAACATTATAATTAACATCCTAATTATAATTATAATGAAGTCTCGTACAGCGTTAATGCCAGATTCATGTCATGTGGGATTAAAGGTCGGACGATGGTGGATTCCCATTCACAGACTTTCACATTCACATCATTAGATAACTCAATATGGCAGCTGACAGTTGTACTTCTGCTCTTCAGTCATTGCTTCAGGATTCAGTCAGTCTAAGGCCCAAAGCATGCTTCATGATGCCAGTATGCATACTCTTTGATTTTAAGTGTCGTTGAGATCTGGAGTACAAGAAAAATATTTGCTCAGTTATAACAAGAGCAAGAGGAACCTTTCATTTGGGTTCACTGCCACTCAAAACCATCGAGATTTCAGAGTGAGACTTCTCCGTGAGTGAAATGTGATTAGACACACTGGGGTCAGCCCTATGTTCCCTCAGCACTGTGTTCCCTCAGCCCTATGTTCCCTCAGCACTGTGTTCCCTCAGCCCTATGTTTCCTCAGCCCTATGTTCCCTCAGCACTGTGTTCCCTCAGCCCTATGTTCCCTCAGCTACATGTTCCCACAGCTCTGTTCATACAGCCCTATGTTCTCTCAGCCCCATGTTCCCTCAGCCCTATGTTCCCTCAGCTCCATGTTCCATCAGCCCTATGTTCCCACAGCCCTATGTTCCTACAGCCCTATATTCCCTCAGCTACATGTTCCCACAGCCCTATGTTCCCTCAGCCCTATGTTCCCACAGCTCTATGTTCCCTCAGCCCTATGTTCCCTCAACACTATGTTCCCACAGCCCTATGTTCCCTCAGCTCTATGTTCCCACAGCCGTATGTTCCCTCAGCCCTATGTTCCCTCAGCCCTATGTTCCCACAGCTCTATGTCCCCTCCACCCTATGTCCCCTCAGCACTATGTTCCCACAGCTCTATGTTCCCTCAGCCCTATGTTCCCTCAGCCCTATGTTCCCATAGCCCTATGTTCTCTCAGCCCTATGTTCTCACAGCCCTATGTTCCCTCAGCACTATGTTCCCTCAGCCCTATGTTCCCACAGCCCTATGTTCCCCCAGCCCTATGTTCCCCCAGCCCTATGTTCCCCCCAGCCCTATGTTCCCTCAGCCCTATGTTACCTCAGCCCTATGTTCCCACAGCCCTATGTTCCTCAGCTCTATGTTCCCACAGCCCCTATGTTCCCTCAGCCCTATGTGCCCACAGCCCTATGTTCCCTCAGCCCTATGTTTTCCTCAGCCCTATGTTTCTCACAGCCCTATGTTCCCTCAGCACTATGTTCCCTCAGTCCTGTTCCCTCAGCCCTATGTTCCCACAGCCCTATGTTCCCTCAGCCCTATGTTCCCTCAGCCCTATGTTCCCTCAGCCCTATGTTCCCTCAGCTACATGTTCCATCAGCCCTATGTTCCCACAGCCCCATGTTCTCTCAGCCCGATGTTCCCTCAGCCCTATGTTCCCTCAGCCCTATGTTCACACAGCCCTATGTTCACACAGCCTATGTTCCCTCAGCCCTATGTTCCCTCAGCCCTATGTTCCCACAGCCCTATGTTCCCTCAGCCCTATGTTCTCTCAGCCCCATGTTCCCTCAGCCCCATGTTCCCTCAGCCCTATGTTCCCTCAGCCCTATGTTCCCTCAGCCCCATGTTCCCTCAGCCCTATGTTCCCTCAGCCCTATGTTCCCTCAGCCCTATGTTCCCCTCAGCCCTATGTTCCCTCAGCCCCATGTTCCCTCAGCCCTATGTTCCCACAGCCCTATGTTCCACAGCCCTAATACTCCCCCAGCCCTATGTTCCCACAGCTCTATGTTCCCTCAGCCCTATGTTCCCACAGCCCTATGTTCCCACAGCCCTATGTTCCCTCAGCTCTATGTTCCCACAGCCCTATGTTCCCACAGCACTATGTTCCCACAGCCCTATGTTCCCACAGCCCTTTGTTTCCTCAGCCCTATGTTCCCACAGCTCTATGTTCCCACAGCCCTATGTTTACCACAGCCCTATGTTCCCACAGCTCTATGTTCCCACAACCCTATGTTCCCACAGCCCTATGTTTTCTCAGCCCTATATTCCCTCAGCCCTATGTTCCCACAGCCCTATATTCCCTCAGCCCCATGTTCCATCAGCCCTATGTTCCCACAGCTCTATGTTCCCACAGCCCTATATTCCCTCAGCCCCATGTTCCATCAGCCCTATGTTCCCACAGCTCTATGTTCCCTCAGCCCTATGTTCCCACAGCCCTATGTTCCCTCAGCACTATGTTCCCTCAGCCCCATGTTCCCACAGCTCTTATGTTCCCTCAGCACTATGGTCCCTCAGCCCTATGTTCCCTCAGCACTATGGTCCCTCAGCCCTATGTTCCCTCAGCTCTATGTTCCTACAGCCCTATGTTCACACAGCCCTATGTTCCCTCAGCCCTTGTTCCCTCAGCCCTATGTTCCCACAGCTCCATGTTCCCCTCAGCCCTATGTTCCCTCAGCCCTATGTTCCCACAGCTCTATGTTCCATCAGCCCTTTGTTCCCTCCAGCCCTATGTTCCCTCAGCCCCATGTTCCCACAGCTCCATGTTCCATCAGCTCTATGTTCCCACAGCTCCATGTTCCATCAGCTCTATGTTCCCTCAGCCCTATGTCCCCCACAGCCCTATGTTCCCTCAGCCCTATGTTCCACATTACTTAGACTTTTTACTTTTCTTTTCAAAATTAGGCCCTATGTTCCCTCACAGCTAAATTTTAATAATCTCTTAGAAACGTGGGAACATAGAGCTGTGGGAACATAGAGCTAAATTTGAATAATTTCTTAGAAATGTGGGAACATAGAGCCTAAATTTGAATAATGTCTTAGAAATGTGGGAACATAGAGCTGTGGGAACATAGAGCCTAAATTTGATAATCTCTTAGAAACGTGGGAACATAGAGCTGTGGGAACATAGAGCCTAAATTTGAATAATTTCTTAGAAATGTGGGGAACATAGGGCCTAAATTTGAATAATGTCCTTAGAAATGTGGGAACATAGAGCCTAAATTTGAATAATTTCTTAGAAATGTGGGAACATAGGGCCCTAAATTTGAATAGTGTCTTAGAAAATGTGGGAACATAGAGCTTGTGGGAACATAGGGCCTAAATTTGAATAATGTCTTAGAAATGTGGGAACATAGAGCTGTGGGAACATAGGGCCTAAATTTGAATAATTTCTTAGAAACGTGGGAACATAGGGCCTAAATTTGAATAGTGTCTTAGAAATGTGGGAACATAGAGCCTAAATTTGAATAGTGTCTTAGAAATGTGGGAACATAGAGCTGTGGGAACATAGACACGCTCCCGACACACTAACAAACAGACTGGATCAAGCAAAAGATTTAAAAAGAAAGTAGCAAAAGAAAAAAGCTTTATTTCTCCGTAGGGGCTTTTCTCTTTCTCTGCTCTTCTAATAACACTCTGAGCCTGTCAGTGGCAAAAACAAAGCTTTTTTAGTGGACGTACATTAATGGGATACAATTGCCCCAAAAGATTACAGCCCTGTTTCACAACTGCCCGCTGAAGCACTTAGCACTTTCTCAAATACTGGACCACTTTCTAAAAATTGTTGTTTCCATTAGTCACTTGGAAAAATACAGTCCAGGGTAAAAAAAACACCCCAAACTTTCCCTTTAGTTCGTGTCAAATTGAGTATGAGAGGTTTCACAGTTGTAATTATGACTTGAATGTTGACGTGAACTATTTGAAGGTGAGGGAATGATGATTACAGTAATTACTCCCACATGATGTGAACGCAGCATAAAACCCTGAACCAACACCGTCTACCCACAAAGGTGTTTTCACTTACTTTGGAAAGAAGAAAAGAAGAAAGGAAGGACAGAAGGAAGAAAGGGAGGAAGGACAGAAGGAAGAAAGGGAGGAAGGACAGATGGAAGAAAGGGGAGGAAGGACAGAAGGAAGAAAGGGAGGAAGGGCAGATGGAAGGAAGGAAGAAACGGAGCAACGACAGAAGGAAGGAAGGGAGGAAGAAACGGAGGAAGGAGAGATGGAAGGAAGGATGGAAGAAACGGAGCAAGGACAGATGGAAGATAGGGAGGAAGGACAGAAGGAAGAAAGGGAGGAAGGACAGATGGAAGAAAGGGAGGAAGGGACAGATGGAAGAAAGGGAGGAAGGACAGATGGAAGGAAGAAACGGAAGAAGGAAGGAAGGGAGGAAGGACAGATGGAAGGAAGGAAGAAACGGAGCAACGACAGAAGGGAGGGAAGAAACGGAGGAAGGAGAGATGGAAGAAAGGGAGGAAGGACAGAAGGAAGGAAGAAACGGAGCAACGACAGATGGAAGATAGGAGGAAGGACAGAAGGAAGAAAGGGAGGAAGGACAGAAGGAAGAAAGGGAGGAAGGACAGATGGAAGGAAGAAACGGAGGAAGGAGAGAAGGAAGGAAGAAACGGAGCAAGGACAGATGGAAGATAGGGAGGAAGGACAGAAGGAAGAAAAGGAGGAAGGACAGAAGGAAGGAAGGAAGGACAGGGAACTATTGAAGGTGAGGGAATGATGATTACAGTAATTACTCCCACATGATGTGAACGCAGCATAAAACCCTGAACCAACACCGTCTACCCACAAAGGTGTTTTTCACTTACTTTGGAAAGAAGAAAAAGAAGGACAGAAGGAAGAAAGGGAGAAGGATAGAAGGAAGAAAGGTAGGAAGGATAGATGGAAGGAAGGAAGAAAGGGAGGAAGGACAGAAGGAAGAAAGGGAGGAAGGGCAGATGGAAGGAAGGTAGGAAGGAAGGAAGAAACAGAGGAAGGACAGATGGAAGAAAGGTAGGAAGGACAGAAGAAAGAAAGGAGGAAGGACAGAAGGAAGAAAGGTAGGAAGGAAGGAAGAAACAGAGCAAGGACAGATGGAAGGATGGAAGAAAGGGAGGAAGGACAGATGAAGAAAGGGAGGAAGGAAGGAACAAAAACGGAGCAAGGAGAGATGGAAGATAGGGAGGAAGGACAGAAGGAAGGAAGGAAGAAACGGGAGCAAGGACAGATGGAAAAAGGGGAGGAAGGACAGAAGGAAGATAGGGAGGAAGGACAGAAGGAAGGAAGGACAGGGAACTATTGAAGGTGAGGGAATGATGATTACAGTAATTACTCCCACATGATGTGAACGCAGCATAAAACCCTGAACCAACACAGTCTACCCACAAAGGTGTTTTCACTTACTTTGGAAAGAAGAAAAGAGGAAAGGAAGGCCAGAAGGAAGAAAGGGAGGAAGGACAGACAGGCAAAAGGTAGGAGGGAAGAAAGGTAGGAAGGACAGAAGGAAGGAAGGACAGAAGGAAGAAAGGGAGGAAGGACAGATGGGAGGAAGGATAGAAGGACATGAAAGGGAAGGGAGAAAAGTAGGAAGGACAGAAGAAAGAAAGGGAGGAAGGACAGATGGAAGGAAGGATAGAAGGAAGAAAGGGAGGAAGGACAGATGGAAAGAAGGACAGAAGGAAGAAAGGTAGGTAGGAAGGAAGGAAAAAATGGCAGGAAGGACAGAAGGAAGAAAGGGAGGAAGGACAGATGGAAGAAAGGGAGCAAGGACAGATGGAACAAAGGGAGGAAGGACAGAAGGAAGGAAGGAAGGGAGGAAGGACAGATGGAAGGAAGGGAGGAAGGACAGAAGGAAGAAAGGTAGGAAGGATAGAGGGAAGAAAGGGAGGATGGACAGAGGGAAGAAAGGAAGGGAGGATGGACAGAGGGAAGAAAAGGAAGGGAGGATGGACAGAGGGAAGAAAGGAAGGGAGGAAGGACAGATGGAAGGAAGGGAGGAAGGAGTGATGGAAGGAAGGGAGGAAGGAGAGATGGAAGAAAGGGAGGAAGGACAGATGGAAGGTAGGAAGGAAGGAAGAAACGGAGCATCGACAGAAGGAAGGATGGGAGGAAGGAGAGATGGAAGGAAGGAAGGAAGAAACGGAACAAGGACAGATGGAAGATGGGCAGGAAGGACAGATGGAAGATAGGGAGGAAGGACAGAAGGAAGAAAGGGGAGGAAGGACAGATGAAAGAAAGGGAGGAAGGACAGAAGGAAGAAAGGTAGGAAGGAAGGAAGGAAGGAAGAAACAGAGGAAGAGAGAAGGAAAAAAAGGGAGGAAGGACAGATGGAAGAAAGGTAGGAAGGATAGAGGGAAGAAAGGGAGGATGGACAGAAGGAAGAAAGGGAGGAAGGACAGAAGGTAGGTAGGAAGGAAGGAAGGAAGGGTTAGGGTTAGGGTTCCTTTCCTTCCTTCCTTTTAATGGACCGGCTGAGTTTGACACCTCTGGTATAATGGATATCAGTTTCAGTGTCTTTCACAAAATTATGAGATAACTAGAGGAAGTTGGCTTTTTTTTAGATTTTAGATCAACTTTATTATCCAACACGGGGGAAATCATTTGGTCCAGAGCTCCAGACATAAAAGAAGGACAGAGAAAAAGAAGGAAGGGAGGAAGGTAGGAAGAAAGGGGGATGGAGGAAGGAAAGAAGGAAAATAAAACAATATAATTTGTTCTGGAAATGAATTTAACCCTCCTGTTGTCCTCGAGTCAAGGAAGGAAAGAAGGAAGGAAGGAGGGAGGGAAAAAGGAAAAGAGGAAGGAAGGAAGGAGGAGAGGTAGGGGAGAGGAAAGAAAGAGAAGGAGGGGAGGGAGGGAGGGAGGAAGGAAGAAAGGGGGATGGAAGAAGGAAAGAGGAGTGAGGGAGGAAGGAAGGAAGGAAAGAAAGGAATGAAGGACGGAGGAAAGAAGGAAGGAGGGAGGGATGGAGAAAGGAAAAAAGGAAGGGAGGAAGGAAGGGGTCGGAAAGAGAGAGAGAAGGAGGAGGGAGGAAGAAGGAAAGGAAGGAAGGAAGAAAGGGGGATGGAGGAAGGAAAGAAGGAAGGAGGAAAGAAAGAGGGAAGGAGTGAGGGAGTGAGGAAGGACAGACGGAAGGAAGGGAGGAAAGAAAGAACAGTCAAAACAGACGGGGTCAATTTGACCCGGGAGGACGACAGGAAGGATAAAAAAGAGTGAGTTGTCTTATATTAGAGGAGGAGAAAACATCAGATATTAATTTATAAACTTTTTTTTTTTAATTTTAGATCAACTTTATTATCCAACACGGGGGAAATTCATTTGGTCCAGAGCTCCAGACATAAAAGACTCTGCAGTATAAACCAGAGACTCCATAATATGACCACAACACCATCATAAAAACACATTTTTAATCACTTTGAGACAAAATGAAACAATAAAACTCAAATCACATAACATCCATTAACATTTTATATATTTAGATTTTTAACACAAGGATGTTCAGCAGTTCATTACTAGCTCAGAGGTGTCAAACTCATCTTCATTCAAGGGCCACATACAGCCCAATGTGATCTTATGTGGGCCGGTCCATTAAAAGGAAGGAAGGAAGGAAGAGAAGATGGAAGGAAGGAAGGAAAGACAGACAGATGGAAGGAAGGAAGGAAGAGAAGATGGATGGAAGGAAGGATGGAGGATCGATGGGAGGGAAGAAAGATGGAAGACAGGAAGGAAGAGGAGAGACGACAGTAAGGAAAGATGGAAGACAGGAAGGAAAGATGGAAGACAGTAAGGAAGGAAGGAGGGAGGAGCAAAGGGAGGTAGGATGGAAGGAAGAGGAGAGAAGACGGTAAGGAAAGATGGAAGACAGGAAGGAAGGGAGGATCAAAGGGAGGGAAGAAAGATGGAAGGATGGAAGGAAGAGGAGAGAAGACAGTAAGGATAGATGGAAGGAAGAAAGGATGGAAGGAAAAAGAAGACCAGGAAGGAAGTGGAATGCTTAAAATTCAACTGCTAGAAATGTTTAATGAATTTGTGGACACTAATGAGCATGCTGATTTCATAATGCTGATTATTTTTTAAATACATACAGCTGGTAGAAAATCCTAATAAACAAAACTACAAATTTGAAAATAACCTGCTGCTTTTATTTAACAACTTGATGAAATGCTAATGAAGCTAAACTCATAAATTCAACATGTTGAAAAGTCACATCCACAAACTGCTCACTGACTGACCTGCTGCTGTACAACCTGAAAATAAAAGAGTTTAACCCTCCTGTTGTCCTCGAGTCAAGGGAGGAAGGAGGGGAAAGGAGGAAGGGAAAGGAGGGAAAGGAGGAAAGGATGGATGTAGGAAAGAAGGAAGGAGGGAGGGAAAAAGGGGAAAGAGGAAGGAAGGAAAGAAGGACAGAAAAAGAAGGAGGGTAGGGGGAAGAAAGAAAGGAGGAAGGAGGGAGGGAGAAAGGAAAAGAGGGAAGGGAGGAAGGAAGGAAAGGACAGAGAAGAAGGAAAGGAAGGAATGAAGGATGGAGGAAAGAAGGAAGGAAGGAAGGAGAGAGAAAGGAAAAGAGGAAGGAAGGAAAGAAGGACAGTCAAAGGACAGAAAAAGAAGGAAGGGAGGAAGAAAGGGGGATGGAGGAAAGAAGGAAAGAAGAAAGGGGGATGGAGGAAGAAGGAAGAGAGGAAAGGGAGGAAGGAAAGGGAATGAAGGAGGGGGGAGGGATGAAGGAAAAGAGGAAAGGAAGGACAGGAAAGAATGAAGGATGGAGGAAAGACAGAAGGAGGGAGGGAGGGATGAAGGAAAAGAGGAAAGAAAGGGAGGTAGGAAAGGAAAGAAATGAAGGACGGAGGAAGGAAGGAATGAAGGACGGAGGAAAGAAAGAAGGAGGGAGGGAGGGAGGGAGCTTCATGTTTTAATGTCTACCAGTCAGTCAGTTTTCTAGTTTACAGTTTGGAGTGTTTGGAGGCGTTGAAAAGTGTTTGATTAGCTCAGTTTGACCTGCAGGAGAATCTGAAAGCTTCTATAATGTGTTTTCTACGGAGCCCCAGATATGTCATGGGGGGGAAAAAATAATAAGTTGTGGCCACGAAATAGCAATTCGTTCCCACAAAGTACTAATTTGTGGCCATAAGCTCGGTTACAATAACACTCTACCATACTATCCCTGTCCATTGTGTGACAGCTGTTCCTGTTTGAGGAGTTGCGGCTTGATTTGCTCATCCAGCTGTGCACAGCTATATTTCGTGGCCACAAATTCTTATTTTGTGGGAACAAATTGCTATTTCGTGGCCACAACTTATTATTTTTCCCCCCATGACATATCTGGGGCTCTGTAGTTTTCAGCCATTCAGAGGACAATAAGTCACGATGAATGAGTCCAAAGTGCCAGTGACATTTATAGAAACATATTTACTACTACTGTCAAATGATGGAGAGAAGAGAAAGAGAGAGAGAGAGAGAGAGAGAGGGGTGACTGATAGATAAAACTACACACATACAGGTTTTATGCTTGAATGGTAATATTTAACTTTTAGGAGAGGAAAAGCTTCAGGTATGAGTTTCATATTCTCCTCTTGGATTAAGAGTCTCTCAGGAAACCTTTCTCCAACAGCACAGGTGTGTCATCGTGTCGTCCTCCCCGGGTCAAATTGACCCCGTCTGTTTTGACTGTTCCTTCTTTCTTCCTTCCCTCCTTTCTTCCATCCCTCCTTCCTTCCTTCCTTCCATTCCTTCCTCCCTTCCTTCTTTCCTCTGTCCTTTCCTTCCTTCTTCCTTTCCTCTTTTCCTTTCTCCCTCCCTCTTTCCTTCCTCCCTCCTTTCCTTCCTTCTTCCTTCTTTCCCTTCCTTCCCTCCTTCCTTTCTCCCTCCCTCCCTTCCTACCTCCTTCCTTCCTTCTTTCCTCTGTCCTCCCTTCCTTCCCTCAGTCCTTCCTCCCTCCTTTCTCCCTCCTCTCCTTCCTTCTTCCTTCCTCCCTTCCTTCCCTCCTTTCCATCCTTCTTCCTTCCTTCTTACTCCCACCCTTCCAACAGGAGGGTTATAATCATTATTTTATTAATTATTTTAACCCTTTACATACTGTTCATATTCTGACTCATAATTTGTCTCTACACCAAATGTGCAAGTAGTGATGTCAAGTTTGCACATGTTTCTACACATGCTTACTTTAGTATATCAGGCCCATAGTGTGAGGAAGGAAGAAGGAAGGAAAGGAGGGAGAAAGAAGGGAGGGAAGGAAGGGAGGTAGGAAAGGAAAGAAGGAAGGAAGGGAGGACGGAGGAAAGAAGGAAGGAAGGTAGGAGGGAGGGAGGGAGAAGGAAGGAAAGGAGGGAAGAAAGGAAAGAAGGGAGGAAGGAAGGGAAAAAAGGAAAGAAGGAAGGAAAGGAGGATGTAGAAAGTACAGACGGAAGGAAGGAGGGAGATAAGAAGGAAGGAAAGGTAGGAGGGAGGGGAGGGAGAAAGGAAAAAAGGACAGAGGAAAGAAGGAAGGAAGGGAGGAGGGAAGAAAGGGGGATGGAGGAAGTAAAGAAAGAAGGAACAGTCAAAACAGACGGGGGTCAATTTGACCCAGGAGGACGACACAAAGGTCAATATAACTATGAAAACTTGTTCTGGAAATGAATTAATAATTAAAAAGGCCCGATGAGGGAGGCGGGGGGGGGGGGGGGGGGGGGGGGGGGTGAGATGGTCTAATGGTCAACGTGTGAGGATGCAGTGAAGGTAGAGACTCTGCTGGTGGATGATGGAGAACTTCTCTGGTCGCTGGCAGACCGTGAAGCATGCAAATGATCCTGATGCACAAGAGAAAAAAGGTAAGAATGATTCAAACCACACGAACACAAGATATAATATGAAGTTGGCCTAGAGCTACTATCACACTGTGTTAAATACAACAATCTGGGGATGAATGGTTGGAGATCCTGGGTGTATAAACACATCCACACTGCAGCTGGGATGAGCAGATGAAGAGCTGGTTAGGAACCTTGGGGAAGAGGAAACAGAGAAAACACTACTGACTACTGTAGGAAATACCAGACGTGGAGAGAGAGAGAGAGCATCTATGACAGACGCAACAACCCTCATTTAAATACTGGACAGAGGAAAGAAGGAGGGAGGGAGAAAGGAAGGAAGGAGGGAGGGAGGGAGGGAGGAAGGAGAGAAGGACGGAGGGAGGAAGGAAGGAGAAGAAGAAGTCCAGTAATTGGTCGCATTTTAGTAGATCACCTGCAAAATGCACGATGACCAAACGTGCTATATAGTCCCCTTTATTTGGGATCTTAGTAAATTGGGTGATACTGTAGACTTCAGATAGAGTCTTGCAGATTATACGTATATATTATATATATATACTAACGCTGAAATGCCCCTGAGCTCTATAACAGCACCATACAGTATCATACCAGCATCATAACAGCTCCAGAGACTAAGCTGCTCTGACTGATGACTACATGCATGTAATTAGGAGGAATAATAGACTCTATTGTAAGGGAGGAAGATGGAAGGAAGGAAGGAGAGAAGAAGGATGGAAGGAAGGGAGGAAGAAGGAAGGAAAGGAGGGGGAAGGAAGGGAGGAAGAGGGGAGGAAGGAAGGGAAAGGAGGAAGAAGGAAGGGAGGAAGATGGAAGAGATGGAAGGAAGGCAGGAAGATGGAAGGATGGAGAGAAGAAGGATGGAAGGAAGGGAGGAAGAAGGAAGGAAAGGACGAAGGAAGGGAGGAAGGAAGGAAGGAAAGGAGGGGGGAAGAAGGAAGGAAAGGAGGGGGAAGGAAAGGAGGAAGATGGAAGGATGGAAGGAGGAAGGAAGGAAAGGAGGGGGGAAGGAAGGGAGGAAGATGGAAGGATGGAAGGAAGGAGAGAAGAAGGATGGAAGGAAGGGAGGAAGAAAGGAAGGAAAGGAGGGAGGAAGGAAGGAATGAAGGAAGGAAAGGAGGGGGCAAGGAAGGAAGGAAAATGGAAGGATGGAAGGAAGGAGAGAAGAAGGAAGGAGGAAGAAGGAAGGAAAGGAGGGAGGAAGGAAGGAATGAAGGAAGGAAAGGAGGGGGCAAGGAAGGAAGGAAAATGGAAAGAAGGGAGGAAAGGAGGGAGGAAGGAAGTGGGAAGAAGGAAGGAAAGGAGAGAAGAAGGATGGAAGGAAGGGAGGAAGAAGGAAGGAAAGGAGGGGGGAGGGAGGAAGGAAGGGAAGGAGGGAGGAAGAAGGAAGGAAAGGAGGGGGGAGGGAGGAAGGAAGGGAAGGAGGGGGGGAAGAAGGAAAGGAGGGAGGAAGGAAGGAAGGAAGATGGAAGGATGGAGAGAAGAAGGATGGAAGGAAGGCAGGAAGATGGAAGGATGGAGAGAAGAAGGATGTAAGGAAGGGAGGAAGAATGAAGGAAAGGACTAAGGAAGGGAAGAAGAATGAAGGAAAGGACGAAGAAGGGAGGAAGGAAGGAAGGAAAGGAGGGGGAGGAAGGGAGGAAGAAGGAAGGAAGGGAGGAAGAAGGAAGGAAAGGAGGAGAGGAAGGATGGAAGGGATGGAAGAAAGGAGGAAGGAGAAGGAGGGGGA
>JAJDFG010001541.1:0-2500 GCA_021039105.1 Scomber colias
TACTACTCCACCACTACACCTCCTCCTCACCTACCTCACAACTCCTCCTCACTACTCCTCGCTTACACCTCCTCCTTACACCTCCCTCCTTCACATCCTCCTCCTCCTCACTACTCCTCCTCACACCCTCACACCCTCCTCCTCACTACTCACTACTCCTCCTCAGCACCTCCTCCTCACACCTCCTCACACTTCCTCCTCACTACTCACTACTCCTCCTCACACCTCCTCCTCACACCTCCTCACACTTCCTCCTCACTACTCACTACTCCTCTTACACCTCCTCTTACACCTCCTCCGCACACCTCCTCCTCACTACTCCTCCTCACACCTCCTCCTCACTACTCCTCCTCACACTCCTCACTACTCCTCCTCACCTACTCCTCACACCTCCTCTCACTACTCCTCACACCTCCTCCTTACACCTCCTCCTCACACTCTCCTCACACCTCCTCTCACTACTCCTCCCATCACACCTCACACCTCACACACCTCCTCCTCACTACTCCTCACACCTCCTCTCACTCTCACACCTCACACACCTCCTCACTACTCCTCCTCACACTCCTCCTCACACCTCCTCCTCACTACTCCTCCTCACACCTCCTCCTCACTACTCCTCCTAACACCTCACACCTCACACACCTCCTCACTACTCTCCTCCTCACACTCCTCCTCACACCTCCTCCTCACAACCTCCTCCTCAACTACTCCTCACACCTCCTCCTCACACCTCCTCCTCACTACTCCTCACACCTCCTCCTCACTACTCCTCACACCTCCTCTCACTCCTCTCATTCCTCCTCACACCTCCTCCTCACACCTCCTCACACCTCCTCCTCACCACCTCCTCACACCTCTCACACTTTACTCACCTCCTCTCACTCCTCCTCACACACCTCCTACACACACCTCCTCTCACACCTCCTCCTCACACCTCCTCCTCACTACTCACACCTCACACACCTCCTCCTCACACCTCCTCACACTTCACACTCCTCCTCACACACCTCCTCACATCTCCTCACACCTCCTCCTCACTACTCACACCTCACACTCCTCCTCTCACATCTCCTCACACCTCCTCCTCACTACTCACACCTCACACACCTCCTCTCACACCTCACACACCTCCTCCTCACACCTCACACTCCTCCTCTCACACCTCCCCACACCTCCTCACACACCTCCTCCTCACACCTCACACTCCTCCTCTCACACCTCCCCACACCTCCTCACACCTCACACACCTCCTCAGTCCTGATACCTATAATCATCTGTGTGTGTGTGTGTGTGTGTGTGTGTGTGTGTGTGTGTGTGTGTGTGTGTGTGCTTGTCTCTGTGTGTGTCTGTGTGTGTGTGTGTGTGTGCTTGTCTCTGTGTGTGTGTCTCTGTGTCTCTGTGTGTGTGTGTGTGTATGTGTGTGTGTGTCTCTGTGTGTGTGTGTGTGTGTGTGTGTGTGTGTGTGTGTCTGTTGTGTGTGTGTGTGTGTGTGCTTGTCTCTGATTGGCTGACAGGCGATGGCGATCGCCGCTGACCGTACGTTGCAGCAGAGATCAGATCAGGACGGAGTGGACGAAGAGGTAAGACCTGTCTCACCTATACCTGTCTCACCTGTCTCACCTATACCTGTCTCACCTGTCTCACCTATACCTGTCTCACCTGTCTCACCTGTCTCACCTATACCTGTCTCACCTATACCTGTCTCACCTGTCACCTGTCTCACCTATGTCACCTGTCTCACCTATACCTGTCTCACCTGTCTCATCTATGTCACCTGTCTCACCTATGTCACCTGTCTCACCTATACCTGTCTCACCTGTCTCATCTATGTCACCTGTCTCACCTATGTCACCTGTCTCACCTATACCTGTCTCACCTATACCTGTCTCACCTGTCTCACCTATGTCACCTGTCTCACCTGTACCTGTCTCACCTATACCTATGTCACCTGTCTCACCTGTCTCACCTGTCACCTGTCTCATCTATGTCACCTGTCTCACCTCTCTCACCTCTGTCACCTGTCTCACCTGTCTCACCTCTCTCACCTCTCTCACCTATGTCACCTGTCTCACCTGTCTCAACTTATGTCACCTGTCTCACCTGTCTCACCTCTCTCACCTATGTCACCTGTCTCACCTATGTCACCTGTCTCACCTATGTCACCTGTCTCACCTGTCTCATCTATGTCACCTGTCTCACCCTGTCTCATCTATGTCACCTGTCTCACCTGTCTCACCTATGTCACCTGTCTCATCTATGTCACCTGTCTCACCTGTCTCACCTGTCTCACCTATGTCACCTGTCTCACCTGTCTCATCTGTCACCTGTCCTCACCTATGTCACCTGTCTCACCTATGTCACCTGTCTCACCTATGTCACCTGTCTCACCTATGTCACCTGTCTCACCTATGTCACCTGTCTCACCTATGTCACCTGTCTCTCCTGTCTCATCTATGACACCTGTCTCTCCTGTCTCATCTGTCTCACCTATGTCACC
>JAJDFG010001541.1:7500-33319 GCA_021039105.1 Scomber colias
ATACACATACACACGCACACATACACATACACACGCACACACACACATACGCACGCACACACACACATACACACGCACACACACACATACACGCACACACACATACACATACACATACACACGCACACATACACATACACACGCACACATACACACGCACACACACACATACGCACACACACACACACACACACACGCAGGCATCCAACAAACGTTAATAATAAGTGCGTGTTAGTATCTGATGAACATTTGAAGGTTTTTCAGGTTTTTTAATGAAACAGAAGAAGAAGAAACATTTGAACAGTTTAATTAATAAATCTGATTTATTACATTTAATGGAACAAAGTTAGAAACAGATTATTCTCTGAGCCTGGTTTATAATCTGATTATTGGTCACAGTAACGTTCTCTTTGATGACATCACGGATCAGCTGACACGCCGACCAGCTCTCATTGGTCAGCTGAAGCGATCGATCGGCGTTCCAGACGACGATCGGCCGACCTACAGTCCGTTCGCATCGGGATCCTCGTCGTCACGGCGACAGGGGAACGCCTGCACCACCTGAGCGATGCGATTGGCCACGGCGGAGGAGCTCGCCGCGATGACTCTCCTGGACATCATGTCGAACGCCGAACCTGAGGAGACACGGACCAATGAGAAGCAGACACGCCTCCACAGGTACACGAGGTGATGACATCACACAGCTACCCACCGTCCGTATCCATGACGACGCCTCCAGCTTCCTGCACGATGATGGCGGAGGCGGCGATGTCCCAGCAGTGCATCCCGATGTGGTAGTAAGCGTCGGCTCCGCCCGTCGCCACCTGACACATGTCGACCGCCGCGGTGCCGAGAGCACGCACCCTGCAACACGCCAAGAACACGCCAAGAACACGTTAACAACACGCCAAGAACACGTTAACAACACACACCCTGCAACACGCCAAGAACACGCCAAGGACACGTTAACAACACGTTAACACACACCCTGCAACACGCCAAGAACACGTTAACAACACACGCACCCTGCAACACGCCAAGAACACGTTAACAACACGCACTCTGCAACACGCCAAGAACACGCCAAGAACACGTTAACACGCACCCTGCAACACGCCAAGAACACGTTAACATGCACCCTGCAACACGCCAAGAACACGCCAAGAACACGTTAACAACACATGCACCCTGCAACACGCCAAGAACACGTTAACAACACGCACTCTGCAACACGCCAAGAACACGTTAACAACACGCACTCTGCAACACGCCAAGAACACATTAACAACACGCACCCTGCAACACGCCAAGAACACGTTAACAACACATGCACCCTGCAACACGCCAAGAACACGTTAACAACACACGCACCCTGCAACACGCCAAGAACACGTTAACACAGAGAGCAGCGTGGTCTCACCCGTGGACCGGGAGCTGCAGCAGTCTGAAGATGTTTGACGTCATCGTGGAGAGAGCGAGGTCATCGCGCTCCGCTCCGATCTCCGTCACCACCACACACCTGCTGATATCTGAACAGGAAGTAAACGGTTAAACCACCAATACCACCTTAAAAAGCATGTATGTGTTTATGTGTGATGTCATAGCTGTGATGTCATAGCTGTGATGTCACCTTCCTGTCCAGAGGCGTGCAGCGGCGCTCCGTTCAGAAAGGCTCCGCCTCCTCTGACAGCGTGGAACAGTTTGTCTTCCACACAGCTGTACACGATCCCGAACTGCGTCTGCAACACGCCACACGTTACACGTTACATGTTACACGCTACCAACACGCCACACACACACTACACGTTACATGCTACACACTACACGTTACCAACACGCCACACGTTACACGTTACCAACACGCCACACGTTACACGTTACCAACACGCCACACGTTACACGTTACACGCTACAACACGTGACCTGTAACATGTATGTACCTGCTGGTTGACGGTGAAGGCGATGGAGACGGCCACGAATGGAAACCTGTCAATCATCAATAAAAGATTAACTTCCTGTTTCACAATAAAAGTCCTCTCTGCTGGAAGTCTTTTACTGTGAAACAGTCTCACAATTGAATGAATGAACCAATGGGAACTTATCCTTAGGATGACATCACAGAAGGGGCGGAGCCTCGTACCTGTGGACAAAGTTAACGGTCCCGTCGATCGGGTCGATGATCCAGGTCGGAGCGTCGGTGAGCTGCACGCGCTCCCCCGCCGCCACCGCCTCCTCCCCGATGCACCTGCACACGCGTGTTAATGACATCATACGTGTTAATGACATCATATGTGTTAATGACATCATACGTGTTAATGACATCATATGTGTTAATGACATCATATGTGTTAATGACATCATACGTGTTAATGACATCATACGTGTTAATGACATCATATGTTAATGACATCATACGTGTTAATGACATCATATGTGTTAATGACATCATATGTGTTAATGACATCATATGTGTTAATGACATCATATGTGTTAATGACATCATACGTGTTAATGACATCATATGTGTTAATGACATCATATGTGTTAATGACATCATATGTGTTAATGACATCATATGTGTTAATGACATCATATGTGTTAATGACATCATACGTGTTAATGACATCATACATGTTGATTAGAACATATGTGTCAAGATTAGAAACCCCAAATATCAGATTCTACCACCCAGCAGATCATCTTGACTATAGAACCCAGCAGAACCCAGCAGAACCCAGCAGATCATCTTCACTATAGAACCCAGCAGAACCCAGCAGAACCGAACCTGTGGTGAGGGAACCGTTCCCTGATGGCAGAGATCAGGATCTTCTCGACTCTTTGATCCGTTTCTGTCACCAGATCAGCCGGAGAACTTTTCAGCTTCACGTCTTTCTGCTGATGGAACGCTGGTAGAACCACCTGAGAACACCACGGTACTGTTAGAGGAACTGACACACACACACCCCCCCCCCCCCCCCCCCCCCCACCAGTCAGCCTGATGACATCACTGCAGGTGTATCTGAAGTCAAACAGTGAAATTCTGATTCTTCACATTCCTGAACGTTTTAATCACCTGACCTCCCCCTGACCCTCGGACCCGCCCCCCCCCCACTCCCCCTGACCCTCGGACCCGCCCCCCCCCCCCCACTCCCCCTGACCCTCGGACCCGCCCCCTGCACCTGATTGGACGGACCCGTCCCCTCCCCCTGACCCTCGGCCCCGCCCCCTGCACCTGATTGGACGGACCCGCCCACTCCCCCTGACCCTCGGCCCCGCCCCCTGCACCTGATTGGACGGACCCGCCCACTCCCCCCGACCCTCGGACCCGCCCCCTGCACCTGATTGGACGGACTCACTGCCTGCACCAATAGAAACTGACACCTGGTGACATCACTGATCTATCTGTATTCTGATTGGTTGTCTGACTCTTACCTCACTGGCCTGCTTAGCGATAGAAATCCCAAAGTTCAGACAGTCGGTCCAGTCGGCCATGATGATGAAGATGATGAAGATGAAGATGAAGATGATGGAGATGATGAAGATGATGAAGATGATGATGGTGATGATGAAGATGGTGATGATGATGATGAAGATGATGAAGATGATGATGGTGATGAAGAGGAGGAGGAGGAGGAGGAGGAGGAGGAGGACCTGGCAGAGAAGAAGATAAAATATAATAAAACTGAGAAGAAAGACAGAGACAGTAGAGACAGTAGAGGACAGTAGAGACAGTAGAGACAGTAGAGACAGACAGTAGAGACAGTAGAGGACAGTAGAGACAGTAGAGACAGTAGAGACAGACAGTAGAGACAGTAGAGGACAGTAGAGACAGTAGAGACAGACAGTAGAGACAGTAGAGGACAGTAGAGACAGTAGAGGACAGTAGAGACAGTAGAGACAGTAGAGGACAGTAGAGACAGTAGAGACAGACAGTAGAGACAGTAGAGACAGACAGTAGAGACAGACAGTAGAGACAGTAGAGACAGACAGTAGAGGACAGTAGAGACAGTAGAGACAGACAGTAGAGACAGTAGAGGACAGTAGAGACAGACAGTAGAGACAGACAGTAGAGACAGTAGAGACAGTAGAGGACAGTAGAGACAGACAGTAGAGACAGACAGTAGAGACAGTAGAGACAGACAGTAGAGGACAGTAGAGACAGACAGTAGAGACAGTAGAGACAGTAGAGACAGACAGTAGAGACAGTAGAGACAGTAGAGACAGACAGTAGAGACAGTAGAGACAGTAGAGGACAGTAGAGACAGACAGTAGAGGACAGTAGCGACAGTAGAGACAGTAGAGACAGTAGAGACAGACAGTAGAGACAGACAGTAGAGGACAGTAGAGACAGACAGTAGAGGACAGTAGAGACAGTAGAGACAGTAGAGACAGACAGTAGAGACAGTAGAGACAGACAGTAGAGACAGACAGTAGAGACAGTAGAGACAGACAGTAGAGACAGACAGTAGAGACAGACAGTAGAGGACAGTAGAGACAGTAGAGACAGTAGAGACAGACAGTAGAGACAGTAGAGACAGTCAGTAGAGACAGTAGAGACAGACAGTAGAGACAGTAGAGACAGACAGTAGAGACAGTAGAGACAGACAGTAGAGGACAGTAGCGACAGTAGAGACAGTAGAGACAGACAGTAGAGACAGTAGAGACAGACAGTAGAGACAGACAGTAGAGGACAGTAGCGACAGTAGAGACAGTAGAGACAGTAGAGACAGACAGTAGAGGACAGTAGAGACAGTAGAGGACAGTAGAGACAGTAGAGACAGACAGTAGAGACAGTAGAGACAGTAGAGACAGTAGAGACAGACAGTAGAGACAGTAGAGACAGACAGTAGAGACAGTAGAGGACAGTAGAGACAGACAGTAGAGGACAGTAGCGACAGTAGAGACAGTAGAGACAGTAGAGACAGTAGAGACAGACAGTAGAGGACAGTAGAGACAGACAGTAGAGACAGTAGAGACAGTAGAGACAGTAGAGACAGTAGAGGACAGTAGAGACAGTAGAGACAGACAGTAGAGACAGTAGAGACAGACAGTAGAGACAGACAGTAGAGGACAGTAGAGACAGACAGTAGAGACAGTAGAGACAGTAGAGACAGACAGTAGAGACAGTAGAGACAGGCAGTAGAGACAGTAGAGACAGTAGAGACAGACAGTAGAGACAGTAGAGGACAGTAGAGACAGACAGTAGAGACAGACAGTAGAGACAGACAGTAGAGACAGTAGAGACAGTAGAGACAGTAGAGACAGACAGTAGAGACACACAGTAGAGGACAGTAGAGACAGACAGTAGAGACAGTACAGACAGTAGAGACAGACAATAGAGACAGACAGTAGAGACAGTAGAGGACAGTAGAGGACAGTAGAGACAGACAGTAGAGGACAGTAGAGACAGTAGAGACAGTAGAGGACAGTAGAGACAGACAGTAGAGACAGTACAGACAGTAGAGACAGACAATAGAGACAGACAGTAGAGACAGTAGAGGACAGTAGAGGACAGTAGAGACAGACAGTAGAGGACAGTAGAGACAGTAGAGACAGTAGAGGACAGTAGAGACAGACAGTAGAGACAGTAGAGGACAGACAGTAGAGACAGACAGTAGAGGACAGTAGAGGACAGTAGAGACAGACAGTAGAGACAGTAGAGACAGACAGTAGAGACAGACAGTAGAGGACAGTAGAGACAGACAGTAGAGACAGACAGTAGAGACAGTAGAGACAGTAGAGACAGTAGAGACAGACAGTAGAGACACACAGTAGAGGACAGTAGAGACAGACAGTAGAGACAGTACAGACAGTAGAGACAGACAATAGAGACAGACAGTAGAGACAGTAGAGGACAGTAGAGGACAGTAGAGGACAGTAGAGACAGACAGTAGAGACAGACAGTAGAGACAGTAGAGACAGACAGTAGAGGACAGTAGAGACAGACAGTAGAGACAATAGAGACAGTAGAGACAGACAGTAGAGACAGTAGAGACAGTAGAGACAGACAGTAGAGACAGTAGAGACAGTAGAGGACAGTAGAGACAGACAGTAGAGGACAGTAGCGACAGTAGAGACAGTAGAGACAGTAGAGACAGACAGTAGAGACAGACAGTAGAGGACAGTAGAGACAGACAGTAGAGGACAGTAGAGACAGTAGAGACAGTAGAGACAGACAGTAGAGACAGTAGAGACAGACAGTAGAGACAGACAGTAGAGACAGTAGAGACAGACAGTAGAGACAGACAGTAGAGACAGACAGTAGAGGACAGTAGAGACAGTAGAGACAGTAGAGACAGACAGTAGAGACAGTAGAGACAGTCAGTAGAGACAGTAGAGACAGACAGTAGAGACAGTAGAGACAGTAGAGACAGACAGTAGAGACAGTAGAGACAGACAGTAGAGGACAGTAGCGACAGTAGAGACAGTAGAGACAGACAGTAGAGACAGTAGAGACAGACAGTAGAGACAGACAGTAGAGGACAGTAGCGACAGTAGAGACAGTAGAGACAGTAGAGACAGACAGTAGAGGACAGTAGAGACAGTAGAGGACAGTAGCGACAGACAGTAGAGACAGTAGAGACAGACAGTAGAGACAGACAGTAGAGGACAGTAGCGACAGTAGAGACAGTAGAGACAGTAGAGACAGACAGTAGAGACAGACAGTAGAGACAGTAGAGACAGACAGTAGAGACAGTAGAGGACAGTAGAGACAGACAGTAGAGGACAGTAGCGACAGTAGAGACAGTAGAGACAGTAGAGACAGTAGAGACAGACAGTAGAGGACAGTAGAGACAGACAGTAGAGACAGTAGAGACAGTAGAGACAGTAGAGACAGTAGAGGACAGTAGAGACAGTAGAGACAGACAGTAGAGACAGTAGAGACAGACAGTAGAGACAGACAGTAGAGGACAGTAGAGACAGACAGTAGAGACAGTAGAGACAGTATAGACAGACAGTAGAGACAGTAGAGACAGGCAGTAGAGACAGTAGAGACAGTAGAGACAGACAGTAGAGACAGTAGAGGACAGTAGAGACAGACAGTAGAGACAGACAGTAGAGACAGACAGTAGAGACAGTAGAGACAGTAGAGACAGACAGTAGAGACACACAGTAGAGGACAGTAGAGACAGACAGTAGAGACAGTACAGACAGTAGAGACAGACAATAGAGACAGACAGTAGAGACAGTAGAGGACAGTAGAGGACAGTAGAGACAGACAGTAGAGGACAGTAGAGACAGTAGAGACAGTAGAGGACAGTAGAGACAGACAGTAGAGACAGTAGAGGACAGACAGTAGAGACAGACAGTAGAGGACAGTAGAGGACAGTAGAGACAGACAGTAGAGACAGTAGAGACAGACAGTAGAGACAGACAGTAGAGGACAGTAGAGACAGACAGTAGAGACAGTAGAGACAGACAGTAGAGACAGTAGAGGACAGTAGAGACAGTAGAGACAGACAGTAGAGACAGTAGAGACAGTAGAGACAGACAGTAGAGACAGTAGAGACAGTAGAGACAGTAGAGACAGACAGTAGAGACAGACAGTAGAGACAGTAGAGACAGTAGAGACAGACAGTAGAGACAGACAGTAGAGACAGACAGTAGAGACAGTAGAGACAGACAGTAGAGGACAGTAGAGACAGTAGAGACAGACAGTAGGTAGAGACAGTACAGACAGTAGAGACAGTAGAGGACAGTAGAGACAGTAGAGACAGTAGAGGACAGTAGAGGACAGTAGAGACAGTAGAGGACAGTAGAGGACAGTAGAGACAGACAGTAGAGACAGTAGAGACAGTAGAGACAGACAGTAGAGACAGTAGAGACAGTAGAGACAGACAGTAGAGACAGACAGTAGAGGACAGTAGAGACAGACAGTAGAGACAGTAGAGGACAGTAGAGACAGTAGAGACAGACAGTAGAGACAGTAGAGGACAGTAGAGACAGTAGAGACAGACAGTAGAGACAGTAGAGACAGTAGAGACAGACAGTAGAGACAGTAGAGACAGTAGAGACAGACAGTAGAGACAGACAGTAGAGACAGACAGTAGAGACAGTAGAGACAGACAGTAGAGGACAGTAGAGACAGTAGAGACAGTAGAGACAGGAGACAGTAGAGACAGTAGAGACAGTAGAGACAGTAGAGACAGACAGTAGAGACAGTAGAGACAGTAGAGACAGACAGTAGAGACAGACAGTAGAGACAGACAGTAGAGACAGTAGAGACAGACAGTAGAGGACAGTAGAGACAGTAGAGACAGACAGTAGGTAGAGACAGTACAGACAGTAGAGACAGTAGAGGACAGTAGAGGACAGTAGAGACAGTAGAGACAGTAGAGGACAGTAGAGACAGTAGAGGACAGTAGAGGACAGTAGAGACAGACAGTAGAGACAGTAGAGACAGTAGAGACAGACAGTAGAGACAGTAGAGACAGTAGAGACAGACAGTAGAGACAGACAGTAGAGGACAGTAGAGACAGACAGTAGAGACAGTAGAGGACAGTAGAGACAGTAGAGACAGACAGTAGAGACAGTAGAGACAGACAGTAGAGACAGTAGAGGACAGTAGAGACAGTAGAGACAGACAGTAGAGACAGTAGAGACAGTAGAGACAGACAGTAGAGACAGTAGAGACAGTAGAGACAGACAGTAGAGACAGACAGTAGAGACAGTAGAGACAGTAGAGGACAGTAGAGACAGACAGTAGAGACAGACAGTAGAGACAGTAGAGACAGACAGTAGAGACAGTAGAGACAGACAGTAGAGACAGACAGTAGAGACAGACAGTAGAGACAGTAGAGACAGTAGAGACAGTAGAGGACAGTAGAGACAGACAGTAGAGACAGACAGTAGAGACAGTAGAGACAGACAGTAGAGACAGTAGAGACAGACAGTAGAGACAGTAGAGACAGACAGTAGAGGACAGTAGAGACAGTAGAGACAGACAGTAGGTAGAGACAGTACAGACAGTAGAGACAGTAGAGGACAGTAGAGGACAGTAGAGACAGTAGAGACAGTAGAGGACAGTAGAGGACAGTAGAGACAGTAGAGACAGTAGAGGACAGTAGAGGACAGTAGAGACAGACAGTAGAGACAGACAGTAGAGACAGACAGTAGAGACAGTAGAGACAGACAGTAGAGACAGTAGAGACAGACAGTAGGTAGAGACAGACAGTAGGTAGAGACAGTAGAGACAGTAGAGGACAGTAGAGGACAGTAGAGGACAGTAGAGGACAGTAGAGACAGACAGTAGAGACAGTAGAGGACAGTAGAGACAGTAGAGACAGACAGTAGAGACAGTAGAGGACAGTAGAGACAGTAGAGACAGACAGTAGAGACAGTAGAGACAGACAGTAGAGGACAGTAGAGGACAGTAGAGACAGACAGTAGAGACAGTAGAGACAGACAGTAGAGACAGTAGAGGACAGTAGAGACAGTAGAGACAGTAGAGGACAGTAGAGGACAGTAGAGACAGTAGAGACAGTAGAGGACAGTAGAGGACAGTAGAGACAGGGGGACGGGGAGAGGGGGGAGGGGGGGACAGACAGTAGAGACAGGGTACGGGGGGGACAGGGGACGGGGGACGGGCGGGGGAGGGGGGGACGGGGGGGGACAGACGTCTCTTACCTTCGGTCTTTGAGGAGAAAAAAAGAAACTTCTGAACTTCTTTCTCCTTTTAAAGAACACTCAGCCAATCAGAGCTCAGATCCCGCCTCCCTGCAGCCAGGCTGGCCAATGGCAGCGCAGCATGAGCTGATAAGCCCCTCCCTTTGAAATCACACACATAAGGCCTTCACGCCCCCCCTCCACCCCCCCTCCCCCTCCCCCTTCATCTCCCTCCTCCCTCCTCCTCTTCTTCTTCTTCCTCCCCCCCTCTCCCCGCTCCCTCTCCTGCTCCTCCTCTTCTCCCTCTCCTGCTCCTCCTCTTCTCCCTCTCCCTCCTCATCCCCCCTCCCCCTTCCTCTCCCTCCTGCTCCTCCTCCTCCTCTTCTTCTTCTTCTTCTTCTTCTTCCTCCCCCCCACTCTCCCTCCCCCCTCCTCCTCTCCTCATCTCCCTCCCCCCCTCCCTCTCCTCTCCCTCCTCTTCTTCTGCTTCTTCTTCTTCTTCTTCTCCCCCCCCCCCTCCTCCTCTCCCTCCTCCTCTTCTTCCTCTTCTTCTTCTTCTCCCCCCTCCTCCTCCTCTTCTTCTTCTTCTTCTTCTTCCTCTCCCTCCTCCCCCCTCTCCTCCCTCTCCTCCTCCCTCCTCCTCTTCTTCTTCTTCTCCCCCTCCTCCTCCTCTCCCTCCTCCTCTTCTTCTTCTTCTCCCCCTCCTCCTCCTCCTCTCCCTCCTCCTCCTCTTCTTCTTCTTCTTCTTCTTCTTCCTCTCCCCCCTCCTCCTCTCCCTCCTCCTCTTCTTCTTTTTCTTCTTCTTCTTCTTCTCCCCCCTCATCCTCTCCCTCCTCCTCTTCTCCCTTCTCTCCCTCCTCCTCTTTTCCCTCCCCCCCTCCTCCTCTTCTTCTTCTTCTTCCTCCTCCTCCTCCTCCTCCTCCCCCTCCTTTTCTTCTTCTTCTTCCTCTCCCCCTCCTCTCCTCCCTCCTCCTCCTTTTCTTCTTCTTCGTCTCCCCCCTCCTCTTCTTCCTCTCCCTCCTCCTCCTCCTCTCCCTCCTCTTCTTCCTCCTTCTCCTCCTCTCCTCTCCTCCTCTCCTCACCCCCCCTTCTCCTCCCCCTCCTCCTCCTCTTCTTCTTCTTCTTCCTCTCCCTCCTCCCCCCTCTCCCTCCTCCTCCCTCTCCTCCCTCTCCCTCCTCCTCCTCTCCTCCCTCTCCTCCCTCTCCCCCCTCCTCCTCTCCCTCCTCCTCTCCCTCTTCTTCTTCTTCTTCTCCCCCGTCCTCCTCCTCTCCCTCCTCTTCTTCTTCTCCTCCTCCCCCCTCCTCCTCCTCTCCTCTCCTCTCCTCTCCTCTCCTCTCCTCTCCTCTCCTCTCCTCCTCTCGTCCCTCACCACCCCCGCCCCTCCCCCTCTCTCCTACAGACCTTCACTGAAAGGAGGTCAAAGGTCATGGGCTCATATGATCAGAATCAGCTGACTGAGAACAAACCGTCCAGTTCAGAGACGTTTAATTCACTTTGTGACACGAGACGGTCGGCAGCGTGTTCCTCATCATGCTACACGCTAACTTATCATGCTAACTCATCATGCTAACTCATCATGCTACGAGCTAACTTATCACGCTAACTTATCATGCTACACGCTAACTTATAATGCTAACTCATCATGCTACGAGCTAACTTATCATGCTACGAGCTAACTCATCATGCTAACTTATCATGCTACAGGCTAACTTATCATGCTACAGGCTAACTTATCATGCTACGAGCTAACTTATCATGCTAACTCATCATGCTACAGGCTAACTTATCATGCTAACTCATCATGCTACGAGCTAACTCATCACGCTAACTTATCATGCTAGCTCATCATGCTACGAGCTAACTCATCATGCTACGAGCTAACTTATCATGCTACGAGCTAACTTATCACGCTAACTCATCATGCTACGAGCTAACTTATCATGCTACGAGCTAACTTATCACGCTAACTCATCATGCTACAAGCTAACTTATCATGCTGCGAGCTAACTTATCATGCTAACTCATCATGCTAAAAGCTAACTTATCATGCTACGAGCTAACTTATCACGCTAACTCATCATGCTACGAGCTAACTTATCACGCTAACTCATCATGCTACAGGCTAACTTATCACGCTAACTCATCATGCTACAGGCTAACTTATCATGCTACCTCATCACACTACACGCTAACTTATCACGCTAACTCATCATGCTACATGCAACCTCATCACGCTAACTCATCATGCTAACTTATCATACTAACTCATCATGCTACACGTTAACTTATCATGCTAACTTATAATGCTACACGCTAACTCATCACGCTAACTTATCATGCTAACTTATCATGCTACTCGCTAACTCATCACGCTAACTTATCACGCTACCTCATCACGCTAACTCATAATGCTACCTCATCATGCTACACGCTAACTTATCACGCTAACTCATAATGCTACCTCATCATGCTAACTCATCACGCTAGACGCTAACTCATAATGCTAACTTATCTCATCATGTTACACGTTACCGTCTCTCATCATGTTACACGTTACCGTCTCTCATCATACTACACGTTACCGTCTCTCATCATGTTACACGTTACCGTCTCTCATCATGTTACACGTTACCGTCTCTCATCATGTTACACGTTACCGTCTCTCATCATACTACACGTTACCGTCTCTCATCATACTACACGTTACCGTCTCTCATCATGTTACACGTTACCGTCTCTCATCATGTTACACGTTACCGTCTCTCATCATGTTACACGTTACCGTCTCTCATCATGTTACACGTTACCGTCTCTCATCATGTTACACGTTACCGTCTCTCATCATGTTACACGTTACCGTCTCTCATCATGTTACACGTTACCGTCTCTCATCATGTTACACGTTACCGTCTCTCATCATACTACACGTTACCGTCTCTCATCATGTTACACGTTACCGTCTCTCATCATACTACACGTTACCGTCTCTCATCATGTTACACGTTACCGTCTCTCATCATGTTACACGTTACCGTCTCTCATCATGTTACACGTTACCGTCTCTCATCATGTTACACGTTACCGTCTCTCATCATGTTACACGTTACCGTCTCTCATCATGTTACACGTTACCGTCTCTCATCATGTTACACGTTACCGTCTCTCATCATACTACACGTTACCGTCTCTCATCATGTTACACGTTACCGTCTCTCATCATGTTACACGTTACCGTCTCTCATCATGTTACACGTTACCGTCTCTCATCATGTTACACGTTACCGTCTCTCATCATGTTACACGTTACCGTCTCTCATCATGTTACACGTTACCGTCTCTCATCATGTTACACGTTACCGTCTCTCATCATGTTACACGTTACCGTCTCTCATCATACTACACGTTACCGTCTCTCATCATGTTACACGTTACCGTCTCTCATCATGTTACACGTTACCGTCTCTCATCATGTTACACGTTTACCGTCTCTCATCATGTTACACGTTACCGTCTCTCATCATGTTACACGTTACCGTCTCTCATCATGTTACACGTTACCGTCTCTCATCATGTTACACGTTACCGTCTCTCATCATGTTACACGTTACCGTCTCTCATCATACTACACGTTACCGTCTCTCATCATGTTACACGTTACCGTCTCTCATCATGTTACACGTTACCGTCTCTCATCATGTTACACGTTACCGTCTCTCATCATACTACACGTTACCGTCTCTCATCATGTTACACGTTACCGTCTCTCATCATACTACACGTTACCGTCCTCTCATCATGTTACACGTTACCGTCTCTCATCATACTACACGTTACCGTCTCTCATCATGTTACACGTTACCGTCTCTCATCATACTACACGTTACCGTCTCTCATCATACTACACGTTACCGTCTCTCATCATGTTACACGTTACGTCTCTCATCATACTACACGTTACCGTCTCTCATCATGTTACACGTTACCGTCTCTCATCATACTACACGTTACCGTCTCTCATCATGTTACACGTTACCGTCTCTCATCATGTTACACGTTACCGTCTCTCATCATACTACACGTTACCGTCTCTCATCATGTTACACGTTACCGTCTCTCATCATACTACACGTTACCGTCTCTCATCATGTTACACGTTACCGTCTCTCATCATACTACACGTTACCGTCTCTCATCATGTTACACGTTACCGTCTCTCATCATACTACACGTTACCGTCTCTCATCATGTTACACGTTACCGTCTCTCATCATACTACACGTTACCGTCTCTCATCATGTTACACGTTACCGTCTCTCATCATACTACACGTTACCGTCTCTCATCATGTTACACGTTACCGTCTCTCATCATGTTACACGTTACCGTCTCTCATCATGTTACACGTTACCGTCTCTCATCATGTTACACGTTACCGTCTCTCATCATACTACACGTTACCGTCTCTCATCATGTTACACGTTACCGTCTCCTCATCATACTACACGTTACCGTCTCTCATCATACTACACGTTACCGTCTCTCATCATGTTACACGTTACCGTCTCTCATCATGTTACACGTTACCGTCTCTCATCATACTACACGTTACCGTCTCTCATCATACTACACGTTACCGTCTCTCATCATGTTACACGTTACCGTCTCTCATCATGTTACACGTTACCGTCTCTCATCATGTTACACGTTACCGTCTCTCATCATGTTACACGTTACCGTCTCTCATCATGTTACACGTTACCGTCTCTCATCATACTACACGTTACCGTCTCTCATCATGTTACACGTTACCGTCTCTCATCATACTACACGTTACCGTCTCTCATCATACTACACGTTACCGTCTCTCATCATACTACACGTTACCGTCTCTCATCATACTACACGTTACCGTCTCTCATCATGTTACACGTTACCGTCTCTCATCATGTTACACGTTACCGTCTCTCATCATGTTACACGTTACCGTCTCTCATCATACTACACGTTACCGTCTCTCATCATGTTACACGTTACCGTCTCTCATCATACTACACGTTACCGTCTCTCATCATGTTACACGTTACCGTCTCTCATCATGTTACACGTTACCGTCTCTCATCATGTTACACGTTACCGTCTCTCATCATGTTACACGTTACCGTCTCTCATCATGTTACACGTTACCGTTCTCTCATCATGTTACACGTTACCGTCTCTCATCATGTTACACGTTACCGTCTCTCATCATGTTACACGTTACCGTCTCTCATCATGTTACACGTTTACCGTCTCTCATCATGTTACACGTTACCGTCTCTCATCATGTTACACGTTACCGTCTCTCATCATGTTACACGTTACCGTCTCTCATCATGTTACACGTTACCGTCTCTCATCATGTTACACGTTACCGTCTCTCATCATACTACACGTTACCGTCTCTCATCATGTTACACGTTACCGTCTCTCATCATGTTACACGTTACCGTCTCTCATCATGGTTACACGTTACCGTCCTCTCATCATACTACACGTTACCGTCTCTCATCATGTTACACGTTACCGTCTCTCATCATACTACACGTTACCGTCTCTCATCATGTTACACGTTACCGTCTCTCATCATGTTACACGTTACCGTCTCTCATCATGTTACACGTTACCGTCTCTCATCATACTACACGTTACCGTCTCTCATCATGTTACACGTTACCGTCTCTCATCATGTTACACGTTACCGTCTCTCATCATGTTACACGTTACCGTCTCTCATCATGTTACACGTTACCGTCTCTCATCATGTTCATCAGGAAGGAAGGATGGAAGGAAGGAAGAAAGAAGTAAGGAGGGAGGAAGGAAGGAAGGAAGGAAGGAAAGAAGTAAAGAGGGAGGAAGGAAGGAAGGAAGGGAGTAAGGAAAGGAGTAAGGAGGAGAAGGAAGGAAGGAAGGAAGGTAGAAAGGAAGGAAGGAAAGGAGTAAGGAGAGAAGGAAGCAAGGAAAGGAGTAAGGAGAGAAGGAAGGAACGGAGGAAGGAAGGAGTAAGAAGGGAGGGAGGAAGGAGGGAAGGAGGAAGGAGCGAAAGAAGTAAGGAGGGAGGAAGGAAGGAGGGAAGGAAGGAATGAGGGAAGGAAAGAAGGAAGGATGGAGGAAGGAAGGAGTCAAGGAAGGAGGGAAGCAAGGAAAGGAGTAAGGAGGGAAGGAAGGAAGGAAGGAATTAAGGAGGGAGGAAGGAAGGAAGGAAGGAAGGAAAGAAGTAAAGAGGGAGGAAGGAAGGAAGGAAGGGAGTAAGGAAAGGAGTAAGGAGAGAAGGAAGGAAGGAAGGAAGGTAGAAAGGAAGGAAGGAAAGGAGTAAGGAGAGAAGGAAGCAAGGAAAGGAGTAAGGAGAGAAGGAAGGAACGGAGGAAGGAAGGAGTAAGGAAGGGAGGGAGGAAGGAGGGAAGGAGGAAGGAGCGAAAGAAGTAAGGAGGGAGGGAAGGAAGGAATGAGGGAAGGAAAGAAGGAAGGATGGAGGAAGGAAGGAGTCAAGGAAGGAGGGAAGCAAGGAAAGGAGTAAGGAGGGAAGGAAGGAAGGAAGGAATTAAGGAGGGAGGAAGGAAGGACAGAAGGAAGGAAAGAAGTAAAGAGGGAGGAAGGAAGGAAGGAAGGGAGTAAGGAAAGGTGTAAGGAGAGAAGGAAGGGAGGAAGGAAGGAGGGAAAGGAGTAATGAGGGAGGAAGGAAGAAGGGAAGGAAGGAAGGAGGGAATGAAGGAAAGGAGTAAGGAGGGAGGAAGGAAGCAAGGAAGGAATGAGGGAATGAAGGAAAGGAGTAAGGGAGGGAGGAAGGAAGCAAGGAAGGAATGAGGGAAGGAAGGAAGGAAGGAGGGAAGGAAGGAAGGAGGGAAGGAAAGAAAGGAGTAAGGAGGAAGGAAGGAAGGAAGGTAGAAGGGAAGGAAGGAAAGGAGGAAGCAGAGAAGGAAAGGAGGAAGGAGGGAGGAAGGAAGGAAGGAGGGAAGGAAGGAAAGGAGGAAGCAGAGAAGGAAGTGAGGAAGGAAAAGAGGAAGGAGGGAGGAAGGAAGGACGGATGGAAGGAAAGGAGTAAGGAAAGAAGGAAGGGAGGACGGAAAGAAGTAGAGGAGGGAGGAAGGAAAGGAGTAAGAATGGAGGAAGGAAGGAAGTAAGGATGGAGGAAGGAAGGATGGAAGGAAGGAAGGAAGGAAGGAAGGAAGGAAGGAGAGAAGGAGAGAAGGAAGGAAGGGAGGAATTGGGTGATAATTGATCCTTTATAGTTTTATAACCAGAGACATGATGTAAATGTAAAACCATGATTCTGATAAATGGACATAAAGACTTGTTGCTAGGGTTACACTGAATGACATTTTGTTGCTAGGGTTAACCGAATGACATTTTGTTGCTAGGGTTACACCGAATGACATTACCATCAGTATATTTTATTATTAATCACAATAAAATTAATTACTGGTTTTATTCTTGAGTATAATTTAATATAAGAGCATAAAACCTTTTAATGACTCTACCAGCTGTTACTTTTAAAACCTTTTACGCCTTTGACTCGTAAATATTTATAATATTTGAGTTTATTGATTCAGATTCACACAAAAACACAGCAAATATAATCATCAACACACATTTCAGAATAAAAGCTAAAAGCTAACCCTCCTAACTCTTCATTAAGTGACTTCATGGTGAGCCGGTTGGATAGTGGACAGGGACAGGGTTTGGGTTTGGGTTTGGGTTTGGGGGGTTTCAGACCTTTTAAAGATAACTGTAATAAATGTGGAATCAGACTCTGACTCTGTTTGCTTTCACTCACTTAGAGACGACCTCACTCTGTCATGTGACTGAGAACAGAGAACTGCTTCCTGTCTTTGATGCTTTTATTTATTCATGCTTTGACAGGAAGTGGCGCCGTGTGACAGTCATGTGGTGTAAAACATCTGACACCTAAAGGACGAGGGTTGGGGTGTGAGTCTGAGTCTGTCACTGCAGCAGAGGGAGGAAGGTCCATCTGGGTTTCATCTCCACTTTAACAGAGAGTCCAGGTTCTGGGTCTGATAGTAGACTTCCTGTTCCTAAATGAGAGATGAGGAACTCTGGTGGTTTCCTGGATATTGTCGATACCAGAAGAAATAATCACCACCAGTTGCAGCTTGAGAGTATTTGTAGGACAGAGTAACAGAGCTGCCTTCTAAACTGTACTCTTCATTGTTGACTGGAGTGAGTTCTTCACAGCTGACACCTAAAGGAAGAGATAACTCTGTTATAACATGTAAAAGTCTCAATGGATTAATCACAGATGGTATAAACATGTATAACGTAACATACCTGTTAAAATGGATAGAAACACCAAAGAAAGTAGACAATGATCCATTGACAGCATGTTGAATAAAGGTAATGTTTGTGGTTTGTGTATTGAACTCTGCTGAATATGGAAGTTCCTCTCTCTTCTATAGTTCAGTAACAGCTTAGCTCCTCCCTGAATCTCTCCGTCTCCTCTTAGATCTGTATTTTCACTTCTCTCAGTTACACTTCCTCCTGGTTAACAGACTGGGTAGCAGCATTTTCTATCAGCTGGATGTGGGAAGTGTTATTTACTGATCCTTATATACAGGAAGTTACAGAAATATCCCTATACACAACACATCACTGTTCAATATTATTGTGCTGTAAATTAAAGGAAAGGGTCAAAGGTCAAAGGTCAAAGGTCAGAGTGATACTGACTGGAGTGAGTTCTTCACAGCTGACACCTAAAGGAAGATATAATGATGTTAGAGTTCATGTTTTAAATGTTTCATCAGTGAAATTCATTTTTAATCTTTTTAATGTGAAGAATTATTTTAATAAGACAATCAATATTTGTCTCTACTGAGAATAAACACCAAGAATATGAATGTAGTCAGAGACTGCTCCATACCCCCCCCCCCCCCCCCGTCCGTCCGTCCGTCTGTCTGCTGCTGAATAAAGGCTCAGGCCCAGTAGACCCCCCCCCCCCCCCCCCCCCCCCCCAGGGTCAGCAGGCGTCTGGAGAGTCAGTTTGTTTGAGTTTGCTCAAGACTTTTTGTTCCTGCTGAAGTTTATCACCCTGACATTTAAACACTGATACACACACACACACACACACACAGACACACACACACACACTGATACACACACACACACACGCACACACACACACACACACTGATACACACACACACACATACACACACACACACACACATACACACACATACACACACACATACACACACACACACACACACACACACACACTGATACACACACACACACATACACACACTGATACACACACACACACACACACTGATACACACACACACACACACACACACACACACACACACACACACTGACACACACACACACACTGATACACACACACACACACACACACACACTGATACACACACACACACACATACACACACATACACACACATACACACACATACACACACACACACACACACACACACACACACTGATACACACACACACACACACACACACACACACACACACACACCACACACACACACTGATACACACACACACACACACTGATACACACACACACACACACACTGATACACACACACACACACACACTGATACACACACACGCACACTGATACACACACACACACACACACTGATATACACACACACACACACACACACACACACACACAGAAACAGAACATCATGATAAGTTTTTTTAATTTTTTTTTAAAGATTAAAAGTGCCGGGGTAGAGCATAGCTCAGCGGGGTAGAGCCCCCCCCCCCACCCCCCCCGCCCCGTGGTGTCGAGGCTACAGTCCTCGTTGCAGGTGACCCCGGTTCGAATCCCGTGCCGAGCGGGTCTTATCCTGCGTGTCACCCCCCCCCCCCTCTGTTTCCTGTCTATCTCTCCTGCCTAACCCTGTCCTGAACATTAAAGGCAAAAAGCCCCAAAAAAGATTAAAAGTGCAAAACCTGAAAAAACCCTCAAGAGTCAGACTGCAGCCCCTCAGGGATCCTCAGTAGGATGGAGTAGGAGGGGGGGGGGGTTAGAGCAGCAGTGGGGGGGGGGGGGGGGTTAGTTAGAGGAGCAGTGAGGAGGGGGGGAGGGTTAGAGGAGCAGTGAGGAGGGAGGGGGGTTAGAGGAGCAGTGAGGAGGGAGGGGGGTTAGAGGAGCAGTGAGGAGGGGGGGAGGGTTAGAGGAGCAGTGAGGAGGAGGAGGGTTAGAGGAGCAGTGAGGAGGGGAGGGGGGTTAGAGGAGCAGTGAGGAGGGGGGGGGAGGGTTAGAGGAGCAGTGAGGAGGAGGAGGGTTAGAGGAGCAGTGAGGAGGAGGAGGGTTAGAGGAGCAGTGAGGAGGGGGGGAGGGTTAGAGGAGCAGTGAGGAGGGAGGGGGGTTAGAGGAGCAGTGAGGAGGGGGGGGGTTAGAGGAGCAGTGAGGAGGGGGGGGAGGGTTAGAGGAGCAGTGAGGAGGGGGGGGGGTTAGAGCAGCAGTGGGGGGGGGGGAGGAGGGTTAGAGGAGCAGTGTGGAGGGAGGGGGGGTTAGAGGAGCAGTGAGGAGGGTGGGGGGTTAGAGGAGCAGTGAGGAGGGAGGGGGGTTAGAGGAGCAGTGAGGGGGGGGGGGGGGGTAAGAGGAGCAGTGAGGTCATCTTTGTATCTTTCACTGAATGTTTTTAACGTGTTTAACAGCCAGCCGGCGCCACCGAGGTCACACTATCTGCTGCGGGGGGGGGGGCTATCTGCTGCTGGGGGGGGGCTATCTGCTGGGGGGGGGGGGGGGGGGTTATCTCATCCTAGACTCACTCTCCATCCTACTCCATCCTACTCCATCCCTCTCCATCCTAGTCCATCCTACTCCATCCTAGTCCATCCCTCTCCATCCTAGATCACATCCCTCTCCATCCTAGTCCATCCCTCTCCATCCTACTCCATCCCTCTCCATCCTACTCCATCCCTCTCCATCCTAGTCCATCCTACTCCATCCTAGTCCATCCCTCTCCATCCTAGTCCATCCCTCTCCATCCTACTCCATCCTACTCCATCCCTCTCCATCCTACTCCATCCCTCTCCATCCTAGATCACATCCCTCTCCATCCTAGTCCATCCCTCTCCATCCTACTCCATCCCTCTCCATCCTACTCCATCTCTCTCCATCCTAGTCCATCCCTCTCCATCCTAGATCACATCCCTCTCCATCCTAGTCCATCCCTCTCCATCCTAGTCCATCCCTCTCCATCCTAGTCCATCCCTCTCCATCCTAGTCCATCCTACTCCATCCTACTCCATCCTACTCCATCCTACTCCATCCCTCTCCATCCTAGTCCATCCCTCTCCATCCCTCTCCATCCTAGTCCAATCCCTCTCCATCCTAGTCCATCCCTCTCCATCCCTCTCCATCCTAGTCCATCCTACTCCATCCTACTCCATCCCTCTCCATCCTAGTCCATCCCTCTCCATCCTAGTCCATCCCTCTCCATCCTACTCCATCCCTCTCCATCCTAGTCCATCCCCTCTCCATCCTAGTCCATCCTACTCCATCCCTCTCCATCCTACTCCCATCCCTCTCCTTCCCTCTCCATCCTAGTCCATCCCTCTCCATCCTAGTCCATCCTACTCCAATCCCTCTCCATCCTAGTCCATCCTAGTCCATCCCTCTCCATCCTAGTCCATCCCTCTCCATCCTAGTCCATCCCTCTCCATCCTAGTCCATCCCTCTCCATCCCTCTCCATCCTAGTCCATCCCTCTCCATCCTAGTCCATCCCTCTCCATCCCTCTCTATACTACTCCATCCCTCTCCATTCTACTCCATCCTACTCCATCCCTCTCCATCCTACTCCATCCTACTTCATCCCTCTCCATCCCTCTCTATACTACTCCATCCTACTCCATCCTACTCCATCCTACTCCATCCCTCTCCATCCTTCTCCATCCCTCTCCATCCCTCTCTATTCTACTCCATCCCTCTCCATCCTAGTCCATCCCTCTCCATCCTACTCCATTCCTCTCCATCCCTCTCTATACTACTCCATCCCCTCTCTATACTACTCCATCCCTCTCCATCCTACTCCATCCCTCTCCATCCTAGTCCATCCCTCTTCATCCTAGTCCATCCCTCTCCATCCTACTTCATCCTACTCCATCCCTCTCCATCCTACTCCATCCCTCTCCATCCTAGTCCATCCCTCTCCATCCTAGTCCATCCCTCTCCATTCTACTGGACTGATATGTCAGATATGGTGGTGTGTGTGTGATGGTTCATTGTAAGAAGAGGAAGTGGAGGACTCAGGACAGCGAGCAATGCTAGTAGGAACGTGGATTCTCAAACCTTATCTATATGCGGGGAGAGGTAGCCGGTGCAGAGGGTTGTGATACGGTGTGTGAGACGGTCTGAGGTGGGATGAGGTTCAGCTTTACGGAGTCCTTTAATCAACATACGAATGTGAGACATGGAGCTCCAGAGGATGATAAAGATTCTGCTGATGTATGTTTGGATTGATTGTTCTAATCTTCAGGACATGATGTCTGAGCTACGTGAACGGCCTGTTAATGATGTCTACGACTGCTCGGAGTATATGGCAATATTTTATTTATTTGACCACTCGTGTCCCCAAAAGGATGCGTTAGGGTTAGAGCTGCAACAATTACCGACACGTTGGTGGTCAGAAGAAGAGACGGCGTTCCGTAAGGAGAGGAAGTTACGCCATGGCTCTAATTACAATCCTGCGTGAGTCTTCCATTGCTATAAGTGTTAGGGTTAGAGGTGGAGGTGGGTTAGGGTTAGAGGTGGAGGTGGGTTAGGGTTAGAGGTGGAGGTGGGTTAGAGTTAGAGGTGGAGGTGGGTTAGGGTTAGAGGTGGAGGTGGGATAGGGTTAGGGGTGGAGGTGGAGGTGGGTTAGGGTTAGAGGTGGAGGTGGGTTAGGGTTAGGGGTGGAGGTGGAGGTGAGATAGGGTTAGGGGTGGAGGTGGGTTAGGGTTAGAGGTGGAGGTGGGTTAGGCTTAGGGGTGGAGGTGGGTTAGGGTTAGAGGTGGAGGTGGGTTAGAGTTAGAGGTGGAGGTGGGTTAGGGTTAGAGGTGGAGGTGGGTTAGGGTTAGAGGTGGAGGGTGGGATAGGGTTAGGGGTGGAGGTGGAGGTGAGATAGGGTTAGGGGTGGAGGTGGGTTAGGGTTAGAGGTGGAGGTGGGTTAGGCTTAGGGGTGGAGGTGGAGGTGGGTTAGGGGTTAGAAGGTGGAGGTGGAGGTGGGTTAGGGTTAGGGTTAGGGGTGGAGGTGGAGGTGGAGGTGGAGCCTGGGGGAGTATATGAGTTGTACAGGTGTAGTTGAGGTGGCCTAGCAAAGAGAGTGACTGGTGTGTATAGATGTTTTAGATCCAGAAAAGGTAACCCGAACCCTTCAGAAGACGCCGGGAGAGATGCACTGGTGATGTCAGCTTTAAATAATCATACACACACACACACACACACACACACACACAGACACACACACACACACACACACACACACACACACACACACACACAGACACACACACACACACACACACACACACACACACACACACACACAAAGCTGTAGTAGCAGCAGTTCTCCAGCAGATGGCTCCACATGAAGCTTCTGTGTGAAGTTCATTCAGGTCACAGGTTGAATGTTTTGGGGATGTTTGTTGTCATGGTAACACAGATAATGCCACCTGCCCCTCGTCATGGTAACACAGATAATGCCACCTGCCAGTCGTCATGGTAACACAGATAATGCCACCTGCCAGTCGTCATGGTAACACAGATAATGCCACCTGCCCCTCGTCATGGGTAACACAGATAATGCCACCTGTCAGTCGTCATGGTAACCACAGATAATGCCACCTGCCAGTCGTCATGGTAACACAGATAATGCCACCTGCCAGTCGTCATGGTAACACAGATAATGCCACCTGCCAGTCGTCATGGTAACACAGATAATGCCCCCCTACCAGTCGTCATGGTAACACAGATAATGCCACCTGCCCCTCTCAGTAGTCTCACTGATGGTGTGACATGTGACTGCTGGCATGATCAGTGACGCTCCGAACCCCCGCACCCCCCGCACTGCTCACTTCCCTCTGAGCCTGCTGCTCCGTGGAATGTTTCAACGTGGGAATGTTTCATATGGGAATGTTTCAACGTGGGAATGTTTCATATGGGAATGTTTCATATGGGAATGTTTCAACGTGGGAATGTTTCATATGGGAATGTTTCATATGGGAATGTTTCATATGGGAATGTTTCAATGTGGTAATGTTTCATATGGGAATATTTCATATGGGAATGTTTCAATGTGGTAATGTTTCAACGTGGGAATGTTTCATATGGGAATGTTTCAACGTGGGAATGCTGAGTCTCTTTAAATCAAAGTAAAGAGTTCAGTCTGAACTGTTCGTGTGGAAAGTACCTGACATGTTGAGATTTGGCGCTTTTACCTGAACTGTGCTGATTCCACGTATAGTACAGTATGTGTGTATGTGTGTGTGTGTGTGTGTGTGTGTATATGTGTGTGTGTGTGTGTGTGTGTATATGTGTGTGTGTGTATATGTGTGTGTGTGTGTGTGTGTGGTTGCAGCTCTACATGCAACACTGTTCAGTTGAAACTTGCTGTCACGCAATGTGGTTTGATTCCTGTTTCGATGATGTCTTTCTCTCACGAACACACAGATACACACACAGATACACACACGCACACACACACACACATTGGCACACACACAGATACGCACACACACAGATACACACACGCACACACACACACATTGGCTGGTGGTTGTGTGTGGTACAGTTGGTCCTCATAAGTGATAGAAACCAGTGTGTGTGTGTGTGTGTGTGTGTGTGTGTGTGTGTGTGTGTGTGTGTGCGTGTGTGTGTGTGTGTGTGTCTCTGTGTGTGTGTGTGTGTTACCTTTGTGAAGGAAGTAAAGAACGTAAACAACAGAAGAACAGCGTGTTCTCTCTGTAACCACACGTTTACTATAACAGCTCTGACCTCACTGTTCATCAGGGTTAGGGTCCTCACTGTTCATCAGGGTTAGGGTCCTCACTATTCATCAGGGTTAGGGTCCTCACTATTCATCAGGGGTTAGGGTCCTCACTATTCATCAGGGTTAGGGTCCTCACTATTCATCAGGGTTAGGGTCCTCACTGTTCATCAGGGGTTAGGGTCCTCACTGTTCATCAGGGTTAGGGTCCTCACTATTCATCAGGGTTAGGGTCCTCACTATTCATCAGGGTCAGGGTCCTCACTGTTCATCAGGGTCAGGGGTCCCTCACTGTTCATCAGAGTTAGGGTCCTCACTATTCATCAGGGTCAGGGTCCTCACTATTCATCAGGGGTTAGGGTCCTCACTGTTCATCAGGGTTAGGGTCCTCACTATTCATCAGGGTTAGGGTCCCTCACTATTCATCAGGGTTAGGGTCCTCACTATTCATCAGGGTTAGGGTCCTCACTATTCATCAGGGTTAGGGTCCTCCACTGTTCCTCAGGGTTAGGGTCCTCACTATTCATCAGGGTTAGGGTCCTCACTGTTCATCAGGGTTAGGGTCCTCACTATTCATCAGGGTTAGGGTCCTCACTGTTCATCAGGGTTAGGGTCCTCACTATTCATCAGGGTTAGGGTCCTCACTGTTCATCAGGGTCAGGGTCCTCACTGTTCATCAGGGTAGGGTCCTCACTGTTCATCAGGGTTAGGGTCCTCACTATTCATCAGGGTTAGGGTCCTCACTGTTCATCAGGGTAGGGTCCTCACTATTCATCAGGGTTAGGGTCCTCACTGTTCATCAGGGGTTAGGGTCCTCACTGTTCATCAGGGTTAGGGTCCTCACTGTTCATCAGGGTTAGGGTCCTCACTGTTCATCAGGGGTTAGGGTCCTCACTATTCATCAGGGGTTAGGGTCCTCACTATTCATCAGGGGTTAGGGTCCTCACTGTTCATCAGGGTTAGAGTCCTCACTATTCATCAGGGTTAGGGGTCCTCACTATTCATCAGGGTTAGGGTCCCTCACTATTCATCAGGGTTAGGGTCCTCCACTATTCATCAGGGGTTAGGGTCCTCACTGTTCATCAGGGGTTAGGGTCCTCACTATTCATCAGGGGTTAGGGTCCTCACTATTCATCAGGGTTAGGGTCCTCACTATTCATCAGGGTTAGGGTCCTCACTATTCATCAGGGGTTAGG
>JAJDFG010001542.1:0-33279 GCA_021039105.1 Scomber colias
CATTCAGTCAGGCAAGCATGAAGTGGAGCCACACAGTTTTTTGACCTCGCTACCTCCTTTTGTCTCTCTCTTTTTTATTTTCTTATCTTGGATTAATGTTTGTACCGCTGTTTCATTTTTGAAGTGAACAGTTGAACTGAATCAAGAGGATCTGTGGAGTTTTTATTATCGTTCGTGTGGATTACAAGGAGAGAATGATTAGAGCGTCAAGCTAAGGCTTCATTAATTAGGAATCTACACTAACTAATTACCACAGAAGGGGTTTTAATTTGGAAATGATGGTCAGTTACCCTCATTTAAATGAAACTGCACCTCGTTTTTGAGTTAATACAGATATATAGTTCATTCAGTGGATCCAGTATACTCTGTTCCTCCATGAAGTTAGAAATGTCCTTTTAATCCTTTCCTTCCTACCTTCCTTCCTTCCTCCTCTTTCCTTTCCTCCCTTCTCCTCCCTGCTTCCCTTCCTTCCTCCTTTCCTTCCTTCTTCCGTCCTTTCCTTCCTTCCTTCTTTCCTTCATTCTTCCTTACTTGAGGTGCAAATGACATAACTAGTAGGTCTGTTTAAGGGTTAAGCTTCTCTAACCTTTGTGTTACCTTCTGATCTCCCTGCTCTCTCTCTCAGGTGTCCTTATTTTAACTCTGGGCTCACTTCTGAATTTAATTTGTCTCTCGGCTCTGAGGTGACCAATCTGTGGCTGAAATCAGGCCTGGAATACATTACAGTGAAAGTCAGTCGCTCCTCGGCTCTGAGCCCATCTGTTTCAAAGTTAGACGTTTTAAAGTTTTATGAAATTGACAGCGCTGATCTCGGGTGACTTGTGGAGAAAAATGATCCTTCCAGCAGCCGTGGTTTGAATGGGGGCACACGGCGGGGCAAACGGCCTCCCCCAAAAATCCTCAACTTCCATATCCGCTGTGATAAGAGTCACTGTGGCACTTTCCACGGCCCATTAGCTTCGGATTGATGGCCGAGGACCAATGAGGAGAGCTCGTTGAGGCTTCTGCTGTTACATGAAGCAGCGGAGAGGTTCAATCTGCTCAGAGAGAGATCGTCCACCCTGAGCCCCCCCCCACCGCTAATTACTCATTAATGTCAGTAAGACGTCTCCTACTGCCCTGTGAAGTCCAGTCTCAGTGTTTGTACATTAGCAGGAGAGAGGGAAGGCACTCGTCACCTCCTTTTTAGATGTTCTTTGTTAATTCAGCCTTCACATAGAAATCAGTCCAAAGTCGGGGAAGGTCTCAGTTTTAAATTAAATTACAAACTGTAACGGCTCATTGACAATAGAAAAGGATTAATAGATATATACTTCACAATCCTTCAGATAAGACTATGAACTACAAACTTCACACGATGAATCACTGATAACTGTCCTTTTATTAAGTCATCAATTATATTTATATTGATTTTTTATATAATATGCCTCTTTAAAAAAATACATTACATTTTATATCTTGTATTTGTGTCACTATAGATTAATACAGTTATCTGTTTCAGCTTCTGAAACTTAAAAATGTAAAAATCTTTATAAATCGACCACTGACTTCTTTGTCCTCATAACATTTATTGAGTTACCACCAGATTTAGTCTTTATTGTTCTTGATTTTTTACTTCTTTACCTTTTTATGGATGGTTTTACACATTCAAGTTGAATTTAAATGTTATTCGTCACATACAGACTCAGACTGCTGCAGACGAGCTGCTTCATGTTCCAGCTCTGATAACACTACAGTGAAATATCTCCATATTGGCCGAAACATATACACAATATTTTACTCAGAGATTTACATTTAAAACAAGTAGTAGTCGTCTAATTTAGAGGATGAGAAACTAGACTGTGAAATGTGTGTGTGTTCTTGTTTGGCTATCATTGTGAGGACCATATTGAATTTGATAGGTTAGATTGGGTTTAATTGTGATGGTTAAGGTTTGGGTTAGTGGCTAAGAAATGCATTATATCAGTGAATGTCCTCACTAAGATAGCTATACAAACTGGTATGTGTGTGTGTGTGTGTGTGTGTGTGTGTGTATGTATTACTTGTTTGGCTATCATTGTGAGGACCATATGGGTTTAGACATTTAGTTGTGATGGTTAAGGTTTGGGTTAGTGGCTAAGGAATGCATTATGTCAATTAATGTCCTCACTAAGATAGCTATACAAACTGGTATGTGTGTGTGTGTGTGTGTATTTGTGTACTTGTTTGGCTATCATTGTAAGGACCATATTGAGTTTTATAGGTTATATAGGTTTAGACATTTAGTTGTGATGGTTAGGTTAGGGTTAGTGGCTAAGGAATGCATTATATCAGTGAATGTCCTCACTAAGATAGCTATACAAACGTGTGTGTATGTACTTGTTTGGCTATCATTGTGAGGACCATATTAAGCTTTATAGGTTATATAGGTTTAGACATTTAGTTGTGATGGTTAGGTTAGGGTTAGTGGCTAAGAAATGCATTATATCAATGAATGTCCTTACTAAGATAGCTATACAAACTGGTATGTGTGTGTGTGTGTATGTATGTACTTGTTTGGCTATCATTGTGAGGACCATATTAAGCTTTATAGGTTAGATTGGGTTAAGTTGTGATGGTTAAGATTTGGGTTAGTGGCTAAGAAATGCATTATATCAATGAATGTCCTCACTAAGATAGCTATACAAACTGGTGTGTGTGCGTGTGTGTGTGTATGTGTGTGTGTGTGTGTGTATGTGTGTACTTGTTTGGCTATCATTGTGAGGACCATATTGGGTTTAGACATTTAGTTGTGATGGTTAGGTTTGGGTTAGTGGCTAAGGAATGCATTATATCAGTGAATGTCCTCACTAAGATAGCTATACAAACTTGTGTGTGTGTGTGTGTGTGTGTGTGTGTGTGTGTGTGTGTGTGTGTTTGTGGTGGAATAATTTGAGCAGCATGCCGCCTGGTCAAGCGTCGTTTGGCCGTCGTCCTCTCAACAGTTTGTTGTGCCGGAGATTTAGACGAGACGGCGGCTATTTGGTGCTCCTCCAGACCAGCTGGTTGCACCGGATCAAGCTGTTAATGGCAAATTATCATCCTATTAATCTCTGCGAGTGCCGAGCCGTCCACAAAAGCCCACACTGTAAAAAATATCACAAAGTCGCCTCCCTACTCCTCGTGTGCAGGCCACTCGATCGTCTCTGCAGGATCAGGTCTTTACTGAGCCAAGACTGACTGACTTCCTGTGGTGTTAATGGCCTCATGAGATGAAGCCTGCAGCAGACTGGACTGACTGTGATCTGATGACTTTAACTTTCTCTCTGAAGATGAACCAGGTTATGTTTCAAGTTGTGATTTAAGCTTAATGATTACGAGCTTAAAGGCTGTGTAAAGTGAATTCAGACATTTTCTTCTAAACACATTAAATAGGTCATAAATGTATTTCTAAAAAAGGTGTAAAAAGCATTTCAAACATTTAGATTTGAATTGTGGAGCTAGGATTAGCATAAACCCGCCCCTGCTGCTGTAGAGGTATAAATACATTCAGCACACACTACTACTACTACAGTCTACAGTTAGCCAGTTAGCTGAGGTTAGCACTACTACTACTACAGTCTACAGTTAGCCAGTTAGCTGAGTTAGCACTACTTACTACTACAGTCTACAGTTAGCCAGTTAGCTGAGTTAGCCGCCGAGCTAGCAGCTGAGCTAGCGGCAGAAAGCTCTCAGATGTAGCGTCCATGTTTCTGGTAGAGGTGGTGACTTTGATTGACAGGTGACACTTGGTAGGGGGCGGGGCTTCAGAGGCTGATTTTTACACAACTTTGAAGCCTAATTTCATATATTTGGCGATTTTTTTAATCATTCAAATTTGGCAGGGTGGTTAACAACACACTTTTCTGTGGTATGTCAAACTCAGAACACATATTTATTCTTACTTTACACGGACTTAATGATTACAAGCTTAAGTAATTTCAAGGATAAAGTAGCATCTTCAGTTTGGGCCAGTACAGTAAGAACATCCTCCGATCTTTATTTAAAACGTTATCTGTTCATGACGAAGAGATGTCATCAGTAGCATTAATATGTTCCACTGATGATATTGGACAGAGAGACATTTCCCATTCCCAAAATACGTGTTTAAAACTCCAAATTCATCGGGTCGCAATCTGCAATGTCACCACTAGATGGCACTAAATCCTACAAACTGCACCCTTTAAGTTTAACAGTGACTTACTTAGATACAAAGCAGCAGATAATTCAATTTAGCACTTTTGAGTCATATAGTGCACACACACACACACACACACACACACACACACACACACACACACACACACACACACACACACACACACACACACACACCGCTGTCAGCTGGATGAATGGGATGACAGAGTTAATGTCTCAGCTGTATGTGCCCATAAAATTGGATGAATCTTTACGGCTGTGTCATCCCATCACATAATAGTCCTTCAAGCTCCATTTTTTCTCCTCTGAGCTGAACTGCAGCTCTTTCAATTTAGGCGATTCAGTCTTTTCAATTCCCTCTCTGAGGCAACAGAGGGGTGGAAAAAAAAAAAGAAAGAGCGACCCCCGCCCTTCACCTGCCTGTACTGTTAATAATTGTGTTTACCCTCTGTGGGTTCATTCATTACAGCAGCTGAGACCACAGGAGCCTCTGACCTCAGATTTAAAGCAACAGGAAGCTCATTTAGAGGAGCAGAGAATAAAACGATGATCCTTTCACTCAGGATAGTCATTATTTTAACCCTCCTGATGTCCTCAGGTCAAGGAAGGAGGGAGGGAGGAAGGAGGGAAGGAAGAAGGAGGGGAGGGAGGAAGGAAGGAGGGATGGAAGGAAGAAGGAAGGGAGGGAGGAAAGGAGGATGAAGGAAGGAAAGAAGTAAGGAGAGAAGAAAGGAAGGAAGTGAGGAAGGGAGTGAGGAAAGAAGTAATGAGCGAACGAAGGAAGTGAGGAAAGAAGGAAGGAAGGAAGTGAGGGAGGAAAGAAGGAAGGAAGGAAGGAAGGGATGGAGGAAAGGAAAGAAGGAAGGAAGGACAGAGGAAAGAAGGAAGGTAGGAGAGAGGAAGGAAGGAAGAAAGAAGGAAGGAAGGAAGGACAGAGGAAAGAAGGAAGGTAGGAAAGAAGGAAGGTAGGAGAGAGGAAGGAAGGAAGAAAGGAGGAAGGAAGGAAGGAAGGAAGGAAGGAAGGAAGGATGGAGGAAAGAAGGAAGGTAGGAGAGAGGAAGGAAGGAAGAAAGGAGAAGGAAGGAAGAAAGAAGGAAGGAAGGAAGGATGGAGGAAAGAAGGAAGGTAGGAGAGAGGAAGGAAGGAAGAAAGGAGGAAGGAAGGAAGAAAGAAGGAGGAAGGAAGGACAGAGGAAAGAAGGAAGGTAGGAGAGAGGAAGGAAGGAAGGGAGGGAGGAAGGAAGAAAGAAGGAAGGAAGGAAGGATGGAGGAAAGAAGGAAGGTAGGAGAGAGGAAGGAAGGAAGAAAGGTGGAAGGAAGGAAGGAAGGAAGGAAGGGAGGGAGGAAAAGAGGACATTGGTCAATCAACCTGTCAATCAGGACGTAGCCACGCCCTAATGCATACCCTGCTTTATCGTCACATATAAAATCAGGGAGGCCAAAATGTCCCAAATGAACATCATACTGCATTGAAGAAGGCTTTAAACTAGCGATTGAGACCATAAACACATTTTGAAAACGTTTACTGAGGTTAGAAATCAAGTGAGAAGTTGGTGAATTCTCCATTGACTTGTATAGAGACGGTCGCCCCCTGGTGGCCTTTTGATAGAATGCAGCTCTAAGTTACTTCCTGGTTGGGCCTCATTTCAGAGGACAGGAACTCCCCGCCTGGGATAGTCATTATTTTAATATTCTGCATTAATAAATTCAGTCTTCCCCTGAAAGATTTTTGCCTGCTCTGCACTAAATGAGTGTGGACTCACTGTGGGTTCAGTCCTCCATCACTTCCACTGAAAGCACATTTTGAAGGAGATCTTTGATAGTGGGTCTGAACAGGAGGAATGTTTAGAGAGGGAAACCTCTTCACTGTTCATATAGACGCCTGACTGCCTTCAGCCTTGAAGGAAAGCTTCACCGTTCTTCAAGCCTGTCTTAAAATAACAGACTTGAAGAATTGTGAACCTTCACTTGTCAAACTCCTTCAAGGCTGAACGCAGTCAGATTATAGAGCAGCGCGACTGTAAAGTGAGTCGATACGGGATCTGACAACGTCTCAGTGTGAGTGAACAGTATTTTATATATCAGATATAAACCTAACAAATAAAACATATAACCGTCTGTCATTCAGCTGTGACTGTGAGGAGAGGAGAGAGGAAGATATGATAGAATAAATATAAAGTATGGAGGATCACAGAAAGAGGAACAGAGCATTTAATCAATTAATAACTATATGTATAATTAATAAGAGGAATTATAAAAAGAGATTTACAAAAACAAATTTAAAATATTCAACAAAACCATCATTTAGAAAATACATACAATACTCCTTTCCTTCCTTCTTCCTCCCCTTCCTTCCTTCCCTCTTTCTCCTTTCCTTCCTCCCTTCCTCCCTCCTTTCCTTCCTTCTTCCTCCCTTCCTTCCTTCTTCCTCCCTTCCTTCCTCCCTTCCCTCCTTCTTCCTCCCTTCCTTCCCTCTTCCTTCCTTCCTTCCTTCTTCCTTCCTTCCTTCCTTCCTTCCTCCCTCCTTTCCTTCCTTCCTTCTTCCTCCCTTGACTGGAGGACAACAGGAGGGTTAATGTCTAGTTTACTTGATTAGAACTATGTAAAGATCATGTTTGGGTTCAAATCATCACTGGAGACAAGTTTTCAGATTCCTTAAAGATATACAACCTTTGTTGTCATGGCAACAGTGAACTCCACCATTAACTGACATGAGCAAGATTAACCTTCCTGTCGTCCTCCCGGGTCAAATTGACCTTGTCTGTTTTGACTGTTCCTTCTTTCCCTTCTTTTCTTCCTTCCTTCCTGCCTCCCTTCCTTCCTTCCTTCCTTCCTTCCTTGCTTTCCTTCCTCCCTTCCTTCCCTTCTTCCCTCTTCCTCCCTGTGAAGGAAAGCTTCACCGTTCTTCAAGCCTGTCTTAAAATAACAGACTTGAAGAATTGTGAACCTTCACTTGTCAAACTCCTTCAAGGCTGAACGCAGTCAGATTATAGAGCAGCGCGACTGTAAAGTGAGTCGATACGGGATCTGACAACGTCTCAGTATTTTATATATCAGATATAAACCTAACAAATAAAACATATAACCGTCTGTCATTCAGCTGTGACTGCTCAGAGAGGAGAGAGCAGATATGATAGAATAAATATAAAGTATGGAGGGTCACAGAAAGAGGAACAAAGCATTTAATCAATTAATCAATATGTATAATTAATAAGAGGAATTATTAGAAGGGATTTACAAAAACAATTTAAAATATTCAACAAAACCAATCATTTAGAAAATACATACAATACTCCTTTCCTTCCTTCTTCCTCCCTTCCTTCCTTCTTCCTCCCTTCCTTCCTCCCTTCCTTCCTTCTTCCTCCCTTCCTTCCTTCCTCCCTTCCTTCCTTCCTTCTTCCTTCCTTCTTCCTTTCCCTCCTTCTTTCTTCCTTCCCTCCTTCCTTCCTTCCTCCCTCCTTTCCTTCCTTCCTCCCTTCCTTCCTTCCTTCTTCCTTCCTTCTTCCTTTCCCTCCTTCTTTCTTCCTTCCCTCCTTCCTTCCTTCCTCCCTCCCTTCCTTCCCTTCTTCCCTCTTCCTCCCTTCATTCCTCCTTTCCTTCCTTCTTCCTTCTTCCTTCCTCCCTTCCTTCCTTGACTCTGGGACAACAGGAGGGTTAAAGATATGCAACCTTTGTTGTCATGGCAACAGTGAACACACCATCATTAATTGACATGAGCAAGATTAACCTTCCTGTCATCCTCCCGGGTCAAATTGACCCTGTCTGTTTTGACTGTTCCTTCTTTCCTTCTTTTCTTCCTTCCTGCCTTCCTGCCTCCCTTCCTTCCTTCCTTTCTCTCTTTCTTTCCTTCCTCTCTCTTTCCTCCCTTCCTTCTTTCCTTCCTCCATCCCCCTTTCTTCCTTCCTTCATTCGTCCCTCCCTGCTTCTATTTCTTTCCTCGCCCCTACCTTCCCCCCTTCCTTCTTGACTGTCCTTCTTTCCTTCCTTCCTCCCTTCCTCTTTTCCTTTCTCCCTCCCTCCCTCCCTCCCTCCTTATTTCCTCCCTTCTTTCCTTCCTTCTTTCTCCCTTCCTCCCTTCCTTCCTTCCTTCCATCCCTCTTTCTCCTTTCCTTCCTCCTTTCCTTCCTTCTTCCTTCCTCTGTCCATCCTTCCTTCCTTCCCTTCTTCCTTCTTCCTTCCTCTGTCCATCCTTCCTTCCTTCCTCCCTCCTTCCTTCCTTCCTCCCTCCTTTCCTTCCTTCTTTGCTTTCCTCCCTTCCTTCTTTGCTTTCCTCCCTTCCTTCATCCTTTCCTCCCTCCCTTCCTTGACTCTGGGACAACAGGAAGGTTAAAGATATACAACCTTTGTTGTCATGGCAACAGTGAACACCACAATTAACTGACATGAGCAAGATTAAGTCCATTAGGGTTTCTAAATGTTGGTTTAGATTATTTTTGGATTAATTGCTCAGCTCTAACATACATGCACCTAAAAGTGTCATTATATCTGCTTACAATCACATTATAGTGTTTTATAAATCACATATTAAATATTATATATTTATGAATTCTGACTGCAGAGACTTAAACTGTCCCCAAGTGGTTTTAGATGAATGTTAACCTTTATTTTACCTCCATAGAGAAGGAATCCTCATTTACAACGATGTCAGATGTTTAACAAGTTAAAAATTCAGTTTAATGAAATCCGATGTCACAGCTTTGTGTTCCTGTCGTATTTACTGATTCAGTTATCTTCCTTCCTTGACTCTTCCTCCCTTCCTTCCCTCTTCCTCCCTTCCTTCCTTGACTCTTCCTCCTTTCCTTCCCTCTTTCTCCCTTCCTTCCTCCTTTCCTTCCTTCTTCCTCCCTTCCTTCCTTGTATCTTCCTACCTTCCTCCTTTCCTTCTCTCTCCCTCCTTTCCTTCCTTCCTTCTTCCTCCCTTCCTTTCTTCCTTCCTTCCTCCCTCTTCCTCCTTTCCTTCCTTCTTCCTCCCTTCCTTCCTTGACTCTTCCGCCCTTCCTTCCTTCTTTCTCCCTTCCTTCCTCCCTTCCTTCCCTCTTCCTCCTTTCCTTCCCTCTTTCTCCCTTCCTTCCTCCTTTCCTTCCTTCCTTCCTTCCTCCTTTCCTTTCCTCTTTCTTCCTTCTTTCCTCCACCTTTCCTTCCCTCTTTCTCCCTTCCTTCCTCCCTTTTCCTCCCTCTTCCTCCTTTCCTTCCTCCTTTCCTTCCTTCTTCCTCCCTTCCTTCCTTGACTCTTTCTACCTTCCTTCCTTCCTCCCTTCCTTCCCTCTTCCACCCTTCCTCCCACCTTTCCTTCCTTCTTCCTTTCCTTCCTTCTTCCTCCTTTCCTTCCCTCTTTCTCCCTTCCTTCCTTCCTTGACTCGAGCACAACAGGTGGATTAAAGATATGCAACCTTTGCTGTCATGGCAACAGTGAGTTTCTAAATGTTGTTTTATAAATCATATATTAAATTCTAACTGCAGAGACTTAAACTGTCCCCACGTCGCTTTAGATGAATGTTAACCTTTATTTTACCTCCACAGAGAAGGAATCCTCATTTACTACCATGTCAGATGTTTAACAAGTTAAAAATTCAGTTTAATGAAATTCGATGTCATGGTTTTGTGTTTCTGTCGTATTTACAGATTCAGTTATCTTCCTTCCTTCCTACCTTTCTTCCTCCCTTCCTTCCTTGACACTTCCTCCCTTCCTCCCTTCCTTCCCTCTTCCTCCTTTCTTTTCCTCTTCCTCCCTTCCTTCCTTCTTTCTCCCTTCCTTCCTCCCTTCCTTCCCTCTTCCACCCTTCCTCCCTCCTTTCCTTCCTTCTTCCTCCTTTCCTTCCTTCTTTCTCCCTTCCTTCCTCCTTTCCTTCTTCCTCCCTTCCTTCCTTCTTCCTCCTTTCCTTCCCTCTTCCTCCTTTCCTTCCTTCTTCCTCCTTTCCTTCCTTCTTCTTCCTTTCCTTCCCTCTTCCTCCTTTCCTTCCTTCTTTCTCCCTTCCTTCCTCCTTTCCTTCTTCCTCCCTTCCTTCCTTCTTCCTCCTTTCCTTCCTTCTTCCTCTCCTTCCTTCTTCTTCCTTTCCTTCCCTCTTCCTCCTTTCCTTCCTTCTTCCTCCTTTCCTTCCTTCTTCTTCCTTTCCTTCCTTCTTCCTCCTTTCCTTCCCTCTTCCTCCTTTCCTTCCTTCTTCCTCCCTTCCTTCCTTCTTCCTCCTTTCCTTCCTTCTTCCTCCTTTCCTTCCCTCTTCCTCCTTTCCTTCCTTCTTCCTCCTTTCCTTCCTTCCTTCTTCCTTTCCTTCCTTCTTCCTCCTTTCCTTCCCTCTTTCTCCCTTCCTTCCTTCCTTGACTCGAGCACAACAGGTGGATTAAAGATATGCAACCTTTGCTGTCATGGCAACAGTGAGTTTCTAAATGTTGTTTTATAAATCATATATTGAATTCTAACTGCAGAGACTTAAACTGTCCCCAAGTGGTTTTAGATGAATGTTAACCTTTATTTTACCTCCACAGAGAAGGAATCCTCATTTACTACCATGTCAGATGTTTAACAAGTTAAATATTCAGTTTAATGAAATTCAATGTCGTGGTTTTGTGTTTCTGTCGTATTTACAGATTCAGTTATCTTCCTTCCTTCCTACCTTCCTTCCTTCCTTCCTTCCTTCCTTGACTCTTCCTCCCTTCCTCCCCTATTCCTCCTTTCCTTCCCTCTTTCTCCCTTCGTTCCTCCTTTCCTTCCTTCTTCCTCCCTTCCTTCCTCCTTTCCTTCCTTCTTCCTCCCTTCCTTCCTTGACTCTTCCTCCCTTCCTTCCTTGACTCTTCCTCCCTTCCTCCTTTCCTTCCCTCTTTCTCCCTTCCTTCCTCCTTTCCTTCCTTCTTCCTCCCTTCATTCCTTGACTCTTCCTCCCTTCCTTCCTTCTTTCTCCCTTCCTTCCTCCTTTCCTTCCTTCTTCCTCCCTTCCTTCCTTGACTCTTCCTCCCTTCCTTCCTTCCTTCTTCCTCCATCCCTTCCTCCTTTCCTTCCTCCTTTCCTTCCTTTTTCCTTCCTTCCTCCTCCATCCCTTCCTCCCTTCCTTCCTTCTTCCTCCATCCCTTCCTCCTTTCCTTCCTTCTTCTCCCTTTCTTCCTCCCTTCCTTCCTTCTTCCTCCTTTCCTTCCCTCTTCCTCCTTTCCTTCCCTCTTCCTCCTTTCCTTCCTTCTTCCTCCTTTCCTTACCTCTTCCTCTCTCCCTCCCTCCCTTCCGTCTTTCCTCCCTTTCTTCCTCCCTTCCTTCCTTCTTCCTCCTTTCCTTCCCTCTTCCTCCCTTCCTTCCTTCTTCCTCCTTTCCTTCCCTCTTCCTCCTTTCCTTCCTTCTTCCTCCTTTCCTTAACTCTTCCCCTCTCCCTCCCTCCCTTCCGTCTTTCCTCCCTTTCTTCCTCCTTTCCTTCCCTCTTCCTCCTTTCCTTCCTTCTTCCTCCTTTCCTTCCCTCTTCCTCCTTTCCTTCCCTCTTCCTCCTTTCCTTCCTTCTTCCTCCTTTCCTTCCCTCTTCCTCTCTCCCTCCCTCCCTTCCTCCTTTCCTCCCTTCTTCCTCCCTTCTTCCTCCCTTCCTTCCGATGTCGTGGTTTTGTGTTTCTGTCGTATTTACTGATTCAATTAAGTGAAATAAAAAGATATCGATGGATCTCAGCAGGAGCTTAGAGTCGTTCAGGTCTGTGATCAATCTCTCCGACGTCCTCTGAGTTTTATTGGCAACACAATAAACCGAGCCGACAGTCGGACGAGTTCAGCCTGATGTTATTTATCTGTTCATCCATTTATCTCCACGCCGAGTGTTAGTCCACAACCAGCCAGCTGAGTTACAGACAGGAAGTCCTTTCATCCAGATGTGAGTTACAGACAGGAAGTCCTTTCATCCAGATGTGAGTTACAGACAGGAAGTCTTTGTGAGTTACAGACAGGAAGTCTTTGTGAGTTACAGACAGGAAGTCCTTTCATCCAGATGTGAGTTACAGACAGGAAGTCTTTGTGAGTTACAGACAGGAAGTCTTTGTGAGTTACAGACAGGAAGTCTTTGTGAGTTACAGACAGGAAGTCCTTTCATCCAGATGTGAGTTACAGACAGGAAGTCCTTTCATCCAGATGTGAGTTACAGACAGGAAGTCTTTGTGAGTTACAGACAGGAAGTCCTTTCATCCAGATGTGAGTTACAGACAGGAAGTGTTTTCATCCAGATGTGAGTTACAGACAGGAAGGCTGTCACTACCCGATGTGAGTCGCCTACCCGATGTGAGTCTGACATGCGCAGTAGCGTTCTCGATCGTCCGCCATCTTGGACGGTTATGTACGGCAACTCCGCTTGGAAAAAACGCCCCCAGACTCAAAACGCGATACGCGAAATAAATCAATTGAATAAACATATAAATATAAATAATATAAATCAATCCTATGAATGTATAAATATGAATAAATATAAATAGTTTGGTTGTAAATAGTTGTCAGAGGTTAAGAGTAAGTATACATATCATGGAAATATCTGGAAATCAGACATGTATAAATATAAATAAAATAAATCAATAGTATAAATACGTAAATATGAATGAATATAAATAGTTTGGTTATAAATAGTTGTCAGAGGTTAAGAGTAAGTATACATATCATGGAACTATCTGGAAATCAGACATGGAAGTAAAATAATACAAAGTAATAGTAATAATAATTATATATATATCTATCCACTATCTTATCTATCTATATTTTTATTGATATATTTATATTGTATTATTATTTTATTATATACATATATAAGATAGATAAGATAGTATATATATACAATATATATCTATATATAGCTATAAAATAGATAAGATAGTATATATGTACAATATATAATTATATATAGATATATACACACTATCTTATGTATCTATATATAGATATAGATAGATACACACTATCTTATGTATCTATCTTTTTATTTATATAATATTATTTTATTATATATATGTACATATAGATGTATTGTACTATAAACATATTATATATTTTATACTTTATCAATTGAGAATGGTATAAACTAACAGAACATTACATCCATTTTACATTCATAGAGCTTTGATTTTGGAACAGTTTTGTTAACGAAAAAGAGGCCAAGATTTATCTGATGTGTGATGTGCACTCTTTTATACTTTGTTATAGACACAGGTACCACCCTCTCTAGTTCTGTCACAGCTCCTCCACTCACCTGATGGACTTCCTCAGCTGTTGTTTTGATGCAGACAGATATTTAAACTGTGGTATGCATGCCTCTGTTTGACACACTATTACAAGACCATTTCAAATGAATGAATGCTCAAGCCAATACTGAAAGTTTGTTAACTTTTAGTTTATAACTTTGAAGGACCAAAGAATTCCATTTTGAACATGAACCAAACATTTTAATCTAAAGATACAAATATGTGTTTCCATCAAATTGATGTCAGATGGAAAAACAAAAGACAGAGCTTAAACAGTATTGTCAAAGAATTTAAATCTGGAATTTTCACCACATGCTTTAAAAAATTAATATAAACAATGGAAGAAACAAAAGACACATGTATGTACATAGCTATATGAAAAATTGTACATATATTCAAGTAAAGACAATTTTATGTAATCACATAAGAAGTTCCAGATGAGGTGGCTCGGGCATCTAATCAGGATGCCTCCCGGGCGCCTCCCTGGTGAGGCGTTCAGGGCCCGTCCCACCGGTAGGAGACCTCGGGGAAGACCCAGGACACGCTGGAGAGACTATGTCTCTCGGCTGGCCTGGGAACGCCTCGGGGTCCCCCTGGAAGAGCTGGACGAAGTGGCTGGGGAGACGGAAGTCTGGGCTTCCCTGCTTAGGCTGCTGCCCCCGAGACCCGACCCCGGATAAGCGGAAGAAGATGGATGGATGGACATAAGAAGTTATGACTGTACTCTTTAATTTAAAGAGACCCAACATTCCCCCATGAGCAAGCACTTGGCGACTCCGTAACGGGAAGAAACCTCAGGCAGAACCAGGCTCTAGGTGGGCGGCCATCTGCCTTGACCGGTTGGGGTTGATAGAGAAAGAGAGAGAGAAAGACTGAAACAATCTGAATCTGGAGCATACAGGTATGTTGGTGCTTAAGGCAGAAGGATGATTGTCAACAGTGCAGTCTCCCGATCATCTTCATCTTTTCCTGAAATTGCACAAAAATAACGATATTAGTACAACAGGTATTATAGTAAACTTGAAACTATATGGCACTGTCTTTTAAACATGTGTCCACACACTCAGTAGATATTACAGTTAATAAAACAAATTAAGCACCAGTTCTACCTCATACTAGTTAACTTTACCTCAGTGTCTTGTGTTGGGATGCTGCACTCTCCTTTCAAGAGTTTCCTTCCCTGGAACTGCACCTCTTGTCATTGATGCCGTCAGTGTTGAAAGAAAAGAAATGTTAGAAAAATGGTTGTTGAATACAAGGTGAAATGTTACTTAAAGCTTTGTGTTCAAATGCTAATTCTTGTATCATTCTCACTTGGGTAGTTGTTATTTGTTGGAAGTAGTAGAAGTTTTTTGAAATCAGCTTCTTACCGAGAGTGGAGACTGGAACGATGTCATTTAAACACAATTGACGTAGATGTCCAGCTCAGATTTGATCACTCTCTCCTACACAGTCCTTTAGACTGTTAATCTGAAGTAAGACAACAAGAAATTGAAAATAAGATAAGTTAGGCATTGATCCCACAGAGAAAGTACAGACTACCTAATCAGCTTCTTACCGAGAACAGGTGTCATTTAAACACAATTGGCTTTATTGTGTTTGCCATAGATGTCCAGCTCAGACTTGATCACTCTCTCCTAGTCTTTTAGACTGTCAATCTGAATTAAGACATCAAGAAGATGGAAATAAGTTAAGTATTGTGTTGATCCTACAGACAAAGTACAAACTACTGACATCAGGCTCTTACCGAGAGTGGAGACTGAAAGGGTGTCGTAGATGGGGAGGCAGGTACTTGAGGAGGATGATGAGGATGACTTTACTGTATTTGGCGTAGATGTCCAGCTCAGATTTGATCACTCTCTCCTAGTCTTTTAGACTGTCAATCTGAAGTAAGACAAGAAATTGAAGTTGGGCATTGATCCCATAGACAAAGTACAAACTACCAAATCAGGTTGTTACCAAGAGTGGAGAATGGAACAATGGCCACACCAACAGTTTAGCAGTATACTGAAAACACTTACGTTTCTGTCTGTAGTACGGCCTCAGGCGATTGATATTCACCTTCTGCAAGGACCCAGTGTTCTTTTGGATGGTGGCCACGCCATTTTCTGACATATCAAGGACTTTGTAGGGGCCTTGATGCATATGTTTCAGGCCATGCCTGAAAAGGAGAATGTCATCACCTGTGTTAATTTCTACTGTTTTGCAGCGCTTCCTTTTGCGTGCTACGTAACAGCTCTTTTGCTTCTCCTGGGCCTTTTCTATGTTGGCAAGAAGCTATTGGCCAAAGCCACAAATAAAGTAAATAACATGAAACACAAAAATACAACAACTTCAATACATGAGCTTTGTGCCTCACTACCTTTTCATTGAGGTCTGTGATTGTCCTCATCCTCGCTTCCAGGTCGTTCCAGCCAAGAGACATAGTCTCTCCAGCGTGTCCGGGGTCTTCCTCGGGGTCTCCTACCGGTGGACGTCCGGGAGGCATCCTGATTAAATGCCCGAGCCTCCTCATCTGGCTCCTCTCAACACAGAGGAGCAGCAGGTCTACTCCGAGCTCCCTCCGGATAACTGAGCTTCTCACCCTATCTCTAAGGGAGAGCCCAGCCAGCCTACGGAGGAAGCTCATTTCAGCCGCTTGTACCTGCGATCTTGTTCTTTCGGTCACGACCCAAAGCTCATGACCAGAGGTGAGGGTAGGAACAAAGATCGACTGGTAAATCGAGAGCTTTGTCTTTCGGCTCAGCTCTCTCTTCACCACGACGGATCTGTGCAGAGTCCGCATTACTGCAGATGCTGCACCGATCCGCCTGTCGATCTCCCGCTCCATCCTTCCCTCACTCGTGAACAAGACCCCGAGGTACTTGAACTCCTCCACTTGGGGCAGGATCTCATCCCCGACCCGGAGAGTGCACTCCACCCTTTTCTGGTTGAGGACCATGGACTCAGATTTGGAGGTGCTGATTCCCATCCCGGCCGCTTCACACTTGGCTGCGAACCGAGGAGGTCACGGTCTGATGAAGCCAACAGGACCACATCATCATGTTTAGCAGTGTGAAGATCTCTTTGTTGAGCTGTAAATATGTATACAAGAGCAATACAACAAAGTCTGTAAGCATCGACTGAATAGAAAAACAATACATGAATGATCTGCAGCTATGAAGATGATCACGGTTTATCTAATATTGTATTTATCATACCTCATTCACAAACTCCCTCCCCTGGTCAGTTATGATTTTGCTGACCATGCCAAACATGTAAAACTTGGCAGTTACTGCAGCGGAAATCTCCACAGCTGACTTTGACTGTAGCGGTTCAGCAACAACAAACTTGCTGAACAAATCAGTCATTGTCAGAATGTATTTGTTCTTGCGTGCAGTCTCCTTTAATGGGCCAATTAGATCCATTCCAAGCACACTCCAATTTTCTTTCACCTGCAAATATAAATGTTGATAGTTTATCACAGAGTCAACTGACACATGTTGAAAGGAACATTATATATTGGTGTTCAACACTACCTTGATGGAGTGTAGCACTGGTGCCATTGTTTTTATTGGATCATTTAACTGGCATTGGTGACAGCACGTGACCTGAAACAGAGGTCAATGCACTTGAATAGATATCTCATGTTAGTTAGTGTTTCTTGAAATAAAAATATAGTTGAAAGTTCTATCGTCCAGATAACAAACTTTGCCTTACCCAGTCAGTAACATCCTCCGTGATGGTGGGCTAGTAGTATCCTGCCACCAAACGGTTTCTGGTGCCTCTGACACCATTGTGGTTGCCTGTGCCTTGCTGGTTGTGGCACTCTTTGAGAGCAGCGCTCTTTTCCTCCTCAGACATAACCACCAGCCGCATGTACAGTTTGTTTGGGCCAGTGTAGAACAGTCTGCCATCTGTGTAGAAAACAATTCTTTAATTACAATTGTGTGTCTCCCTCTGTGTGTGTGTCTGTCTCTGTGTGTGTCTGTCTGTCTCTCTCTCTGTGTGTCTGTCTGTCTGTCTCTCTGTGTGTCTGTCTCTCTCTCTGTGTGTCTGTCTGTCTGTCTCTCTGTGTGTCTGTCTGTCTCTGTGTGTGTGTGTCTGTCTCTCTGTGTGTGTGTGTGTCTGTCTGTCTCTCTCTCTCTCTGTGTGTGTGTGTGTCTGTCTCTCTGTGTGTGTGTGTCTGTCTCTCTCTGTGTGTGTCGGTCTGTGTGTCTTCTATCTGTCTTGCAATATATATTCATGTTTTTCATTAAAATAATGTTGATTACAAAATGTATTGATTTATGACAACCTCATGAAACAGACATATTTTATCACTAATGAGCCATGTGTAACACTTTTTAAAACATTTTTTCATGAAGAGATTAAAAATAAAAATTATGATTAATATGAAAAATAATATTGGCAAATAGGAAATGTTGTGCTAAAATATTTTCATTATTTTATTATTGTAATTCAAATGATTACCATGATTATCATTACCAAATTACCATGCTAGCCAAATTACCTTTCAAGATGTAATTACTCAGAGAACGAGTAATCTTCCACTTCTCAGCTTTTCCACAACTGGGATTAAACTGTCCCGATTGCAGGTAAGCATGGAGCTGACTGAAAAATTCAAAATCGCTCATTTTAATTATGAACGGTGATAACGAAATTAACGGTGCAAGATTGAAAAGTGGCGCATGCGCGACTCACATCGGGTAACAACACGGATAGATACAAAGCGCATGCGCTACAGACTCACATCGGGTAACCAGACCAGACTCACATCGGGTAACACAAAGCGCATGCGCGGTAGACTGACGTCAGTTAGCGTCATGGCGCATGCGCGAGAAACGCAACGCACATAAAACAACAGTCTTACCTATGGTAGCAGTAGTTTGTCCAAGCGGTGTTGCCGTAGATATCCGTCCAAGATGGCGGACGATCGAAAACGCTACTGCGCATGTCAGACTCACATCGGGTAGGCGACTCACATCGGGTAGTGACAAAGTCCTTTCATCCAGATGTGAGTTACAGACAGGAAGTCTTTGTGAGTTACAGACAGGAAGTCCTTTCATCCAGATGTGAGTTACAGACAGGAAGTCTCTTCATCCAGATGTGAGTTACAGACAGGAAGTCCTTTCATCCAGATGTGAGTTACAGACAGGAAGTCTCTTCATCCAGATGTGAGTTACAGACAGGAAGTCCTTTCATCCAGATGTGAGTTACACACAGGAAGTCTTCATCCAGATGTGAGTTACAGACAGGAAGTCCTTTCATCCAGATGTGAGTTACAGACAGGAAGTCCTTTCATCCCTCTCTCTTTCCTCCCCATTACCTTCCTTCTTTCCTCTGTCCTTCTTTCCTTCCTCCCTTCCTTCCTTCCTTCTTTCCTCTGTGCTCCTTTCCTTCCTCCTTCCTTCCTCCCTCCTTTCCTTCCTCTTCCACCCTTCCATCCACCCTTCTTCCCTCCTTCTTCCTTCCTACCTCCCTTCCTTCCTTCCTTCCTTCGCTCTTTCTTTCCCCCATTACCTTCCATCTTTCCTTCCTCCTTCCTTCCTCCCTCCTTTCCTTCCTTCTTTCCTCCCTTCCATCCCTTCCTCCGAAGCAAAAGTGGACAAAGAGGAAGGGAGGAAGAATGGTAGGAATGACGGAAGGAAGGAAAGAAGAAAAATAAGGTAGGAAGTAAGAAAGGTAGGAAGGAAAGAAGGAAAGAAGGAAGGAAGGAAGGAAGAAAAAGAAGACAGGAAGGAAGAGAGGAAGGACAGACGGAAGGAAGGAAAAGAGGAAGAAGGAAGGAAGGAAGGAAGGAAGGAAGAAGTAAAAAGAAGACAGGGAGGAAGAGAGGAAGGACAGACGGAAGGAAGGAAAAGAGGAAGAAGGAAGGAAGGAAGGAAGGAAGGAAGAAAGAAAAAGAAGACAGGGAGGAAGGGAGGAAGAACAGACGGAAGGAAGGAAAAGAAGACAGGGAGGTAGGAAGGAAAAGAAGACAGGGAGGTAGGAAGGTAGGAAGGACAGATAGAAGGAAGGAAAAGAGGAAGAAGGAAACTGGGCCGTATTGGACCTCTTGGCGGCCCGGTTCTGGCCCACGAGCCTCATGTTTGCCAGCGCTGCTCTAAAGGTTAAAGGAGGATCCTGTTAGAGCTTCTTAACGTCAGCCAGAGTGACGCGTGTGATCATGGAGCCGTCGTACTTCCTGTAATCACGATCATTTGAAGAAGATTAAATTAAAAGTAAATGAAACGATTCGTCAGAGAGAGAGTCTCGGACCCCGCGAGGCCCCCGGACCCCCCGCAGGACCCGCTGATCCAATCAGGCTGTCAGAGGATGAGTCATCACTTTAATCAAACAGTGAATCAGTCAAGCAGCAGCAGGTCAGTCTGGTCCACCCCTGACCTGCTAGAGCCGCTAGAGCCGCTAGAGACAGAGTTACGTAAAGACGCCGCCGCCCCGAGCCCTGAGTCCTGAGTCCTGAGACCTGGGTCGAGTCCCGCCGTGATCTGTGATGTCATCCTGTTCACGAGGCCGATTTAAACGTCTGAATCTTCGACTCCGCTCTGATTTTGAGACGTGGGGTTAAACTAATTTTGATTCAAGGGCCACATACTGAACAATCTGATCTGATGTGGGCCGGGTCATTAAAAGGAAGGAAGGAAGGAAGGAAGGAAGGAAAGATGGAAGGAAGAGAAGACAAGAAGGAAGGAAGAGAAGACAAGAAGGAAGGAAGGAAGTAAAGATGGAAGGAAGAGAAGACAAGAAGGAAGGAAGGAAGGAAGAAAGGAAGGAAGAAAAAGAAGGAGGAGAAGGAAGAGAAGACAAAAAGGAAGGAAGGGAGGGAACAAGGAAGGAAGGAGGGAAGGAAGGAAGAAAAAGAAGACAGGGAGGAAGAAAGGTAGGAAGGACAGAAGGAAGGAAGAAAGGGAGGAAGCACAGATGGAAGGAAGAGAAGACAAGAAGGAAGGAAGGAGAGATGGAAGGAAGGGAAGGAAGAGATGGAAGGAAGGAAGGAAGGAAAGACAGATGGAAGGACGAGAAAACAGGAAGGAAGGGAAGAAAGAAGGAAAGAATGAAGAAAGGTGTGAAGGACAGTCGGAAGGAAGGAAAAGAGGAAGTAGGAAACTGGGCCGGATTGGACCTCTCGGTGGGCCACTTCTGGCCCACAGGCCTCATGTTTGACCCCCCTGGTTTAGGTGCAAGAGGAACAGGAAGTTGCTCAACAATCTGCTTCCTTCGCCTCAAACCATCACTTCCTGTGAGCGTTATGAAGCGTTGATGTGATTCCTCTGACAGCCGAAGCTTACAGGGAGACAAACTCGATTAATGGCGGCCGGGTCGCGTTCCCCGGGAGGAAGTGAGGCTGAGAGGAAGCGACAGATGAGGGGAGGAAGTGTTTAACCCCCAGCCGATTCCTGTCAGCTCCGTCCGCACGGCGCCGCTGATCGGTACAGTAGCTCCGAAACAGGAAAAGACAAGGAAGCAACGGGAAGAGGAGCGGACATGCTCATCAGGGAAGGAAACTGTTAGAGCTCATCGTTTCATGGAAGGAATTCCTTCTTTCCTTCCTTCATTCCCTCCCTCCCTTCCTCCTTATCTCTTTCTTTCCTCCCCTTACCTTCCTCCCTTCCTTCTTTCCTCTGTCCTTTCCTTCCTTCCTCCCTTTCATCCTTCCTTCCTTACTTCCTTTCTCCCTACCTTCCATCCTTCCATCCTTCCTTCCTTCCTTCTTTCCTCTGTCCTGCCTTCCTGTCCTTCCTCCCTTCCTTTCCTCCCTTGCTTCCTCCCTCCTTTCCTTCCTGCCTTCCTTCCCTCCCTTACTCCCTCTTTTCCTTCTTTCTTCCTCCCTTACTTCTTTCCTTTCCTTCCTTGCTTCCTCCCTCCTTTTCTTCCCTCCCTTCCTTCCTTCCTTCCTTCCTTCCATCCTTCCATCCTTCCTTCCTTGACTCGAGGACAAGCCTCAGTCGTGATTATTTTGTCCTGTTTTTTTTCACCTTAAATCGTCAGCGTCGTGATGCAGGTGAAGATGTTTTATGTATAAATGTCAGAGTATCAGTCAACGTGAAGAGCAGCTTTCTTTCTTTAGTTTGAAACGTAGAGCTTTTATTATTAATTTATTATTTGATGTTTTTTTGAAGCGTCTGCAGCTTGTAATCCTTCAGCTGATGTGAAGCATGAAGTGATGTGAGGCTGTGAGGCTGTGAGTGACAGAGTGACACACGGCAGCATCACAGGTTTCTGTAACTACATGAAATCTCTGCAGCTGTTTCATTATTTAACTTCATGTTCTCATCTCAGCCCTCCTCTACTCTAACATCTGTCCTTCCTTCCTTCCTTCCTTCCTTCCATCTCGGTCCTCCTCTACTCTGTCTGTCCTTCCTTTCTTCCTTCCTTCCTTCCTTCCTTCCTTCCTTCCTTCCTTCCTTCCATCTCAGTCCTCCTCTACTCTGTCTGTCCTTCCTTTCTTCCTTCCTTCCTTCCTTCCTTCCTTCCTTCCATCTCGGTCCTCCTCTACTCTGAGAGACTCTAATATCTGTCCTTCCTTCCTTCCTTCCTTCCTTCCTTCCATCTCGGTCCTCCTCTACTCTGAGAGAGAGTCCTTCCTTCCTTCCTTCCTTCCTTCCTTCCATCTCAGTCTTCCTCTACTCTGAGAGAGAGTCCTTCCTTCCTTCCTTCCTTCCTTCCTTCCTTCCTTCCTTCCTTCCTTCCTTCCATCTCGGTCCTCCTCTACTCTGAGAGAGAGTCCTACCTTCCTTCCTTCCTTCCTTCCTTCCTTCCTTCCATCTCAGTCCTCCTCTACTCTGAGAGAGAGTCCTTCCTTCCTTCCTTCCTTCCTTCCTTCCTTCCTTCCTTCCATCTCGGTCCTCCTCTACTCTGAGAGAGAGTCCTTCCTTCCTTCCTTCCTTCCTTCCTTCCTTCCTTCCTTCCTTCCATCTCGGTCCTCCTCTACTCTGAGAGAGAGTCCTTCCTTCCTTCCTTCCTTCCTTCCTTCCTTCCTTCCTTCCTTCCATCTCGGTCCTCCTCTACTCTGAGAGAGAGTCCTCGTTGTATTTATAAGTCAGAGAAGAAGAAGCTAGCTTGTAGCTCGGTTAGCCACAGATAGAAATACCAGCTGATAATATAAACTGTGACAATCAGCTGTGGATCAGGAAGTAGAGCGGGTCGGTTTGATTCCTCCAGTCAACATGTCGATGTGTCCTTGGGGAAGATACTTAACCCCAAACTGCTCCCGTTGCTATGCCAACAGTGTATGGTTAGTTTCCAGGGTGAATGAGACATGTAATGTAAAAGAGCTTTAAGTGGTCATAAAGACTAGAAGACATTATAATTACAGTTTATTTACCCTTTACACACAGCAACACGTCCTCATGTAGAAGCTGATTTAATGACTGCTGATAAACAGGATGTTAGAATAGAGTAGATCTTTATTGTCAGTACATCATTCATTCATAATATAAGATAATTAATAAATACTATACATAAAATCAGCTCAAGTATACCGACATACAGTTACATCCTGTCACTGCACAGTCCTACTGCAGTCAGTTATAAACAGTATTAATTAGCAGTGTTAATGCAGCCAGCTTCAATTTTGAGGTTGGGGTTGTCCAACTTTCTGACTTCAGAAATTCGGACATCTGAGTATAACTGGAACGCACCAGTATTGTTTGACGGGAGATGTTTCGAGACGACTTGGTAACGATTTATTTGGGTTAAAGGTATTGATAACTGGAGCCCCCTGGTGGCCAGAGACCTTTGCTGCAGGTCATCCCCTCTCTATCTATCTCTGCCAGTTACTGTATAAATGAAATGCAACAAGCCCAAAATCAATCTAAGAAATAAAGATATTGAGTTCAGATACTCAGCAAACATTAGGAGGTTAACCTGCATCATGAAGGTTTCAGTTACCCCTTTTCCACCTAGCTGGAGCTGGTGCTGGTTTGGAGTCAGTGCTCAGTTGGTGCTAACCGCTAACCGCTAACCCGAGCACCTCTTAGCCTGTTGCTATTCCACCAGCAAGGAGCCATGTGATTACGTCTCTGTACAACGTAGCCAGCGCGCGCCTCTGAAACACTTCCATGATTCACCAGTGAGAGGCAGTAACATGGTGCAAGGCATCTAGCCTGCCAGAAATGAAGAAGAAGAAGACGGCTCTGGCAAAAAATGATGAAAATAGTACTTTTAATCAATGCTTAGCCGTGCTAGTCAGCTACTGAACGTTAGATCCGCTAGCCGGCTAATAAACGTTAGCCCTGCTAGCCGGCTAATAAACGCTAGCCTCGCTAGCCGGCTAATAAACGCTAGCCCCACTGATGTAATCGGCTTTTGCTTTAGACCAGCAAAGAGTTGGTGCTTGCTCTGGCTCCGTTCTGCGGCTCCGGGCTGGAGCTTTGGCGGTGGAAAAGCAAAGAAACGGTGCTTCGTCAGGCTCTGGCTCCAAACCAGCTCCGGCTCCAGCTCGGTGGAAAAGGGGTAATAGTGAGTTCCCCAAAACATGTTGACATGTTGACATTCAGTGACGGCGTCCTCGAGTAAAGGATGAAATCAAGTGCAACTACATTCATTGTTTAGTTTATAAAACCAGTGAAACATGTCCATCACATTCCTCAGAGTCCAACATGATGTCTTCAATTAGTTTGTCTTTGTTTCTGATGTTAAATGCTCCTGTTTGATTCCTGCTCATATCTGGTCATGCTTACATCTGATTATACTCACATTTGTTATGTCTGCTGAGAGAGAGAGAGAGAGAGGGCGAGTGAGAGAGAGAGAGGGTGAGAGAGAGAGACAGGGCGAGAGAGAGAGAGAGACAGAGAGAGGGCGAGTGAGAGAGAGAGAGAGAGAGAGAGAGAGAGAGAGAGACAGAGAGAGAGACATTGAGAGAGAGGGCGAGAGAGAGGGCGAGAGAGAGAGAGGGTGATGTCTCATTTGTGCTGCTAAAATGACTGAAGTGATTATTTAATTATCAGATGAACGGACTAATCGTTGAGCGTCTGGCGGTCGCAGCCGATCGATGAGTCCAGAATGAGTCCAGACTTCATCAACATATTAAACACAGAGATTCACCTTCCTGTCGTCCTCCCGGGTCAAACTGACCCCGGCTGTTTTCACTGTTCCCTCTTTCCTTCATCCCATCCATCCTTCCTCCCTCCCTCCTTTCCTTCCCTCTTCCTCCCTTCCTTCTTCCTCCCTCCCTCCTTTCCTTCCTCCATCCATCCATCCTCTTCCGCTTATCCTGGTCGGGTCTCGGGGGCAGCAGCCTAAGCAGGAAGCCCAGACTTCCCTCTCCCCAGCCACTTCGTCCAGCTCTTCCCGGGGATCCCGAGGCGTTCCCGCTGTCCTGGGTCTCCTACCGGTGGGACGGGCCCTGAACACCTCACCAGGGAGGCGTCCGGGAGGCATCCTGGTTAGATGCCCGAGCCTCCTCATCTGGCTCCTCTCAACGTGGAGGAGCAGCAGGTCTACTCCGAGCTCCCTCCGGATAACTGAGTTTCTCACCCTATCTCTAAGGGAGAGCCCAGCCAGCCTACGGAGGAAGCTCATTTCAGCCGCTTGTACCCGCCATCTTGTTCTTTGGGTCACGACCCGAAGCTCATGACCAGAGGTGAGGGTAGGAACCCAAAGCTCATGACCAGAGGTGAGGGTAGGAACCCAAAGCTCATGACCAGAGGTGAGGGTAGGAACCCAAAGCTCATGACCAGAGGTGAGGGTAGGAACCCAAAGCTCATGACCAGAGGTGAGGGTAGGAACCCAAAGCTCATGACCTGAGGTGAGGGTAGGAACCCAAAGCTCATGACCAGAGGTGAGGGTAGGAACCAAGATCGACTGGTAAATCTCTTCACCACGACGGATCTGTGCAGAGTCCACATTACTGCAGACGCCGCACCGACCCGCCTGTCCATCTCACGCTCCATCCTTCCTTTCCTTCCTTCTTCCTTCCTTCCATCCTTCATTCTTCCTCCCTTCCTTTCCTTCCTTCTTCCTCCCTTCCATCCTTCATTCTTCCTCCCTTCCATCCTTCCTTCCTTCTTCCATCCCTCCCTTCCATCCTTCCTTCCTCCCTCCCTCCTTTCCTTCCTTCTTCCTCTCTTCCATCCTCCCTCCCTTCCATCCTCCCTCCCTCCCTCCCTCCTTTCCTTCCTTCTTCCTCTCTTCCATCCTCCATCCCTTCCATCCTCCCTCCATCCCTCCTTTCCTTCCTTCTTTCTCCCTTCCTTCCTTATCTCGAGGCCACCAGGAGGATTAATTTAGTTTGACTGAAACATTTATGTCATGTTTAGTTGTTACAGGAGTGAAAGTTTGTGTTCCAGCGCTGCAGACGGAGAACATGACCCACATTCATTCAGGCTCATCACAAAGTCTCCACTGACCCAGAACAGCCTGTTAACCTGTTAACCCTTCACCAGCCAGATGTTTGTCTCCATCATGCAGCTGTGTGAACTAGAATCATCCCCTTTGTGAGTGTTTCCTGTTTCTCCGTCTGGCTCTCTCTCCTCTCCTCATGTTTAAATCAATAAAACATTTTCTCTCCTGTTGTTTCCAGATCAGATGCCTCCTTTCCTTCCATCCTTCCTTCCTCCCTCCTTTCCTCCCTTCCTCCCTCCCTTCTTCCATCCTTCCTCCTTCCTCCCTCCCATCCTTCCTCCCTTCCTTCCTTGACTCGAGGACACCAGAAGGATTAATTTAGTTTGACTAAAACATTTATTTCATGTTTTGTTGTTACAGGAGTGAAAGTTTCTGTTCCAGTGCTTCCTTCCTTCCTCCCATCCTCCCTCCATCCCTCCTTTCCTTCCTTCTTTCCTCCTTTCCTTCCTTCTTCCTCCCTTCCATCCTTCCTCCCTCCTTTCCTCCCTCCCTCCTTTCCTTCCTTCTTCCTCCCTTCCATCCTTCCTTACTCCCTCCCTCCCTCCCTCCCATCCTCCCTCCATCCCTCTTTTCCTTCCTTCTTTCCTCCTTTCCTTCCTTCTTCCTCCTTTCCATCCTTCCTTCCTCCCTCCATCCCTCCTTTCCTTCCTTCTTTCCTCTTTTCCTTCCTTCCTCCCATCCTTCCTTCCTCCCTTCCATCCTTTCTTCTTCTTCCCTCCCATCCTTCCTTCCTCCCTCCCTCCCATCCTCCCTCCATCCCTCCTTTCCTTCCTTCTTTCCTCTTTTCCTTCCTCCCTCCCTCCCTCCCTTCCTCCCATCCTTTCTTCCTCCCTTCCATCCTTCTTCCTGTTTCTCCGTCTGGCTCGCTGCACTGATCCGCCTGTCCATCTCACGCTCCATCCTTCCTTTCCTTCCTTCTTCCTTCCTCCCTTCCATCCTTCTTCCTGTTTCTGTTTGCTTCTTTCCTGTTTCTCCGTCTGGCTCTCTCTCTCTCTCTGTCTCCTCTCATGTTTAAATCAATAAAACATTTTCTCTCCTGTTGTTTCCAGATCAGATGCTGAAGCCTGTTCCACTGCTGCTGTCTGGCTTGAACGACAGACCATAATTAAACATGAATAATTTATTATTGACTCTATTAGAATAAAGTTGTGTTGTGTGAAATATTAAAAAGGAATCTGAGAAACTTGGCGTCTGTCTGTGATGAAGAGAAATGAAGAAGAAGAGAAGAAGAAGAGAAGAAGGAGAAACACTCAGAGACAGAAATAATAACTCTGCAGGTGAAAAAAATCATTTCTATTCTTTTAATATTTAATTTAATCAAACAATGAATTTCCACTGAGGCGTCTGAGAGTTTGATTTTTTCCTTTTTGTCCATTTCCTTTTGTCTTTTTGATTTGAAACTCTAAATCATTAGTTTCTTCTTCTTCTTCTTTAGCTGGAGGTTTTCTCTTCTCTGATTATCGGTTTTTCATTCATCTGCTGAAGGAAGAAAGTTTCTCTGAGTCACACAACATTTATTGAAATACTAATTTTTTTGACTCTGTTCGTGTTCATGTTCACAAATCTATAGATTAAATTTCGGGACTATTTCACGAACTGTCGCATCATCGCAATCATAGTTCAGTGTTAAAGACCGTGTAAAGTGAATTCAGACATTTTCTTCTAAACACATTAAATAGGTCATAAATGTATTTCTAAAAAAGGTGTAAAAAGCATTTCAACCATTTAGATTTGAATTGTGGAGCTAGGATTAGCATAAACCCGCCCCTGCTGCTGTAGAGGTAGAAATACATTCAGCACACACTACTACTACTACAGTCTACAGTTAGCCAGTTAGCTGAGTTAGCACTACTACTACTACAGTCTACAGTTAGCCAGTTAGCTGAGTTAGCACTACTACTACTACAGTCTACAGTTAGCCAGTTAGCTGAGTTAGCACTACTACTACTACTACAGTCTACAGTTAGCCAGTTAGCTGAGTTAGCACTACTACTACTACAGTCTACAGTTAGCCAGTTAGCTGAGTTAGCACTACTACTACTACAGTCTACAGTTAGCCAGTTAGCCGAGTTAGCACTACTACTACTACAGTCTACAGTTAGCCAGTTAGCTGAGCTAGCACTACTACTACTACAGTCTACAGTTAGCCAGTTAGCTGTGTTAGCACTACTACTACTACAGTCTACAGTTAGCCAGTTAGCTGAGCTAGCACTACTACTACTACTACAGTCTACAGTTAGCCAGTTAGCTGAGTTAGCACTACTACTACTACAGTCTACAGTTAGCCAGTTAGCTGAGTTAGCACTACTACTACTACAGTCTACAGTTAGCTGAGCTAGCCGCCGAGCAAGCAGCCGAGCTAACAGCCGAGTTAGTCGCCTAGCTAACAGCCGAGTTAGCAGACGAGATAGCCACCGAGCTAGCAGACGAGCTAGCCGCCGATTTAGCCGCCGAGCTAACAGTCGAGTTAGCAGACGAGTTAGCCGCCGAGCTAACATTTTGAAAACGTTTACTGAGGTTAGAAATCAAGTGAGAAGTTGGTGAATAGCCGAGTTAGCAGCAGAAAGCTCTCAGATGTAGCGTCCATGTTTCTGGTAGAGGTGGTGACTTTGATTGACAGGTGACACTTGGTAGGGGGCGGGGCTTCAGCGTTTGGGAGCAGAGAAAGAGGCTGATTTTTACACAACTTTGAAGCCTAATTTCATGTATTTGATGATTTTTTTAATCATTCAAATTTGGCAGGGTGGTTAACAACACACTTTTCTGTGGTATGTCAAACTCACAACACATATTTATTCTTACTTTACAGACTTTAACCTGAAACACTGAGGATGAACTTTACAGTGAAGGAGACGACTGCTGCTTAGAGACAAACACGACTCACCAAGAAATAACTTTTATAATAACTGTTATGAAATGAATCACCATTTCAAAATCATTTACTTCAATTCTTGATCTAATATGATAATAAATGAAACATATATGATAAAACCAGACTGTTCAGTGACGTTTTACTGCTTTCTGTGATGTTGCAGATGAAGAGATTAATCAAGAAATTAATTACAGCAGATTATGATTAGATGATGATTAAAATAGTTTCAGCCCAGAACAATATTTACATATTCATAGATTTTTAGATTTTCTAATGAGAGAGAAGAAGGAGACGTTATATTTAGGATTTAACAAGATAAAAACAAACATATTAGACACAAATTATTATTCAAAGTAGATTTTTATATTTTAAAACATTCACACACACACACACACACACACACACACACACACACACACACAATCACACACACACACACACATTCCTGTTTCATTAACATTTAACAGCCTTTCATCTTGACTTTAAATGTTAAAGTCTATATATTTGTCATGTGAGGTAATATATGTGAGATAATCAGCTTGTGTTACTAACTGGAGCTGAAGAGTGTGAAAAGACACTGCTGAGCTGCATTATGGGAAATGTAGTCTCTCTGGAGCTTGGCCTTATTTCGGCTTTTATTAGAGACTTAAAGGTAGAATATGTAGAATGAGCAGAACAACGCCATCTAATGTCTCGAGATCGTAGTCGCAACAACCAAAAAGTAATTCCAGCAGTCGGGTTGCCAGGTCCGGTGCCGGATTTTATTTTAGCTCTAACTCTGTAAATAAACCACTTTATCCACATGTCTAACCTTTTTAGGCGAGAAAGTAGCCATTTAGATCCACAATGTGACGCTAATTTGTCCAAATAACATCTGCTTAAAGTTTTGTTCCTGCGAATTCGGAGCCACTCAAGTTAGTCGTAGCGAGTAACGCACTTCCGGTCATTTTCACAAAATAAAACACCCGTTGCCTTTTATTATTAAGAAAACCATAACGATAGAGTTGGTGCTTTTATTTTGAAAACAGGAAGCGAACATACCCTCGCTGTAACTAACTTGAAACCACCGAGGTACATTACATTGTAACGCCAGTAGCAGCAATGTCTCTGCATGTACTGCCTAATCCTAAACACCGATTGGCTTGTGTGTGGTGTCGTCAGAAGCAGAAGAGGCTCACGGTCTTAAACATCTAGTCACGTGTACTCTGAGATGGACGCGCAGGTCAGGAAATGACGTAAACGGACCGTTTATGGTTTATTTGTGTTATTACGTTACGTGTTGGACTAAATACATGTTGACATATTGAGGAAAGTATTCCGGTTTTATGGAAACGGATTTCATATTTCACAAGAATGGATACTTGGCGAGCTGTACAGAAAGTCCTGAGTCATAAGATGATCGTTGTGGATAAAGGGAAGACTTTGAAGGTATGTAGCATTATAGCTTTTCTCACTTAGCTGAGTGGCTAGCCGAGCTAATCGCTAATACTATTACGGCTGTGAGCAACCACATAAGTCATGAGTGGTCTTGAATGAATCAGGACAATCTAAGCTTTCCAACGATGTATGGCATGAGTATATATGTTTAAGGGTTGGTATTTAAAACATTCAGAAGAACGTGTGGCTACCTCCTAACATCCGTCCTGTCCCGTGAAAGGAACAGCGTGCGTTAAGTGGTTAATGATCAAATATCAAAATCCGAATAGCGTCAGAAAGTCAACCCACTCTCCACATTTCCATCTCTACCGTTTTGATACTTCATGGTACACAAACAAATAGCATCTCATATGAAAGCTAAGACCCTGGCGAGTTCAACAGTACCACTATTATTGCGCTAAAAACTCAGTGAACCAGCAGCCAAAGAATACAAAGGTAAACAACCACTTATTTACAGCGACTAACAGATATTCTGTCTTACCTTCGAAGTTTTGTGATGAAAAGTTGTACTTGAGAGCAAAAAAAACGCTGGTTTTAGTAAGTCCAACACGGCTCTGCTTGTTTACAACTCCATTTCACCCAGTGCCAGCCTACAGTAGCTGCACCGGAACAACAGACAACCCTGGCAACCCGCACTTCCGGCCGCTAAATGCAGTGGCGGCTGGCCCATAGGAGGCGCTGGGGCTCCGCCCCACCAGCTGTTTAGGGGAAAAAATATCTTTTACATTTAAAAAAAATAATCAATGCCAGTTTTACTTAATAGTGTGTGTGCCTACATGCAATTTAAATCATTTAAACAACATTTCCACCAACTGACACTCATTAAACAGTGTATTTCCACTGACAGACAGTGTATCATTCTCTCATGGGGCGCTCGGCAAAGCGCCCCTGACCTGCAGCTAAACAGCCAATCCAGTTATGGTTGCTAGGGAGAAATTATGAATAATTGGCCTATCAACGTCGCCAAATTTAACGCCGGTGGGGCGCTGGAAATTTCGCCCCAACTGCTACGTAAAATGCGTGAAGGTTTAGGATTGCTAAAGCTACATGAGGAGCCAGCGATAGTTTTTTTCGTATTGCGACTCCCAGACTCTGTCCTACGCTACGGCGGGGAAAAAAATACGTGCTACGACGATGGTGGTGACAACCGGAGTTCAAGAGCAGCTTCCACCAAATCCGGTTAAATCATTATTAATCTACCCTTTTGCAAGATTGACGACGGAGGAAAAACTTCTCGTTAAGGAGCTGGAACTGAAACTGAAACATGGATGCTGTCTACATCGCAGGAATCACCCAGGCATTCATTAACCGCATGCAGGCTATCAGGTATGTTAAATGCATTATTATGTAGCCTAGCCTAATTGTTAATTCTCTGCATAAATTATATGTAGCCTTAAATGCTTATGTCATCTTATTCAAATTATTAATTTATCTGTGAAGTTTAGATGAAATAATTATAACAACCTTGGGTTTGGTTAATATATCCCTAACCAGTTTTCACAACTGACTCATAAAACTTATGTATTGGATCAGGGAGGCTGTTCCTAATCTGACTGAGGATGAGGAGTACAGGGGACCTGTTCAGGAGCCACCCACAAAGAAACGGAGTACATTGGGAGAAGACATGCAGAGGAACAGACACACAGAGGAACAGACACACAGAGGACCAGAGACATTCTTGTGTCTTTTAAGTTGTATATATGTTGTCAATATGTAATAATATTATAGTATTATGTAATTGTAATATAGCTGTGGAGAATGCTGTGACAGGCTGTGACAAATGTATGACACTGATGCTGTTTTTTGTCTTGATTAGAGAGGGTATTAAAATCATCTGTTTTATGTTTAATTATTGAAAATAACTTGGTTCTAAATTCTTTGTATATGTTACATTTTAATAGGAACATTTCTGTTTCATTCTCTCTTCTCAACCCACACTCACCTTAGACACTCCCCCCTCCACTCACTCACTCATTCACTCACTCACTGTTGATTTGTATAGATTCAGCTGAAATCATACCCTGTTGTTGTTGTGAATTTATCCCTTGATTGTATTGTATAGTATTTGATAGCATAAAGTCTAATTATAGCTGTAAATTGTTACTTTTTCTATGAAATTAAATTATTATTGTGGAACTGTAGTCATTTTACGACTGTTCATTTGAATGCTTATGTTAGATTAGGCAGGGAAATCTGTTGGCACACCAGCCCCACCAAAAAAAATTTTCACCAGCCGCCACTGGCTAAATGGCTTGTACAGTGTACACAGAACGTCATTGTCGAACCCGTCAAAAATTTTTAAAAATGTTAATTCAGACTAAATTTTTTTTTTATGGAAAAGCAATACTTTCATTCTGTACCCCTCAAAACGCCCCGTGGCTGTATTATTTTTTAAAAAATATATAGCTTTTAATAAATATTCTACATATTCAACCTTTAAATTTGGGGTAATTTGACGCCTGCTGCTTTGATTTCTTTTTTACTATTTTGGACTAAATCTGTCTCCACACTTCATCAAAGAATCACTGGAGTTTAATTAATGATTATCACTTGTAATGAAGTCTTTTAATGGAGCTAAAGGAGCCATAAAGATGGTTAGAAATGGGTTTTTTTTGTATTTTAGTTAATTGTGTTAATGAAAGGAACTGCTGAGCTGCATTATGGGAAATGTAGTCTCTCTGGATTTCAGCTTTTATTAGAGACTCAAATTTGGGATAATTTGGACTAAATCTGTCTCCATAGTTTAATTAATGATGATCACTTGTAATAAAATCTTTTAATTGTAACTAAGGGAGCCGTAAAGTTAAAATATAACCCCATTCTTACTCTTGTTTTCCTGCTCTCCTCCCCTCTGTGTGTGTGTGTGTGTGTGTGTTAACGTGCAGTAATCAGCTCAGTATCCGTCCTGAACCTGCATGTAACGGTTACTATGGCGATGAGCGGTGATGAGCGGCGTTAACGGCTCTTTTATCTTTCATCTCATATTAAATCTGATTTTGTGGCGAAGATGAAATCGTTGTTTCATGACATCACATTTGCATCTCAGAGCTGCTGTTACTTTTATCTGCGGGACACTTTAACAATGTGTGATTTATGTTTACAGCAGCAGAATGAAACACGTCGGAGCCGTATGTCATGTTCACTCACAGCTTTTAACCCCCCGCTGTACTTTAACTGGCTGGTGACACGAGGGTTAAAGGTTAAAGGTTAAAGGGAAGTTTCATGTTTTAATTTAATTAAGTGTAAAATACACGTATGCAGCCTTTAACCTCCGTACCTGCTGCGGTGGAAAAGATTGGAAGAGTTTAT
>JAJDFG010001543.1:5000-33272 GCA_021039105.1 Scomber colias
GCTTCCCAATGACCAATAAAAATAATGACATAAGCAGGGGCGTATTTTTGCCCATAGCTGTCCCCTTAATTTGTAAGAAATACTCACCATTGAATTCAAAATCATTTTTAGTTAAACTAATCTCTAAAGATTCAAATAATTCTTTGTACAGTCTTTTTTAATCATAGTTTTTTTTTTAAATGTTTACCACGGCTTGAATGTCCTCTCTGGTGTCTATATTTGTGTAGAGACGATCAATGTCGATAGTAAAGAGGATTGAATCTGCCAGAATGTGTTAACTTTTTACGTTATCAATGACATCATGTGTATCTTTTAAGTAACTCAGGTGCATTGTAGATAGGGGATTAAAAGAAAAGTCCAAGTACTCTGCAGTTCTGTAGGTTTCACTGCTGCAATCAGAGACTATTGGTCTACCGGGGGGGATTAAAAATGGTTTGCTCCACTAAGCAGGGTCCTTATGGATTTTTGGCAATATGTAAAAACGTCTAAGTATAATTTCAGAGTTCCCAATAAGCTAATGTTTTTGTTTCCAATTAATAAATGTTTTTATTTTGAGATTCCACAGAATATGTAGTCACGAAGGGGACTTCAGGACAGATACTAAAACTGTGACAACAGGTGGCTGGTGGACCAAGAAGGCAGACACTGAGTAAACTCACAATACGGACTTCATTGAATCCACAGGGGAGGTTAGAGGCTGGAGAGCAGGAGAGGGAGCTGGAGGACACAGGAGGGCAGGCAGGCAAGGACAGTGTGATGTGGTGGAGGAGAAGGTCCAGGGGGGGGTCCAGAGCGGCTGCTTGCTGGCAGGGCAGGGAATCTGGGAGCAAAGGGAGTCAGGGTCAAAACGAGGCAGGAGACACGGGAGCAAAAAACACAAAGGATTGAAAAAAGGCTGGGGACAAATACACAGGAGACTAGAGGACACTGAATACTTGAGATCACGAGTAAGGAGCCTCACAAAGTTACCAAGTGGTGAACTGTAAAGATCTGGTGATGAATGAGTGGAGGGTTAGGGCTAGGAGACACAGGGAGGAGGGGAGGAGATGCAGGGAGGGGAGGAGACACAGGGAGGAGGGGAGGAGACACAGGGAGGAGGGAGAGACACAGGGAGGGGAGGAGACACAGGAAGGAGGGAGAGACACAGGGAGGGGAGGAGACACAGGGAGGAGGGGAGACACAGGGAGGAGGGAGACACAGGGAGGAGGGGAGAGACACAGAGAGGGAGGAGACACATGGAGGAGGGGAGACACAGGGAGGAGGGAGAGACACAGGGAGGGGAGGAGACACAGGGAGGAGGGGAGAGACACAGGGAGGAGGGGAGAGACACAGGGAGGAAGGGAGAGACACAGGGAGGAGGAGAGAGACACAGGGAGGGGAGGAGACACAGGGAGGAGGGGAGACACAGGGAGGGGAGGAGACACAGGGAGGAGGGAGAGACACAGGGAGGGGAGGAGACACAGGGAGGAGGGAGAGACACAGGGAGGGGAGGAGACACAGGGAGGAGGGGAGACACAGGGAGGAGGGAGACACAGGGAGGAGGGGAGAGACACAGAGAGGGAGGAGACACATGGAGGAGGGGAGACACAGGGAGGAGGGAGAGACACAGGGAGGGGAGGAGACACAGGGAGGAGGGGAGAGACACAGGGAGGAGGGGAGAGACACAGGGAGGAAGGGAGAGACACAGGGAGGAGGAGAGAGACACAGGGAGGGGAGGAGACACAGGGAGGAGGGGAGACACAGGGAGGGGAGGAGACACAGGGAGGAGGGAGAGACACAGGGAGGGGAGGAGACACAGGGAGGAGGGAGAGACACAGGGAGGGGAGGAGACACAGGGAGGAGGGGAGACACAGGGAGGAGGGAGACACAGGGAGGAGGGGAGAGACACAGAGAGGGAGGAGACACATGGAGGAGGGGAGACACAGGGAGGAGGGAGAGACACAGGGAGGGGAGGAGACACAGGGAGGAGGGGAGAGACACAGGGAGGAGGGGAGAGACACAGGGAGGGGAGGAGAGAGACACAGGGAGGGGAGGAGACACAGGGAGGAGGGGAGACACAGGGAGGGGAGGAGACACAGGGAGGGGGGAGACACAGGGAGGGGGGAGAGACACAGGGAGGAGGGAGAGACACAGGGAGGGAGAGACACAGGGAGGGGAGGAGGGGAGAGACACTAGGAGCACACAGACATGGATGTAACTAAAACACTATTAAGACATTGGCTACTAGAGGCTACAGGGTTAGGGTTAGCTCTAAACATTTTTTACAAACTAAAACTATTTTAGTGTCATCTGTGCTCCCCTTGGTGACCTCATGCTCTCCACCAGCAACCCAACTGGTCATCTGTGCTCCCCTTGGTGACCTCGTGCTCTCCACCAGCAACCCAACTGGTCATCTGTGCTCCCCTTGGTGACCTCATGCTCTCCACCAGCAACCCAACTGGTCATCTGTGCTCCCCTTGGTGACCTCATGCTCTCTACCAGCAACCCAACTGGTCATCTGTGCTCCCCTTGGTGACCTCATGCTCTCCACCAGCAACCCAACTGGTCATCTGTGCTCCCCTTGGTGACCTCATGCTCTCCACCAGCAACCCAACTGGTCATCTGTGCTCCCCTTGGTGACCTCGTGCTCTCCACCAGCAACCCAACTGGTCATCTGTGCTCCCCTTGGTGACCTCGTGCTCTCCACCAGCAACCCAACTGGTCATCTGTGCTCCCCTTGGTGACCTCGTGCTCTCCACCAGCAACCCAACTGGTCATCTGTGCTCCCCTTGGTGACCTCGTGCTCTCCACCAGCAACCCAACTGGTCATCTGTGCTCCCCTTGGTGACCTCGTGCTCTCCACCAGCAACCCAACTGGTCATCTGTGCTCCCCTTGGTGACCTCATGCTCTCTACCAGCAACCCAACTGGTCATCTGTGCTCCCCTTGGTGACCTCATGCTCTCCACCAGCAACCCAACTGGTCATCTGTGCTCCCCTTGGTGACCTCATGCTCTCCACCAGCAACCCAACTGGTCATCTGTGCTCCCCTTGGTGACCTCGTGCTCTCCACCAGCAACCCAACTGGTCATCTGTGCTCCCCTTGGTGACCTCATGCTCTCTACCAGCAACCCAACTGGTCATCTGTGCTCCCCTTGGTGACCTCATGCTCTCCACCAGCAACCCAACTGGTCATCTGTGCTCCCCTTGGTGACCTCATGCTCTCCACCAGCAACCCAACTGGTCATCTGTGCTCCCCTTGGTGACCTCGTGCTCTCCACCAGCAACCCAACTGGTCATCTGTGCTCCCCTTGGTGACCTCGTGCTCTCCACCAGCAACCCAACTGGTCATCTGTGCTCCCCTTGGTGACCTCGTGCTCTCCACCAGCAACCCAACTGGTCATCTGTGCTCCCCTTGGTGACCTCGTGCTCTCCACCAGCAACCCAACTGGTCATCTGTGCTCCCCTTGGTGACCTCGTGCTCTCCACCAGCAACCCAACTGGTCATCTGTGCTCCCCTTGGTGACCTCGTGCTCTCCACCAGCAACCCAACTGGTCATCTGTGCTCCCCTTGGTGACCTCGTGCTCTCCACCAGCAACCCAACTGGTCATCTGTGCTCCCCTTGGTGACCTCGTGCTCTCCACCAGCAACCCAACTGGTCATCTGTGCTCCCCTTGGTGACCTCGTGCTCTCCACCAGCAACCCAACTGGTCATCTGTGCTCCCCTTGGTGACCTCGTGCTCTCCACCAGCAACCCAACTGGTCATCTGTGCTCCCCTTGGTGACCTCGTGCTCTCCACCAGCAACCCAACTGGTCAGAGCTACTAAAGAGAACTTCACCAGGATACTCGGCAGCTCAGACAAGTTTAAAGAACACAGAATAATCGCTGCACACAGAAAACACAAGAATCTGCAGGATTATCTGGTCAGAGCAAAGGTCAGGCCTCTGGTGACCCCTAAACCCAGAGGTCGAGGGGATTACTAAAAACAACCAACTTGCCTTCACAACAGGACCAACAAACATGTCTTTAAAACCCTTTCCTGGGGGAACACCCACACCACAAAGTATGTCTATTTAATCACTTGTTCATCGGTGCAAGGCTCGGTCATCCAAAGCACCCAAACTGGACTACGAACCAGAGAGTCCGGACTGAAAGACTCTGGATCAGCAACCTGGAGACAAGATATCCCAGAGGCCTAAAACAGCTGAGAACAGGAAGGGTTAGGGTATAATCAGGATTAAATATCAACCTCATAACCTCTCAACTTCTCTTCAAATTTAACCCTAATAGTTCCCAATAAAAAAATCCAATATCTCTCTCTAACCCTCTAACCCTCTAACCCGAACCATTCCCAATCTGTCCAGCTGATGATGTCAGTGTATAAAGGAGGGAGAGGAGGGGGAGTACAAGACACTGAGTGCTCCGAACAGAATCACCTGAGGTTGAACGTCAACAAGACTAGAGAGATGGTGATGACTTCAGGAGGAAGAAGACACCTTCACAGCCACTATGGAGCAGAGGGGAGGAGGTGGAGAAGGTGGAGGACTACAGATATCTAGGAGTGGTGATTGTCAACACACTGGACTGGAAATCTAACACTGAGGCTGTGAAGAAGAAGGAGATGAGCAGACTCTACTTCCCGAGGAAGCTGAGATCCTTCAACGTGTGCAGCAAGATGTTGGAGACCTTCTACCAGTCTGTTTGCTGGTGTGTGTTGGGGCAGCAGCATCAGAGCCAGCGACACTAACAGACTTAATAAGATCATCAAGAAGGCTGGCTCTGTACTGGGTCTCAGGGTCAGGGTTAGGGCTCTGTACTGGGTCTCAGGGTTAGGGCTCTGTACTGGGTCTCAGGGTTAGGGCTCTGTACTGGGTCTCAGGGTTAGGGCTCTGTACTGGGTCTCAGGGTCAGGGTCAGGGCTCTGTACTGGGTCTCAGGGTCAGGGCTCTGTACTGGGTCTCAGGGTTAGGGCTCTGTACTGGGTCTCAGGGTTAGGGCTCTGTACTGGGTCTCAGGGTCAGGGTTAGGGCTCTGTACTGGGTCTTAGGGTCAGGGCTCTGTACTGGGTCTCAGGGTTATGGCTCTGTACTGGGTCTCAGGGTCAGGGCTCTGTACTGGGTCTCAGGGTTAGGGCTCTGTACTGGGTCTCAGGGTCAGGGCTCTGTACTGGGTCTCAGGGTCAGGGCTCTGTACTGGGTCTCAGGGTTATGGCTCTGTACTGGGTCTCAGGGTCAGGGCTCTGTACTGGGTCTCAGGGTTAGGGCTCTGTACTGGGTCTCAGGGTTAGGGCTCTGTACTGGGTCTCAGGGTTAGGGCTCTGTACTGGGTCTCAGGGTTAGGGCTCTGTACTGGGTCTCAGGGTTAGGGTCAGGGCTCTGTACTGGGTCTCAGGGTCAGGGCTCTGTACTGGGTCTCAGGGTTAGGGCTCTGTACTGGGTCTCAGGGTCAGGGTTAGGGCTCTGTACTGGGTCTCAGGGTCAGGGTTCTGTACTGGGTCTCAGGGTTAGGGCTCTGTACTGGGTCTCAGGGTCAGGGTTAGGGCTCTGTACTGGGTCTCAGGGTTATGGCTCTGTACTGGGTCTCAGGGTCAGGGTTAGGGCTCTGTACTGGGTCTCAGGGTTAGGGCTCTGTACTGGGTCTCAGGGTTAGGGCTCTGTACTGGGTCTCAGGGTCAGGGTTAGGGCTCTGTACTGGGTCTCAGGGTTAGGGCTCTGTACTGGGTCTCAGGGTTAGGGCTCTGTACTGGGTCTCAGGGTCAGGGCTCTGTACTGGGTCTCAGGGTCAGGGTTAGGGCTCTGTACTGGGTCTCAGGGTTAGGGCTCTGTACTGGGTCTCAGGGTCAGGGTTAGGGCTCTGTACTGGGTCTCAGGGTTAGGGCTCTGTACTGGGTCTCAGGGTTAGGGCTCTGTACTGGGTCTCAGGGTTAGGGCTCTGTACTGGGTCTCAGGGTTAGGGCTCTGTACTGGGTCTCAGGGTCAGGGCTCTGTACTGGGTCTCAGGGTCAGGGTTAGGGCTCTGTACTGGGTCTCAGGGTCAGGGCTCTGTACTGGGTCTCAGGGTCAGGGTTAGGGCTCTGTACTGGGTCTCAGGGTTAGGGCTCTGTACTGGGTCTCAGGGTTAGGGCTCTGTACTGGGTCTCAGGGTTAGGGCTCTGTACTGGGTCTCAGGGTTAGGGCTCTGTACTGGGTCTCAGGGTCAGGGTTAGGGCTCTGTACTGGGTCTCAGGGTTAGGGCTCTGTACTGGGTCTCAGGGTCAGGGTTAGGGCTCTGTACTGGGTCTCAGGGTTAGGGCTCTGTACTGGGTCTCAGGGTCAGGGTTAGGGCTCTGTACTGGGTCTCAGGGTCAGGGTTAGGGCTCTGTACTGGGTCTCAGGGTCAGGGTTAGGGCTCTGTACTGGGTCTCAGGGTTAGGGCTCTGTACTGGGTCTCAGGGTTAGGGCTCTGTACTGGGTCTCAGGGTTAGGGCTCTGTACTGGGTCTCAGGGTCAGGGTTAGGGCTCTGTACTGGGTCTCAGGGTTAGGGCTCTGTACTGGGTCTCAGGGTTAGGGCTCTGTACTGGGTCTCAGGGTTAGGGCTCTGTACTGGGTCTCAGGGTTAGGGCTCTGTACTGGGTCTCAGGGTTAGGGCTCTGTACTGGGTCTCAGGGTTAGGGCTCTGTACTGGGTCTCAGGGTCAGGGCTCTGTACTGGGTCTCAGGGTTAGGGCTCTGTACTGGGTCTCAGGGTTAGGGCTCTGTACTGGGTCTCAGGGTTAGGGTCAGGGCTCTGTACTGGGTCTCAGGGTCAGGGCTCTGTACTGGGTCTCAGGGTTAGGGCTCTGTACTGGGTCTCAGGGTCAGGGTTAGGGCTCTGTACTGGGTCTCAGGGTCAGGGTTCTGTACTGGGTCTCAGGGTTAGGGCTCTGTACTGGGTCTCAGGGTCAGGGTTAGGGCTCTGTACTGGGTCTCAGGGTTATGGCTCTGTACTGGGTCTCAGGGTCAGGGTTAGGGCTCTGTACTGGGTCTCAGGGTTAGGGCTCTGTACTGGGTCTCAGGGTTAGGGCTCTGTACTGGGTCTCAGGGTCAGGGTTAGGGCTCTGTACTGGGTCTCAGGGTTAGGGCTCTGTACTGGGTCTCAGGGTTAGGGCTCTGTACTGGGTCTCAGGGTCAGGGCTCTGTACTGGGTCTCAGGGTCAGGGTTAGGGCTCTGTACTGGGTCTCAGGGTTAGGGCTCTGTACTGGGTCTCAGGGTCAGGGTTAGGGCTCTGTACTGGGTCTCAGGGTTAGGGCTCTGTACTGGGTCTCAGGGTTAGGGCTCTGTACTGGGTCTCAGGGTTAGGGCTCTGTACTGGGTCTCAGGGTTAGGGCTCTGTACTGGGTCTCAGGGTTAGGGCTCTGTACTGGGTCTCAGGGTTAGGGCTCTGTACTGGGTCTCAGGGTTAGGGCTCTGTACTGGGTCTCAGGGTTAGGGCTCTGTACTGGGTCTCAGGGTTAGGGCTCTGTACTGGGTCTCAGGGTCAGGGTTAGGGCTCTGTACTGGGTCTCAGGGTTAGGGCTCTGTACTGGGTCTCAGGGTTAGGGCTCTGTACTGGGTCTCAGGGTCAGGGTTAGGGCTCTGTACTGGGTCTCAGGGTTAGGGCTCTGTACTGGGTCTCAGGGTTAGGGCTCTGTACTGGGTCTCAGGGTCAGGGCTCTGTACTGGGTCTCAGGGTCAGGGTTAGGGCTCTGTACTGGGTCTCAGGGTTAGGGCTCTGTACTGGGTCTCAGGGTCAGGGTTAGGGCTCTGTACTGGGTCTCAGGGTTAGGGCTCTGTACTGGGTCTCAGGGTTAGGGCTCTGTACTGGGTCTCAGGGTTAGGGCTCTGTACTGGGTCTCAGGGTTAGGGCTCTGTACTGGGTCTCAGGGTCAGGGCTCTGTACTGGGTCTCAGGGTCAGGGTTAGGGCTCTGTACTGGGTCTCAGGGTTAGGGCTCTGTACTGGGTCTCAGGGTTAGGGCTCTGTACTGGGTCTCAGGGTTAGGGCTCTGTACTGGGTCTCAGGGTTAGGGCTCTGTACTGGGTCTCAGGGTCAGGGTTAGGGCTCTGTACTGGGTCTCAGGGTTAGGGCTCTGTACTGGGTCTCAGGGTCAGGGTTAGGGCTCTGTACTGGGTCTCAGGGTTAGGGCTCTGTACTGGGTCTCAGGGTCAGGGTTAGGGCTCTGTACTGGGTCTCAGGGTTAGGGCTCTGTACTGGGTCTCAGGGTTAGGGCTCTGTACTGGGTCTCAGGGTTAGGGCTCTGTACTGGGTCTCAGGGTCAGGGTTAGGGCTCTGTACTGGGTCTCAGGGTTAGGGCTCTGTACTGGGTCTCAGGGTCAGGGTTAGGGCTCTGTACTGGGTCTCAGGGTTAGGGCTCTGTACTGGGTCTCAGGGTCAGGGTTAGGGCTCTGTACTGGGTCTCAGGGTCAGGGTTAGGGCTCTGTACTGGGTCTCAGGGTCAGGGTTAGGGCTCTGTACTGGGTCTCAGGGTTAGGGCTCTGTACTGGGTCTCAGGGTTAGGGCTCTGTACTGGGTCTCAGGGTTAGGGCTCTGTACTGGGTCTCAGGGTCAGGGTTAGGGCTCTGTACTGGGTCTCAGGGTTAGGGCTCTGTACTGGGTCTCAGGGTTAGGGCTCTGTACTGGGTCTCAGGGTTAGGGCTCTGTACTGGGTCTCAGGGTTAGGGCTCTGTACTGGGTCTCAGGGTTAGGGCTCTGTACTGGGTCTCAGGGTTAGGGCTCTGTACTGGGTCTCAGGGTTAGGGCTCTGTACTGGGTCTCAGGGTTAGGGCTCTGTACTGGGTCTCAGGGTTAGGGCTCTGTACTGGGTCTCAGGGTCAGGGTTAGGGCTCTGTACTGGGTCTCAGGGTCAGGGTTAGGGCTCTGTACTGGGTCTCAGGGTCAGGCTCAGGGCTCTGTACTGGGTCTCAGGGTCAGGGTTAGGGCTCTGTACTGGGTCTCCATCACACAGAGGACGGACAGCGGAGCAGCTTCTCACTCAGGCTGCTACAGCTCCGCTGTCGAAGGGACAGATGATGTCATCACATGATGTCATCACATGATGTCATTACACTGCTAAACAACTCTGGTCATTAGTTACAGTCACTATGCACTTTATTTTCTACACACAGTTACACACATCGCACATTTTTTACTTTGCACTAAAATCAACTCTGTCAATTAGTTGTATATACTTTAGTACTTTACATTTTATTTATTATATTATGTTTAGTTTGTTCTTTATATTCTTATACTATATGTTGTTATCATCACTGTGTGTACTCCTGCTGCTGCTGCTGCTGCACTGTAATATCCCAGCTTGGGATCAATAAAAGTATATCTATCTATCTAATAAATAAAATATTAAGAATAGATAGAATAAATAGATAAATGGTTCATAAAATGGTTATAAGTGTTAGAAAATATATATATACATACACTCAATTTAAATAGAGAATATAGAAATAAAATATATAGTAAAATCCTGTGATATCAGAGATTAAACAAGGTAAAGGGTTATATAAGATTCATAGTAAAACCTATCTATTCACCTCCACTCAGTCATAAATACATGATATTAACAATTAAATAAATAAATAGATAAATAATAAATGATTAAATGATTGCTTAGGGTTTGCTTTTGTCTTTCGACTGAGCAACATCATTCAGACATCTGAGCCTTCAGTATTTTGTAGTGTGCCATTGCCTGAGGGTTCGGGTTCGGGTTAGCCCTAACCTGAACCCGAACCCTTTACTTTTGCATATTTAAATACAGAAAGTTTATTTACATTTAAAATCTTTTTTTTTTACATTAAGAACAATTTAAGTTTACATAGACACTTATTTTTTAGAACTTTATTTTAGGGATTTAATCCTAAAGCGTTTCCAGTTGTTTATTTTTTAATTTGAATTTTAATATTTAAACTTACCTTTCAGCACGGCTGACGGCTGGACTGCGGCATGCAGTAAGAAGCACCCTCGTCAGCCCCTTTGGGACCAGGGGTAATGAGGGTATTGGGGGTTCTGGGGTGGGAAGGACCGTGCTCCTCCTTTCTCCCTACCCTAACCCTAACCCTTAATGCCAATCAGTGTGATTGTTCTTTAATTAATTCAAGGAGTATGATTAAATTTGTTGTTGAGGGTTTTAGGGTTAGTGGATGGGTTAGGTTTGTGAAATTTAACCCCTCCCCCCAGCTGGGTTAGGGTTAGGGTTAGGGTTCATTTTGAATACAAGTCAGTGCAGTGGTCTGTCATGATTGAGTTGGCTGGGGGTTAGGGTTAGGCCCAGAGGTATACTGCTGACATATCTGTCATATATCATAGCGTGTGGCATTTATGCTGCTTATGTGCCATAAAAAGTCACAATCCTGTCACAACCAATGTTAATGTTACAACTACAAATACAGCATGGCACATTTCATGCTAACTTTAAAAGCTTTTCATAGAATTACACAGTGTAAGACAGAATAGAATAAAATACAATACAATGCAGCAGGGGAAAGTCAACAGAAGAAATAAGAGGCACTCAGGAAACTCGTGTTTGACTTTTATAGAAAAACAGTTGGCACAGTTCAGGTAACCTAACTGGTTTACATTCAGCCTGCAGACAACAGAGACACAAAACATCAAATTCACAATTTAACATGTTGTGTTGTTTTTATAATGGGTACTCAGTGGCCATTTTGTGTTACTACAACAACTTATTGAAGATAAATGCACCAAACTGGGTGATGTTTCTTTAAATCTGTAATTCAAGTTCAGCTGCTGAACATCTCCTATAGTCCATCCTCCTATAGTTAGGGTTAGTATGTAGTACGCAAACAAAAGGAAGTTGTATTGAAAGAAAAAATCCCCCTGTTCATCTGACCAGTCTACTTCACCGATTGTGTCCTTTGATGCAAAGTACTGAAACAATCCCAATGTCCACACTGAAGGGTTTAGGGCTGAGTGAGTGTTCTCCAGCAGACATTTGGAGCTCATTTTCTATAAGTCTGCATTTCTGCAGACATTTGCCTAAGGGAGCTACCCACAGTTCATAACACTGTGACATTAAAGAGTGTTAAATAAATACAGGGTTACCAGGCGAATCCCAGAAGCATGAACAAAAACCATTCAACAAACTGGCACATGGGTGTTCAGCCTAGCATAGTGGGTGCACTGGTATGACTAATATACACAGAAACACAGCAGTAAAAAGGATTTAAGATACATAAAAAGGAATCAGAGTAATTCTAGCAGAGGTTATATTACACACCTAGAAAGAGCCTTGAACATTGAAATCAGGCAGGCAGTCCCTTTTTTGACTTTTGTGCGCATAATTGTTTTAAAGATTGAATATTATGTGTCTCTTTTATAGTTTGTTTAATGTATTATGTGCGTTATGAGTGAGGTTTTTTGTCTATTTAAGTGATGTTAATCATGTTGATATGGCTATAAAGTATTGAATCTTAAGTGCCTTGGCCATGAAGAAAGTAAAAAACATAAAATTCACTATTGTACCCAACATATTACACATGAATCATACGTAATATGTTTTAGTTTCGTCAAGTTCATGTGATATGTCGCAAAGTGCTTTCCTATTTATACCATTTCTAGTAACATCAGCTAAGTCTGTAAGGGTTTAGGTGTTAGGACCTGGGGGGGACATTGGGATTGGGTCAACAGCTGACTGAGTGATAAAGCCATTAGTCGACCAAATACTGCCACTTCCTGTATCAATTTTAAATTGAAAGCCCATGTTTCAAACACATACTGCTCTCAGGTGAAAGTTAGTCTTTTAGCATACTGCAAATGAAACCGATACAACAGTTTCATACTAGTATTAACAGAAGTATGCAGTATGTACTATATACTATATACAGCATACTGCTTACTGCTTCCCAATACAAAGTCTGAGTATGTGTCACAGAAGGTCAAAGGTAAAAATTATTACAATTCGCAGGCATTCATACTGTCACACCAAGGCCTAACCCTAACTCAGTTAACTACTGGTATATTCTTGTGAATGGCTTTAGCTGTCAGGAGGGAGATGCATTTTATTTGCCATTCAAACACTTATTGAAATTCTCACTTGAATGTTGATTTGAGGCACATTTACTGGAGAGAAATTGATATGCTCTGTAACTTCCTTACAACTATAAAGCAGTAAGGTTTCTTCCTGTTAAAGGGGAATTTTTCCTTGCTGCTGTCAGCAAGTTCTGCTGATGGGGGAATGTTAGGTCACAGTAAAATACAGTACAATACAGTCTTGACAGGCTCTATGTGAAAAGTTCAGCAGATAAGTTCTAGTATGATTTGGCACAAACTGACTTAACCCTAACCCTAACCCTAACCCAGAGATTAATCAAATATAATTTAAATGAGAAAATATACATTATTCTGTTTTCCACACTTCATGCTAATCTTCAACTCTCTCTTGTAAAATAATAAAGCACTACATTACAGGCGTCTGAAACTTAATCTCTCTGATCATTAATCTCAGAGACGTCACAAGTAAAACAGTTTTAAACCATTGCCTGATGCCTGTGATCAGGTAGAAGTTTATTTGGAGGAAACTAAGTTAAACAAAAATATTATAGGTTTATTCTTAGTTCATTCATCTCAAAGAATTCTTCAGACTCGGTTAACTATTGCATGAACAGCCTTAGCAATGAAAACTGAGGAGACTCTGAAGGAAGTAATGGCACATGCAGGGTGATTTGTTTGTGTTATGTTTGCAACCTCAGCAGTAAGTTGAAGATGCTTCCTGTAACTATGTGGCTCATTTTCCTGAACTGAACAAAAAGTATGAGCAGATATCTGACGGAGAAATTTCAAAACCTATTTTGAGATTTTAACAGCATGACACATTTAATCAAATTTTAAATAGTTGGAATTTGACTTAAATAAGTCAGTGTGTGGCACAAAGCAGACTCATTATTTCCAATTGACAGATTGGATGCAAAATGTATTTTTTCGCAGGGAGTGCCCAACGTAACTGACTATGGGAGCATAATGGAAGAACATTATGCTGGCCATCACAGACTTGGTCCTTTTCCACTATACAGGTACTCAGCATCCTGTCACTTAGCATTAGACCATTGTCCCTGGATCTCACATGGGTTTCTAAAATAGATGTGGACTCTGCTCAGGAGAGTCACCATATGAAAACAACATAGACAAAACAAGAGCACAGTACCAAAGCTTTACACGTTGTTCATACTTACACTGACTGTGGCAGCCTGCAGGTTACGAATGGAACTAGATGTTTGACTTCCTCGTTGGTGCCCAAATCTGTGCCGATGAACACAATGGCTGCACTCTGTTGCAGCTGCGGTGACACAAACTGTCCTAAATATGGCCAGCCTATCAGCCAAATTTAAAATGCACTGAGTTTTTACCCCAAACACACAAACCTGCACTAAGCTTTGTATGATTATATCTGGCGCATTTGGTGTGAAAGACATTCAGATTTAGGGTTAGGGTTAGGTAGTATAATCCTTCTAGGGTCAGGGTTAGGGTTTGTGTATAATTTGATTCCTTGAAAAGCTTATTTCAGTTTCTTCTCATCTTTGATGAATGAGTTCTGTGATGTCTATGTCTCTGTTGTCTATAACCCCCCCCCCCCATTTGTAATGAATACCTTCCACTTACTGACACATAAAGTTATCATCAGTTATGCGACTAAATTAAATAAGGCTTGATAATGTATGCTAGGTTGCCATGTTAACTTGTCTACATCCACAATGGTACAATCAGAAGATACTATTGGTTTTCATTGACAGCATGCAGTTAAAGCGAGCTAGTGTCCATGTTTTAGTCTCTCCTCAGCAGAAGGTCAAAGGTCACGATGGAGCAAACTTTTGTAGACGTTGGACTGCTCATCAGTCACCATGAAAACGGTGTTGAAGCTACAGGTGCAGTCGGTTTACATTCAGACCTCAGCAGGTCAACAGGTGCTGGACATGTCTCATTAAGAAATACTGCGGTTCTCTCTCTCTGTTCCTCTCTTAGCGATCCAGATCTTCAATCTTGCTGCTTCCTTTGTTTTCTTTTTCCTCCTCTTTCTCTCTCTCCTGTCTCTCCTTTTCATTCTCCTCCTCCTTCTCCTTGTGTTTCATTTTCTCCCTCTCTTTCTCTCTCATCTTCTCTTTCTCCCTGACTCCTCCCTGGTTCTTTAGGTCCTGAAACACCTCGGTGAAGAAGTGTGGGTCAATGTTGATTCGCAGCATATCAGCGCTCAGGTGGTCAATCAGCTCCAACGCCCGCTCCCAGAATGCATCACGGCTAGATTCCACCAGGAAAGGCTTGAGCGGGTATGAGATCTCATTGCCAAGATAGGAGTAGGCCAAGTAAAGGCAGGTAAGGAATGTGGCATGGAGCTCCTGCTCTGAAGACGTGTCCTCATCCACAGCCTCCCTGCACAGCAGGTAAACGAAAACCAGACTGGCAGGACTGATAAAGCACTGGTCCTGCAGGGGGGACAAGATAAGTAGTACCACTACAGAGGAAAGAATGCTAATGCTATAGAAACACAAAAGAGAGAACAGTATTCATAATGCAGGAACAGGAAAAAGTCATACTACATTTAGCAAAGAGACACATCACAGTACTGTGAAGTGGTGTATTATATTCACTAGAAGTGCTACCTGCCCAAACATACTGTGTACTGTTCACTTCCACCACTTAAGTGGGGAATTAATTCCTAACTACTAAGAGGGACTAGTGGGTAGAGATAGAGGGACTAGTGACAGAGGTTGAGGAGTAGTGACCGAAGTTCAGGGACTAGTGACAGAGGTAGAGGACTAGTGACAGAGGACTAGTGACAGAGGTAGAGGACTAGTGACAGAGGACTAGCGACAGAGGTAGAGGACTAGTGACAGAGGACTAGTGACAGAGGTAGAGGACTAGTGACAGAGATAGAGGACTAGTGACAGAGGTAGAGGACTAGAGAAAGAGGACTAGTGACAGAGGTAGAGGACTAGTGACAGAGATAGAGGACTAGTGACAGAGGTAGAGGACTAGTGACAGAGATAGAGGACTAGTGACAGATGGCTAGTGACAGAGGTAGAGGACTAGTGACAGAGGTAGAAGGACTAGTGACAGAGGTAGAGGACTAGTGACAGAGGTAGAGGACTAGTGACAGAGGACTAGCGACAGAGGTAGAGGACTAGTGACAGAGGACTAGTGACAGAGATAGAGGACTAGTGACAGAGGTAGAGGACTAGTGACAGAGGACTAGTGACAGAGGTAGAGGACTAGTGACAGAGATAGAGGACTAGTGACAGAGGTAGAGGACTAGTGACAGAGGACTAGTGACAGGTGACTAGTGACAGAGATAGGACTAGTGACAGAGATAGAGAACTAGTGACAGAGGACTAGTGACAGAGGTAGAGGACTAGTGACAGAGGCCTAGTGACAGAGATAGAGAACTAGTGACAGAGGACTAGTGACAGAGATAGAGAACTAGTGACAGAGGACTAGTGACAGAGGTAGAGGCCTAGTGACAGAGGTAGAGGACTAGTGACAGAGGCCTAGTGACAGAGGACTAGTGACAGAGGACTAGTGACAGAGGTAGAGAACTAGTGACAGAGGTAGAGGACTAGTGACAGAGGACTAGTGAAAGAGATAGAGGACTAGTGACAGATGACTAGTGACAGAGGTAGAGGACTAGTGACAGGGGTAGAGGACTAGTGACAGAGGACTAGTGACAGACGTAGAGGCCTAGTGACAGAGGTAGAGGACTAGTGACAGAGATAGAGGACTAGTGACAGAGGTAGAGGACTAGTGACAGAGGACTAGTGACAGAGGTAGAGGACTAGTGACAGAGGTAGAGGACTAGTGACAGAGGTAGAGGACTAGAGACAGAGGACTAGTGACAGAGGACTAGTGACAGAGGTAGAAGGACTAGTGACAGATGGCTAGTGACAGAGGTAGAGGACTAGTGACAGAGGTAGAAGGACTAGTGACAGAGGTAGAGGACTAGTGACAGAGGTAGAGGACTAGAGACAGAGGCCTAGTGACAGAGGACTAGTGACAGAGGTAGAAGGACTAGTGACAGAGGCCTAGTGACAGAGGTAGAGGACTAGTGACAGAGGCCTAGTGACAGAGGTAGAAGGACTAGTGACAGAGGACTAGTGATAGAGGTAGAAGGACTAGTGACAGAGGCCTAGTGACAGAGATAGAGGACTAGTGACAGAGGTAGAGGACTAGTGACAGAGGCCTAGTGACAGAGGACTAGTGACAGAGGTAGAAGGACTAGTGACAGAGGACTAGTGATAGAGGTAGAAGGACTAGTGACAGAGGCCTAGTGACAGAGGTAGAGGACTAGTGACAGAGGCCTAGTGACAGAGGTAGAAGGACTAGTGACAGAGGACTAGTGACAGAGGTAGAAGGACTAGTGATAGAGGACTAGTGATAGAGGTAGAAGGACTAGTGACAGAGGCCTAGTGACAGAGGTAGAGGACTAGTGACAGAGGACTAGTGACAGAGGTAGAAGGACTAGTGACAGAGGACTAGTGACAGAGGTAGAGGACTAGTGACAGAGGACTAGTGATAGAGGTAGAAGGACTAGTGACAGAGGCCTAGTGACAGAGGTAGAGGACTAGTGACAGAGGACTAGTGACAGAGGTAGAAGGACTAGTGACAGAGGACTAGTGACAGAGGTAGAAGGACTAGTGACAGAGGACTAGTGACAGAGGTAGAAGGACTAGTGATAGAGGACTAGTGACAGAGGTAGAAGGACTAGTGACAGAGGACTAGTGACAGAGGTAGCGGGATTAATGACACACACCTGCCAGCCCTGAACCAGCAGTGCTCTGTCCACATTTCTGAACCATAAGACGATCTGATTGGACGACAGCTCTTTAAGTTTGACACAACGACGACACAGAAAGTCTGAAAGACAACGAAGAAGTTCACCTGTGGACGCCTGCAGATGAGAAAAGAGATATTGTTAATTATCAGTATAATTACACCAAAAACTGTAAGGTTAGGTGTGATTTATTGGTTAGGGTTAGGTTGGGTTGGGTTGGGTTAGGTTGGGTTGGGTTGGGTTAGGGTTAGCTGGGTTAGGGTTGGGTTGGGTTAGGGTTAGCTGGGTTAGGGTTGGGTTGGGTTAGGGTTAGGTTGGGTTGGGTTAGGGTTAGCTGGGTTAGGGTTGGGTTGGGTTGGGTTAGGGTTGGGTTGGGTTGGGTTGGGTTAGGTTGGGTTGGGTTAGCTGGGTTAGGGTTAGGTTGGGTTAGGGTTGGGCTGGGTTGGGTTGGGTTGGGTTAGGTTGGGTTAGGGTTAGTTAGGGTGAGGTAGGGTTGGGTTAGGGTTAGTTAGGGTTAGTTAGGGTTAGGTAGGGTTAGGGTTAGTTAGGGTTGGTTAGGGTTAGGGTTAGTTAGGGTGAGGTAGGGTTAGGGTTAGGGTTAGTTAGGGTGAGGTAGGGTTAGGGTTAGGTCAGGTTGGGTTAGGGTTAGTTAGGGTTAGGTAGGGTTAGGGTTAGTTAGGGTTAGGTCAGGTAGGGTTAGGGTTAGTTAGGGTTAGGTTGGGCTACGATGGGCTGAGTATTACAAAAGTTTACAGTATATTTTTTATTACTAGTTATTTATTCAGTTATGTTTACTTGATGATTTGAAAACTGGTATTAAGTGTATATAACTGATTTGCACAATGAATATTTACTATAGCAACAGATTTAACTCTAACCCAGATATATGTTCATGTATAATTGTTAATGTTGAAAAATCTGGAACCGATATTTTTAATAAGATTGTCTTACTTCTTAACACCTTTTCCATATCATTGTTTTCTAGTTTATAATGAGAACTACTGATGAGGTTTTCTGATTTTAACTATTTCAGTCGTGGCTGTTCTGTCATTAAATGATTTAACCAACAATAAAGCACAAATATCAGATTTATAGAAACTCTCATTTCTCTCATTCTCTCATTCATTCATTCAAAACATCGAAAATGTGATTTTTATGTCTCTTTGTGTCATTTCTATTAAAATCAACCCCATCAAACACACACACACACACACACAGTACACACAAACACACACAGTACACACAAACACACACACACACACACACACAAACACAGTACACACACACACACACAGTACACACAGACACACACACACACACACACAGTACACACAGACACACACACACACACAGTACACACACACACACACACACACAGTACACACAGACACACACACACACACACACAGTACACACAGTACACACACACACACACACACACACAGTACACACACACACCTGCACCACCACCCTCTGCGGTGAGATGATCAGGTCCGGTCTGCTCTGGTTCTGGTCCGGGACAGTGGGAACCGGGACCGGGATCGGTCCTGGTCTGTGTCCGGCCTTCAGCGCGCGCTGGCGGCTGTCGGTGGCGGCCTGCTCCCGCTGCACGTGCCCCGGCTCGGACACCACAGGTTTGACTTTCTTCCCGCCCTTCCTCTTGACTCGTGCGGCTACGAGGCGTTTCTTCCATCTGAGCGCGTGCAGCAGCACCGGATGCCTCTTCTTCTTTTTCTTCTTCTTTCCATCCTTCTCCTCTTCCTCCTCCTCTTCCTCGCGGGGCTCCAGCGGCTTCTGCACCGCGGGCTCCGCGAGCTTCTCCGGCCCACGAGCCGCAGCTTTCCGCGAGCCCGGAGACAAGGACAGTACGGTTCCCATGACGACACAACCGAGCAGCACGAGCCTCTCTGCAGCGGCAGCGCGAGGAGCTGAATGTCAGTGTTTCCGTTAAAATGTTAAAAATTCAAAAACATCATGAAGAGAAAAGAAGCAGAAACCAGTCTGCTGCTCCACCATCCACCACCCGCCTGTCTGTCTCTCTATCTGTCTGTCTCTCTCTGTACCTGTCTCTTTACCTGTCTCTCTCTCTCTGTGACGCAGACTGGGGGAATGAATCGGGAGGGGGGGGCTCTGTCCATGGTGCTGAAACTGTTTAAAGCTGCAGCGAACACAAACATTTAAAAGACTTCCCATCCCATAATAATAACAACTACACCCAAGTCAACACTACATATTATAATTTAGGCTCTATATACACAGTGTGTATATGTGGGCTCTATATACACAGTGTGTATATGTGGGCTCTATATACACAGTGTGTATATTTAGGCTCTATATACACAGTGTGTATATTTGGGCTCTATATATACAGTGTGTATATTTGGGCTCTATATACACAGTGTGTATATTTGGGCTCTATATACACAGTGTGTATATTTAGGCTCTATATACACAGTGTGTATATTTAGGCTCTATATACACTGTGTATATATTTGGGCTCTATATACACAGTGTGTATATTTGGGCTCTATATACACAGTGTGTATATTTGGGCTCTATATACACAGTGTGTATATTTGGGCTCTATATACACAGTGTGTATATTTGGGCTCTATATATACAGTGTGTATATTTGGGCTCTATATATACAGTGTGTATATTTGGGCTCTATATACACAGTGTGTATATTTGGGCTCTATATATACAGTGTGTATATTTGGGCTCTATATATACAGTGTGTATATTTGGGCTCTATATACACAGTGTGTATATTTGGGCTCTATATATACAGTGTGTATATTTGGGCTCTATATATACAGTGTGTATATTTGGGCTCTATATACACAGTGTGTATATTTGGGCTCCTCACAAGATTTCTGATCAGGGAGTCAGAACGAGAGTCCAAGAGCTTCAGAGAGCTTCAGAAAGAGCTTCAGAGAGCTTCAGAGAGAGCTTCAGAGAGCTTCAGAAAGAGCTTCAGAGAGCTTCAGAGAGCTTCAGAGAGAGCTTCAGAGAGCTTCAGAGAGAGCTTCAGAAAGAGCTTCAGAGAGCTTCAGAGAGCTTCAGAGAGAGCTTCAGAGAGAGCTTCAGAGAGCTTCAGAGAGAGCTTCAGAAAGAGCTTCAAAGAGCTTCAGAAAGAGCTTCAGAGAGCTTCAGAGAGAGCTTCAGAAAGAGCTTTAGAGAGCTTCAGAGAGCTTCAGAGAGAGCTTCAGAGAGAGCTTCAGAAAGAGCTTCAGAGAGCTTCAGAGAGCTTCAGAGAGAGCTTCAGAGAGAGCTTCAGAAAGAGCTTCAAAACTTGTTATATTTCAAATGTAATCTTTTTAATGACATGAATCGACCTGCATCAGAGCAGAAAAGGAATATTATATTATATATTTTATATTTCATTCAATATATGTGCAAACATGATTTTGTTCATGCCAATAAAGCTTTGTGAATTGAAACTGGATGGGGGGGGGGTCTAGCCACACAAAGACTGGTTGAAAAAAGGGGGGGGGGACAAGAGAGAGAGAGAGAGAGAGAGAGAGAGAGAGAGAGAGAGAGAGAGAGAGAGAGAGAGCGGTACACAAAGAAGAGGGCGGCCGCTACTCTCGCTTTCTTTCTTGGAGTGGGGGAGGAGAGGAGAGGAGAGGAGAGGGGGAGGATTAACCGGCTGATCTGCGACACGCGCTCACACACACAACACACACACATCATATTTACACACAACAACACAGCGAGCCTTCGTCTGGATCAGCAGCAGCAGCATCATCATCATCCTCATCCTCACCGGCGAGGAGCGAGAGACAAAGAGACAGGAGGTTTCCGCCGTCGGAGGACAGACAGACAGAGAGAGAGAGAGAGAGAGAGAGAGAGAGACAGAGACAGAGACAGAGAGAGAGACAGAGAGAGAGAGAGAGAGAGAGAGAGAGAGAGAGAGAGAGAGAGACAGACAGACAGACAGACAGACGGGCCTTCATCACCTCGACCGAGCGGCGCAGCGTCTGCAGCGTGTGATGGCCGACCACATGTTCCTGCTGCTGAGTGTGTATATGTGTGTGTGTGTGTATGTGGGTGTGTAGGTGGGTGTGTTCAGTGTGTGTCTGAGCTGTGTGTGTGTGTGTGTGTGTGTGTGTGTGTGTGTGTGTGTGTGTGTGATGGGGAACGCAGAGAGCATGGAGAGCCAACTGGCCGTCATCCGGTCCAGAGCCGCACCGGTCCGACTCCCGATGCCCGACCCGTCTGAGCTGGAGGAGAGGTTCTCTATCGCTCTGGTAAATACACACAAATACACACTACACACACTATATACACACTATACACACTATACACCCGTCTGAGCTGGAGGAGAGGTTCTCTATCGCTCTGGTAAATACACACAAATACACACAAATACACACTACACACACTATATACACACATATACACACTATACACCCGTCTGAGCTGGAGGAGAGGTTCTCTATCGCTCTGGTAAATACACACAAATACACACTACACACACTACACACACTATATACACACATATACACACTATACACCCGTCTGAGCTGGAGGAGAGGTTCTCTATCGCTCTGGTAAATACACACAAATACACACTACACACACTACACACACTATATACACACTATACACACTATACACCCGTCTGAGCTGGAGGAGAGGTTCTCTATCGCTCTGGTAAATACACACAAATACACACTACACACACTACACACACTATATACACGCTATACACACTATACACACATACACACATATACACACACATATACACACTATACACACTATACACACACATATACACACATATACACACTATACACACACATATACACACTATACACACTATACACACTATACACACTATACACACTATACACACTATACACACATACACACATATACACACTATACACACTATACACGCTATACACACTATATACACACATACACACATATACACACACATATACACACTATACACACACATATACACACTATACACACTATACACACTATACACACTATACACACATATACACACTATACACACTATACACGCTATACACACTATATACACACATACACACACTATACACACACATATACACACTATACACACTATACACACTATACACGCTATACACACTATACACACATACACACATATACACACACATATACACACTATACACACACATATACACACTATACACACTATACACACACATACACACACATTAATTGAGTATTAATTGAGTATTAATTGAGTATTGAGTATTAATTGAGTATTAATTGAGTATTAATTGAGTATTAATTGAGTATTGAGTATTAATTGAGTATTAATTGAGTATTGAGTATTAATTGAGTATTAATTGAGTATTGAGTATTAATTGAGTATTAATTGAGTATTGAGTATTGATCAGTGGCTCTGTTTCAGAATTCGATGAATCTGCCTCCTGACAAGGTGCGTCTGTTGCGTTCCTATGACAACGAGAAGAAGTGGGAGCTGATCTGTGATCAGGTAGGTGAATATTCAGGATCCTGATTGGTTGATGGATGACTTGGTGGTCGTCACGGCGACGTTCACGACGTTTTTCTGCAGGCTTCAAACAGTCACAACATCATAAATACATGAATCTGCATATGTGAGTGACACACAGGAAGTGTCACACACAGGAAGTGTCACATACAGGAAGTGTCACATACAGGAAGTGTCACATACAGGAAGTGTCACATACAGGAAGTGTCACATACAGGAAGTGTCAGAGTAGAGTGTCAGTAAGAAGAGAAGACTTGGAGCTGCAGCAGAAAGCCGTCGCTTAGAGTCAGAGTAAGAAGAGAAGACTTGGAGCTGCAGCAGAAAGCCGTCACTGAGAGTCAGAGTAAGAAGAGAAGACTTGGAGCTGCAGCAGAAAGACTCGCTGAGAGTCAGAGTAAGAAGAGAAGACTTGGAGCTGCAGCAGAAAGCCGTCACTGAGAGTCAGAGTAAGAAGAGAAGACTTGGAGCTGCAGCAGAAAGCCGTCGCTAAGAGTCAGAGTAAGAAGAGAAGACTTGGAGCCGCAGCAGAAAGCCGTCGCTGAGAGTCAGAGTAAGAAGAGAAGACTTGGAGCTGCAGCAGAAAGACTCGCTGAGAGTCAGAGTAAGAAGAGAAGACTTGGAGCTGCAGCAGAAAGCCGTCGCTAAGAGTCAGAGTAAGAAGAGAAGACTTGGAGCTGCAGCAGAAAGCCGTCGCTGAGAGTCAGAGTAAGAAGAGAAGACTTGGAGCTGCAGCAGAAAGCCGTCGCTGAGAGTCAGAGTAAGAAGAGAAGACTTGGAGCCGCAGCAGAAAGCCGTCACTGAGAGTCAGAGTAAGAAGAGAAGACTTGGAGCTGCAGCAGAAAGCCGTCACTGAGAGTCAGAGTAAGAAGAGAAGACTTGGAGCTGCAGCAGAAAGCCGTCACTAAGAGTCAGAGTAAGAAGAGAAGACTTGGAGCTGCAGCAGAAAGCCGTCGCTGAGAGTCAGAGTAAGAAGAGAAGACTTGGAGCTGCAGCAGAAAGCCGTCGCTTAGAGTCAGAGTAAGAAGAGAAGACTTGGAGCTGCAGCAGAAAGACTCGCTAAGAGTCAGAGTAAGAAGAGAAGACTTGGAGCTGCAGCAGAAAGCCGTCGCTAAGAGTCAGAGTAAGAAGAGAAGACTATGCATGCAGAACCCTCTGGTATGCATGCAGAACCCTCTGGTATGCATGCAGAACCCTCTGGTATGCATGCAGAACCCTCTGGTATGCATGCAGAACCCTCTGGTATGCATGCAGAACCCTCTGGTATGCATGCAGAACCCTCTGGTATGCATGCAGAACCCTCTGGTATGCATGTAGCTGGTCAGAGAAGATAATGAGCCAAACCACGAGTCCAGCTATGACACAACGAGCTGAGGGAAAAACAGCAGCGTCTCCAGACTGAAACCATCGAGCTGCTTCAAGATGAACTGGACAGAAGACTGAAACCATCGAGCTGCTTCAGGATGAACTGGACATAAGACTGAAACCATCGAGCTGCTTCAGGATGAACTGGACAGAAGACTGAAACCATCGAGCTGCTTCAAGATGAACTGGACAGAAGACTGAAACCATCGAGCTGCTTCAGGATGAACTGGACAGAAGACTGAAACCATCAAGCTGCTTCAGGATGAACTGGACAGAAGACTTAAACCTGCTTCAGGATGAACTGGACAGAAGACTGAAACCTGCTTCAGGATGAACTGGACAGAAGACTGAAACCATCGAGCTGCTTCAGGATGAACTGGACAGAAGACTGAAACCTGCTTCAGGATGAACTGGACAGAAGACTGAAACCATCGAGCTGCTTCAGGATGAACTGGACAGAAGACTGAAACCTGCTTCAGGATGAACTGGACAGAAGACTTAAACCTGCTTCAGGATGAACTGGACAGAAGACTGAAACCTGCTTCAGGATGAACTGGACAGAAGACTGAAACCATCAAGCTGCTTCAGGATGAACTGGACAGAAGACTGAAACCTGCTTCAGGATGAACTGGACAGAAGACTGAAACCATCAAGCTGCTTCAGGATGAACTGGACAGAAGACTGAAACCTGCTTCAGGATGAACTGGACAGAAGACTGGAACCTGCTTCAGGATGAACTGGACAGAAGACTGAAACCTGCTTCAGGATGAACTGGACAGAAGACTGAAACCATCAAGCTGCTTCAGGATGAACTGGACAGAAGACTTAAACCTGCTTCAGGATGAACTGGACAGAAGACTGAAACCTGCTTCAGGATGAACTGGACAGAAGACTGAAACCTGCTTCAGGATGAACTGGACAGAAGACTGAAACCTGCTTCAGGATGAACTGGACAGAAGACTGAAACCATCAAGCTGCTTCAGGATGAACTGGACAGAAGACTGGAACCATCAAGCTGCTTCAAGATGAACTGGACAGAAGACTGGAACCTGCTTCAGGATGAACTGGACAGAAGACTGAAACCATTGAGCTGCTTCAGGATGACACATTAAACCCTAACCCTCAGAGTACAATGACACATTAAACCCTAACCCTCAGAGTACAGTGACACATTAAACCCTAACCCTCAGAGTACAGTGACACATTAAACCCTAACCCTCAGAGTACAATGACACATTAAACCCTAACCCTCAGAGTACAATGACACATTAAACCCTAACCCTAACCCTCAGAGTACAATGACACATTAAACCCTAACCCTAACCCTCAGAGTACAGTGACACATTAAACCCTAACCCTCGGAGTACAATGACACATTAAACCCTAACCCTCAGAGTACAGTGACACATTAAACCCTAACCCTAACCCTCAGAGTACAATGACACATTAAACCCTAACCCTAACCCTCAGAGTACAATGACACATTAAACCCTAACCCTCAGAGTACAATGACACATTAAACCCTAACCCTAACCCTCAGAGTACAGTGACACATTAAACCCTAACCCTAACCCTCAGAGTACAGTGACACATTAAACCCTAACCCTAACCCTCAGAGTACAATGACACATTAAACCCTAACCCTCAGAGTACAATGACACATTAAACCCTAACCCTCAGAGTACAATGACACATTAAACCCTAACCCTCAGAGTACAGTGACACATTAAACCCTAACCCTCAGAGTACAATGACACATTAAACCCTAACCCTCAGAGTACAGTGACACATTAAACCCTAACCCTCAGAGTACAGTGACACATTAAACCCTAACCCTAACCCTCAGAGTACAGTGACACATTAAACCCTAACCCTAACCCTCAGAGTACAATGACACATTAAACCCTAACCCTCAGAGTACAGTGACACATTAAACCCTAACCCTCAGAGTACAATGACACATTAAACCCTAACCCTCAGAGTACAATGACACATTAAACCCTAACCCTAACCCTCAGAGTACAATGACACATTAAACCCTAACCCTCAGAGTACAATGACACATTAAACCCTAACCCTCAGAGTACAATGACACATTAAACCCTAACCCTCAGAGTACAATGACACATTAAACCCTAACCCTCAGAGTACAATGACACATTAAACCCTAACCCTAACCCTCAGAGTACAATGACACATTAAACCCTAACCCTAACCCTCAGAGTACAGTGACACATTAAACCCTAACCCTCAGAGTACAGTGACACATTAAACCCTAACCCTCAGAGTACAATGACACATTAAACCCTAACCCTCAGAGTACAATGACACATTAAACCCTAACCCTCAGAGTACAATGACACATTAAACCCTAACCCTAACCCTCAGAGTACAATGACACATTAAACCCTAACCCTAACCCTCAGAGTACAATGACACATTAAACCCTAACCCTAACCCTCAGAGTACAGTGACACATTAAACCCTAACCCTCAGAGTACAGTGACACATTAAACCCTAACCCTAACCCTCAGAGTACAATGACACATTAAACCCTAACCCTAACCCTCAGAGTACAATGACACATTAAACCCTAACCCTAACCCTCAGAGTACAATGACACATTAAACCCTAACCCTAACCCTCAGAGTACAATGACACATTAAACCCTAACCCTAACCCTCAGAGTACAGTGACACATTAAACCCTAACCCTAACCCTCAGAGTACAATGACACATTAAACCCTAACCCTAACCCTCAGAGTACAATGACACATTAAACCCTAACCCTAACCCTCAGAGTACAGTGACACATTAAACCCTAACCCTAACCCTCAGAGTACAGTGACACATTAAACCCTAACCCTAACCCTCAGAGTACAATGACACATTAAATATTGGGGTGCTCTAAAACTTTTGACCGGTAGTGTATATAGTTATATATTAATATATATAATATATATGTGTATATATTTATTGTTATATATTAATATATATATGTGTATATATTTATAGTTATATATTAATATATATATATATATGTGTATATATTTATAGTTATATATTAATATATATATATATATATATGTGTATATATTTATTGTTATATATTAATATATATATGTGTATATATTTATTGTTATATATTAATATATATATATATGTGTGTGTATACAGGAGCGGTTCCAGGTGAAGAACCCTCCACACACTTACATCCAGAAGCTTCGCGGCTTCCTCGACCCAGCTGTCACACGCAAGGTGAGATTAACCTGTCTGTCTGTCATTAACCTGTCTGTCTGTCTGTCTGTCTGTCTGTCTGTCATTAACCTGTCTGTCTGTCTGCCTGCCTGTCTGTCTGTCTGCCTGCCTGTCTGTCTGTCATTAACCTGTCTGTCTGTCTGCCTGTCTGTCTGTCTGTCTGTCTGTCTGTCATTAACCTGTCTGTCTGCCTGTCTGTCTGTCTGTCTGTCTGTCTGTCTGTCTGTCTGTCTGTCATTAACCTGTCTGTCTGTCTGTCTGTCTGTCATTAACCTGTCTGTCTGTCTGTCATTAACCTGTCTGTCTGTCTGCCTGTCATTAACCTGTCTGTCTGTCTGTCATTAACCTGTCTGTCTGTCTGCCTGTCATTAACCTGTCTGTCTGTCTGTCATTAACCTGTCTGTCTGTCTGTCATTAACCTGTCTGTCTGTCTGTCATTAACCTGTCTGTCTGTCTGTCTGTCTGTCTGTCATTAACCTGTCTGTCTGTCTGCCTGTCTGTCTGTCTGTCTGTCTGTCATTAACCTGTCTGTCTGCCTGTCTGTCTGTCTGTCTGTCTGTCTGTCATTAACCTGTCTGTCTGTCTGTCTGTCTGTCATTAACCTGTCTGTCTGTCTGTCTGTCTGTCTGTCTGCCTGTCTGTCTGTCTGTCATTAACCTGTCTGTCTGTCATTAACCTGTCTGCCTGTCTGTCTGTCATTGACCTGTCTGTCTGTCGTTAACCTGTCTGTCATTAACCTGTCTGTCTGTCATTAACCCGTCTGTCTGTCATTAACCTGTCTGTCTGTCATTAACCTGTCTGTCTGTCTGTCTGTCATTAACCTGTCTGTCTGTCTGTCATTAACCTGTCTGTCTGTCTCTAACCTGTCTGTCTGTCATTAACCTGTCTGTGTGTCTCTAACCTGTCTGTCTGTCTCTAACATGTCTGTCTCTAACCTGTCTGTCTCTAACCTGTCTGTCTCTAACCTGTCTGTCTGTCTCTAACATGTCTGTCTCTAACATGTCTGTCTCTAACCTGTCTGCCTGTCTCTAACCTGTCTGCCTGTCTCTAACCTGTCTGCCTGTCTCTAACCTGTATGTCTGTCTCTAACCTGTCTGTCTCTAACCTGTCTGCCTGTCTCTAACCTGTATGTCTCTAACCTGTCTGTGTGTTTCTAAGCTGTCTGTGTGTTTCTAAGCTGTCTGTCTGTCTCTAACCTGTCTGTCTCTAACCTGTCTGTCTGTCTCTAACCTGTCTGTCTGTCTCTAACCTGTCTGTCTCTAACCTGTCTGTGTGTCTCTAACCTGTCTGTCTCTAACCTGTCTGTGTGTCTCTAACCTGTCTGTCTGTCTCTAACATGTCTGTCTCTAACCTGTCTGTCTCTAAC
>JAJDFG010001544.1:5000-22500 GCA_021039105.1 Scomber colias
TGTTCAGAACAGTCCGCAGTCATGATGGCTGTTTGTGTGAACGCGGCTCACTTCTTCTTTGTTTCAGTTTTTTCTGTTAACTGTCAGAAACTGTCAGGCCTTTCACCCACAGAGCAACTCTGAAGCCGGAGATCTCCTTCCTTCCCTCCCTCCTTCCTCCTTTCCTCCTTCCCTCCCTCCACCTCTTCCCTTCTTCTCTTGTCCTCCTTGCTGTCGTGTCGTGGTCGAGTGCTCTCCACACACTGTAACACTCACCAAATACCCATTTTACACTCATCGTCGTCATAAATCATCTTCATCACCCAGGCTGGCACGACTATCAGCCCGGACCTGAATCATCACCCATCACCCTCACACAGCTGGAGGTTATCGTGACCATTCCTTGCCCCCGCCCCCCCCCCAGCCCCCTCCTAAAAAAAAAAACAAAAAAACCCTTAAATTACAGGACGGACGTCTTTCTGGCCTCGATCTGATTGGACGCAGCAGCGGTCTGTTTGTAGTGTACCTCATCCCCCTAAAAGCACTTCTTCATCATTCTCATAAACACTTAATAATAAAACCCGCCGCCAAGGAAGAGCGCCCCCGCCGTTGTAAAACCGAACACTTTGGATCCCCCCCACCCACCCACCCACCCACCCCTCCACCCTTCACGTGCCGGTTCTTCTTAAACCTTGCAGGTTTCTACTGGTTTTTTTTATTGGTCCAGGTTTAGAGATGTGTGGAAGTGAAAGGATGTGTGTTTATTCATTGTTGAAAAAATAAATCCAACAGCAACGTTTTCCCTTTTTAAATAATGTTCTTGTTCTACTCTAAAATCAGGGGTGTCAAACGTACCTCCACCAACAGGTCTAATCTGGCCCCAATGTCTCCAATCTGGCCCCAATGGCTCCAATTTGGCCCCAATGGCTCCAATCTGGCCCCAAAGGCTCCAATCTAGCCCCAATGGGTCCAATCTGGCCCCAATGGCTCTAATCTAGCCCCAATGGGTCTAATCTGGCCCCAATGGCTCCAATTTGGCCCCAATGGGTCCAATCTGGCCCCAACGGCTCCAATCTGGCCCCAATGGATAACCAATGGATGTCCAACTTAAACGTAGAGATAACTGACCTACAGTGTGATTCAGATGTGAATGGACACATTTAATCAGGTAGAAACCTCTAGATGGTTTATTACAGTGCAGTTATAATGTATTATTATATATTATACATTATTTATAGGTTGGAGAACCTGATAATGTAATAAAAACCCTCATAACTCAATCAAAAATATCATAAAACCTGATAATGTAACAGTCTCTGTACTGATGATTACTTTATTGGGTTAACCTTATTTTTGCAGAACCTAATAATGTAATAATTTCCCAGTATTGTAGGAACACTATTGGGATGTTATTACATTTTTTAATTGAGTTATGAGGGTTTTTTGAGGGGGAATTATTACATTATAAGGTTCTACATTGGTTATTAATAATTATACAATGGTTTTACTGGTTCGGCCCCTGCATCTAAAATGAGTTTGACACCCCTGCTCTAAATAAATCCACATGACACAACGAGCCTCCAACCAGGGTTAGGGTTAGAGGTTGAGATTTTAAGAACAGTCGATTTTCTCTGAGGTAAAAAAAAAAAAAAAAACTGTTCAAAGCCGCCGAACAGACTTAGAGAATCGATAATCGTCTAAATTTAAAGTTTAAAATATGACAAAATGATGATGAGTTTTATCTCCTCTTATCTCTCTGCGATGGTCACAAAACGTTTTTAGGGTTCAGCTCCTTTTAATACGACTGATTGCTGACTCTGCTCAACGTCTGGTCAGTTTTTATTTATAGAAGTTATCTCAGGGCATTTTCACACAGAGCAGGTCCAGACTGAAATATTTATTCCACAGAGACAACAATATATACCCCCCACCCACCCACCCGCCCTTTTATTGGGAAGAAACCTGGAGTGGGGCGACCATCTGCCTCCAGAGGAAAAAGAAGCACAGCAACAACAACAATATTAATAATAGAAATATGAAGGGATAATAAAAGGAGAAGGGTCGGGGAGTTTTTTTGTGAATGAAAGTTGCCCACAAACAGGAAATAAGTCGCTTTTATGGACATTTTGGGGGCATTGATAACTGAAAACCGCAGATTTAACCACAAAATCTGATTTAGAAGACTGAGAAGAAAGGAGAAATGAGAGAAATCTTTACTATTAATCTCACATATCTCAAAAACCTGGAAAAATAAAAACCCAATATTATCTGCACGGCTTTCAATCGACCGTTTAAGTCGCAGTTACACATTTTATCTTCATGCAAAGTCAATAATAGACCAAGTTTATGATGAATATTAGTCACGAATACTCTCTGGTTACAGCTTTTATTTGTCTAACGTGACAATAAACTGAATATTTTTACATTTATTTAGACTTTAGGAAACTGTGACAGGAATGTTTCACAGTTTTCAGACATGTTTTTCATTTAGATAAATTATTCATCAACCAGCAGATCAATCAATCATTACAAATACATAAGATAATGTATTTAATGTAACTTCCATCATTTAAATCAGTGGTCTCCAACACTGCTCCTCTACAGAGAGTTAGAGTTAGATATCTCTGCACTCTAACACTCCTGATTCTTATTATTAACTAGTTATGAAGCAGCTGAAGCTTGATAAGGAGTTAATAACTAGAATCAAGTAGAGTTGGGTATCAGGACTTTAGAAGTTTTTAAGGTATCGACCGAAATAAATCCCGTCAATCGATCCTTTTTGCACCCAAAGCTAGAAAATATAACTATCTGTACAGACTTATCATCACAGCCAGTCAACACAAGCCTTCTATGAGTAATAAATATTAAAGGATAATTACCATTTTTTTACAACCTGGACCTTATTTCTAGCATGAAATACGATCATTCACTCACCCAGACAACTTTGGTGTCATTTGGAGTCGTTGGCACCGAAGCTCAGCCTCTATATAACACATTATCTGCCACCAAACTATTCATTTCACCAATATTTAGTTATGATACATTAGTGCTATTCCCCTCCGAGCTCGTGGTGGCATGTTATCAACACCCGGGTTCTGTAGGTTGACCTGCTAGCCTTCTTATTATAGTTCACCATGGCTACGACCGTCAATGACATCATCATCCAGATCAGATGTTGGTAACTTGCCACCACGGGCTCGGAGAGGAATAGCACTAACGTATCATAACTAAATATTGGTGGAATGAACTAGTTTGGCGGAAAGAAGGAGGGAGGGAGGAAGGAAGGGAGAAAGAAAGGAAGGAGGTCAGATAATGTGTTATATAGAGGCTGTGCTTCAGATAATGTGTTATATAGAGGCTGCGCTTCGGTGCCCCGTGTACTCGCATTATACGGATATACGCGACGCAACACTGGAGCTAATTTGGTCCGAACGACTCCAAATGGCACCAAAGTTGTCTGGGTGAGTAAATGATCGTATTTTATAATAGAAATAAGGTCCAGGTTGGGAAGAAAATGGTAATTATCCTTTAACTAGTGGAGGCATTTTATACAGTTTAATGGCTTCTATTCACATGATGGGTGTTGAAGGAAGTGCTCGGTTGGTATCAGGTAGTTGGATCGGTGCTGGTATCGTCACCCAGCGCTAGTATGGGGAGTGTTAGAGAGAGGAGGGTTGCAGGGTTGGATACCACTGATTCAAACTCTACAGGTTCTTTATTATCAGATGCGAAGACGGTTGATGATCCTCAGTTCTACAAAATCAGAAATCGGACAGTTAAATGAAATATTCTGGTAGTTTCTATGATTCAGAAATTAAATATATCTGCTGTAGTCAAACCAGAGTGGAGTCACGTAGCTCAGACTTCCTCTTTGTGTTGACGGATGAACACAAGTCTAAAGGTGGAGTTCAAAGTGTTCGGTTTGAGGAGGGTCGGCCGGTTTGTGGTTTTGGTGTGTGTTGGAAGCCTTGGCGGGTCGGGAACATGTTTGCTGTACATACTCTGCCTGTAAGCTGTTTTCCTTGTAAGATAATAGATGTTCTGTTCTTAGTCCTCTTGTAAAATATAGTGTTATATTTTCTATATGAAGGAGAGGAGGAGGAGGAGGAGGAGAGATGCTGCTGTGAGCGATGTGTGGATCGATCAGCGGTTCGTTCGGTTGCTTTTTTTTTATGGGTTTTTTTTTTTCCTTTTTTTTTTGAGATTCTTACGGCTGTCGATTTTTTTTTTTTGTGTGTGTGAAATGAGACCAGCGCGGAGCCGCTAACGAGTCAGACCTCGCCCTCGTTTTAATACCAAGATTACTCGCTCACTTCCTGCAGCTTTAAAGGTTTTTACTGTCACCAAACATCGAAGTTCAAGATACCGGAAGAAGATCTTACAAGGATGCGTAGATATGGAGTTTTCTCTCTATTTGACTTCATGTTTGGATCCAAACTAGTTGTGACCTGATCCACTAGGAGCTGCAACACTTTGGCAATAAATCGATTTAATTGACAGAATAAGAATCGACAGCTATTTCGGATTATTTGCTGAATTATTTAATCATTTTCTTTTATTTTTAAAGCAGAAGAAGTCAAACACTGTCCAGTTCCAGAGTCGACTGATGCTGGATTTTTGGGGCTGATGCCGATATTGGGGAGTAAAAAAATTCGGATATCGATAAATTGGCCGATAATGTAAAGAATATATATACAAATTTTTTTGAGTTGAAATATGATAATAATAATTAGAATTAGCTACGAAGTTTTAAAAATCGTGTTAAACTTAAATTTAAAAAAGGGGCAAATATACTCAAAATGGCGAGTATATAACTTCAAAAATAAAAATATATATATATATATATCGGCCTAATTGGACAACATATTCACTGATACCGATATATCTGTGATTGGTTGATATCGGCCGATAATCAGCTGACCGATATCAGTCAGGCTCGAGTCTGATGTGATAATAAATTGAATATCTTCAGATCTTGGACCGTTTGGCAAGACGTCACTTTAAACTTCAGGAAACTATTTTTCACTGTTTTTTCAAATATTTTACAATCAGCTGATTAAATGATGATGAAAACACGATTATTAGTCTTTGTTTCCGTTTCTAAACAAACTAATGTGTTTGTTCTTTTATTTTGAAGGGTTTGCGAACATGTGAGGAGGAAGGAGGAGGAGGAGGAGGAGGAATGAGATCTATCGGACTCTGTTAGTAGATCAGTTCATCGTAGGTTTGGATCCAAACATGAAGACAAATATATAAAAAAATCAGCAGAATGATCCTTTAATTTGCTGTTTGATTGGACGGTTGGGTTACTGATGTCACAAAGCTGGAAGAGAAACAACTTTTTATATTCTGATGGGAAAGTCGCCTCGTTATCGATGGAACAGTCAAAATGCAGCTATAATCATTCATCATGTAACTAAATGGTTTTAGAGACTCAATCTTACCCTGTAGGACGATGACTGATGTGATGTGAGGTTACCATGGTGATCTGGTTAACCTGGTTAATAACTGAGCCGGCTTTGTGACACCAGAACCCCCCCCCCCTAAAAAATATCTGCTAATCTTTTCTTTTTAAGATACGAGCTCTCGGTGTGAAAGATGTTTCCTCTGATTCCCCCTTAAAAGAAAAAAATCAGCCTGCAGCTCTTTACTTTTGATTTCCTGTCCGTAAGAAGCTGAGAGCGATGAAACAAACCGTCTGTTTAGTGTTGAGATGTGTTTTAACATGCAACAAATAAACTTAACTAAAGTAGATTTAAATCCCAACTTCCATCAAGTTACAAACGAGAACGGCTTAAAGGAGAATTTCACCTAAAATTTGAAGTTTTCCAGGTGCAAGAAATACGATAAAACTCAATTCAACCATCAAATGTTTCCCACAGACTCCGGAGCGAACACAGTAACTGGTGGAGGGGAATAAAAAAAAAAACTTTTGTAATGTAATAAGTGACGGTGACACTTTATTTTACAGCTCTTTTAATTTTACACTAATTTCCTGCAGTAGTTTGCAGTCATTTTGCATTTAACGCTTCATTTTTGGGTGCAGTTTGGTATAATTTTTTTTTTTTTTAATGTCCTTTTTAAAGGTGCAGTATGTAGAATTTAGTGGCATCTAGTAACTAACAGACTTGGCAGAAATGGAGCATAATATTCACACTTGTGCTTTAATTAATGTAGAATTACCTGAAAATGAGCATTGTTGTGTTTTCTTTACCTTTTTAGAATGAGCTTTTTTTTATATCTATATCTAGTTAATAAATGTTTCTACAGTAGCCCAGAATGGCCAAACCTAACACTGGCTTTTAAAGGGGGGCTTTTGCCTTTTTCGAGTGTTTCATAGCCATCATAGATTCTAGGGGAGACACTTTATTTTTCCTAGGATGGCAAAGTCATGATCTGCTTTTCTCTGCCTGGGATTGGTTAGGGTAAAATATTAGGTTAAAGAGAGTAGTGCAGGTCATGATTTCACCATCCTAGGAAAAAAAAACTGGAATATGATGTGTTTTTGACCATCATAGATTCTAGGGGAGACACTTTATTTTTCCTAGGATGGCAAAGTCATGATCCGATTTTCTCTGCCTCTGATTGGCTAGCACTCGTTGCCTTTGGTGTTAACTATGAGGAGTGGGATTGGTTAGGGTAACAGGTGAGAGAGAGTAGTGCAGGTCATGATTTCACCATCCTAGGAAAACAAAAACTGGAATATGACGGGGTGTTATTGGGTTGGCCATCATAGATTCTAGGGGAGACACTTTATTTTTCCTAGGATGGCAAAGTCATGATCCGCTTTTCTCTGCCTCTGATTGGCTAGCACTCATTGCCTTTGGTGTTAACTATTAGTGGTGTTAACTATGAGGAGTGGGATTGGTTAGGGTAAAATATTAGGTTAGAGAGAGTAGTGCAGGTTATGATTTTGCCATCCTAGGAAAAAAAACTGGAATATGACGGGGTGCTATTGGGTTGGATGCCACTAAATCCTACTTTAAACCCTCAATATATTTTTGTACCAAATTGCACCACCTTCAATAGACACCAGGAGTTTAAACTAAAATGAGCTGTAATAGAATATAAAGCAGAAAGATATTGAAATGATATTTAACAGCCCACAAACCGAAAAAACGCACAAGATAAGAAGGAATTTCTCAAGTTTATTATTTTTCTACTTTTTAATTCCATTTTAAAAATTGAACTCTGGCACGATTCGGCACTTTATTACCATCGCCTGTGTGTACCGAGCGTCTTGTAGTGATGTGCAATCTGTAAAAGGTCAATTCATAGAGACATGAAGGTTTATCAGTTTATCTTAGATTAAATGTTCTTTAACAGCTACAATCAAAAGAAAAAGCAAAAAATCAAGTCTGTGTCGTTAGAGGTTGAAAAATAAATGAAGTGCTCAGTTTGCCAAAATAAAAGCACCTAAATGAGATGAAATAGTCGAATCAATAACTGTGATTGACTGGTTTGTGATTGGAGATGATTTTGAGTTTCAGGATAAATGACTAAAAATGTGTTTTCAGGTACTTTTCCTGCAGGTGTCACCAGTTAGACGAGACCAAACGCTCTTTGTACCGGTTTCATAATGCATTTCCAGTATGTGAAGCAGCATGATGTGGAGAATCCGCTTAATCTAAAAACATATCTCCTCAGTTTTAATACGTTTTGTTTTTTTTACCCAAGATCATTTTTTCTCATTCGTCTATAATGATGGTAAATGGACAGCAAGCTGCAGCAGCTGTCAGAGCAGGACGGGTGGAGGTTACTGTGTGTTTAATGCCACCAGCCCCGCCCCAAAAAGAAAAAATCATTCCACTTGAACCGGATGTGCTTCTGCGTCACTTCCTGCTGGTTTTCAAACGTTCAGCCCAACTAATCTGGATTCAAACAGGCTCCTTCCATTTTCTCTGTTGTACTGTTACTGTAGTATCGCTGTAACATAAATGTTTTCTAAGTTATTAAAACCAACATCCCAGGCATCTCCTCAGAAACACCGAGTCTGTCTGTTTATTCCTGCTGATCAAAGTTAAAGTACTGCAGTATTATAGTGATGTAGTATGCAGTATTACAGTAGAAGTACTGCAGTATTATAGTGGTGTAGTATGTAGTATTACAGTAAAAGTACTGCAGTATTATGAGTGATGTAGTATGCAGTATTACAGTAAAAGTATTGCAGTATTATAGTGATGTAGTATGCAGTATTACAGTAAAAGTACTGCAGTATTATAGTGATGTAGTATGCAGTATTACAGTAAAAGTATTGCAGTATTATAGTGATGTAGTATGCAGTATTATAGTAAAAGTACTGCAGTATTATAGTGATGTAGTATGCAGTATTACAGTAAAAGTACTGCAGTATTATAGTGATGTAGTATGCAGTATTACAGTAAAAGTACACAAGCTTTGAATGAGAAGAAAACACTTTGATCACTGTTGATAAAATGGTGTTTATTGATTATTGAAGCTTCAGATTGTTGACACATCCAATCAGTAAAGTGTGATCAATGATTTCATGTTCAGATTGACTTCATCCACACAGTCAGTTAGTGTAACCCAGAATGTCAGCTATGTACAAGAACATCATTAATGATTATTATCATGATCATTACAGTTTGATTGAACATTTCTTTATGAATTTACAAAGTGATGAGAACAAAATATCTGTGATGAAGGAAGTTCTGCTGTTTTCTCTGTTTAAGAAACAACAGACACAAATACATCAATACAAACATGAAACTAACATTTAGAACAAAGAGAAGTTCACATTTCCATCTGAAGAAATGTCAGTGAAGGTTAAAAACATGGTGATGAGCAGTGAGAGCCTCCATGGATAAAAACACACAGGAAAAAGTCACATTTAAAGAAACTGAACATATAAACGACACATACATAAAGTAAACAAAGTGTTGAATATCACTATTAGCATGTCAGCTGATCTCTGAGCAGCTCAGAAACATGGAGACAAAAAGATGACGAATTACAACATCTGACACATGAAGTCTGAAATGACTTCTGTCTATTTCACTTTACACAACTCAGCTGTGCATCCAGGATTAACACCAAGTCCAGCATAGAGAGGCTGAGTGAATGTGGTCTGGACTCTGTGGAGGAGAGTCATGGTTTCAGAGACGCTGTAGAAGGACAGAATACCTGCTCTGTGATCCAGGTACACTCCGACTCTGGAGGAAACAGGACCTGAGACGGGAGTTTTAATGTTGTTGAACCAAAATTCAGAACTGTTAGTGTAACAATCTAAAGACCAAGATTTGTCACTACGTCCAAAAAGAGATTCACGTCCTGCTCTGATGATATTCTTGTATGCGACTGCTAACTGAAGTCCTCCTCCTCTCTGCTCCACCTCCCAGTAACAACGTCCAGTCAGACTCTCTCTACTCAGGACCTGATAACAATAACCAGTGAATCTGTCTGTGTGACGAGAATAAGACTGATGTTTTCTCATATATTTTACTTTTCTGTTCTCATCAGATAATAACAGCTGTGTGTTTGCTGTGTTTGGATCCAGAGTGATTTCACGTGAATATTTTAAGAACCAAGCTCTGGTCTCTGGTTCTGGCAGTAAAACGTCCACTTCAGTCACTGCCAGTGAGATGTTTGTCCATTCATCCCTCAGGATGTCCTGTAGTTTATCTCTGAGCTCTGACACAGCTGCTGTCACATCCTCAAAGTATCTCAGAGGACGGATATTGATGCTGGATGAGTCTGTAGGTTCACTGAGTTGTGACACTGAGGGGTAGTTGTGTAGAAACTGGTTGTGATCCTCTGTGTGTGAGAGCTGCTTCAGTTCAGCGTCTTTCCTCTTCAGCTCAGTGATCTCCTGCTGCAGCTTCTCCTGAAGCTCTTTGACTCCACTCACTTCAGTTTCCTGCTGGGATCTGATCTGCTGCTTCACATCAGAGCTTCTTTTCTGGAGGAGACGGATCAGCTGAGTGAAGATCTTCTCACTGTCCTCCACTGCTTTATCAGCAGAGCGACTGACGGCCTCCACCTCCTGTTGAAGCAGCTTCACATCTTTCTCTCTGTCCTGGATTCTCTGCTGGATGTTTAGTCGACTCACCTCGAGCTCTCTCTGCCTCTCAGTCCTTTCTGCTGCAGCTGGGACTGTGTCGTGGCCTTTATGTTCATCCATAGTGCACAGATAACAGATAATCTGCTGATCAGTGCGGCAGAAAATCTCCATCATCCTACCATGAAGAGAGCAGATGTTCTCCTGGAGCTTCTTGGAGGGCTCCACCAGCTTGTGTTTCTTTAATGGAGTTGCATCATAATGAGGCTGGAGGTGATTCTCACAGTAAGAGGCCAGACACACCAGACAGGACTTGAAGGCTTTCAGCTTCCTCCCAGTGCAGACATCACAGGCCACATCTTCAGGTTCAGCATAGCAGTGATCAGCAGGAGCAGCTTGGAGTCCAGTCTTCTTCAGCTGCTCCACTAAAGCTGCTAACATGGTGTTTTTCTTCAGGACAGGCCTCGGTGTGAAGGCCTCTCTGCACTGAGGGCAGCTGTAGATCTTCCTCTGATCCTCTCCATCCCAGAATCCTTTAATACAGATCATACAGTAGTTGTGTCCACAGTGAAGACCCACCGGATCCTTCAGTAGATCCAGACAGATCGAACAGCTGAGTGTTTCTCGGTCCAGCTGATCTCTCTGCGCCATTTCATCTCTTAGAGGCAACGACTGACTGAGTTTCACTTTCTGTTTGATCATGTGATCCTGCAGTTAATGCAGCCTGACAGCTCTGTGCTGCGTCACATGTTGGTTACACCCATCTACAAACTGTAGATCTGAAGGGAGAGAACAAGGAACTCTGATCCCAGAGTGGAGCTTGTTGTGTTTAAAGAACAGGGACGGTTATTAGGACGAGGAGCCACACTGTGGATTCAAACTGTGTTTCCTCATTTACAGTAAAGTCTCAGTTAAAAGCTGCTCAACATTTAACTTTACTGCTATGTACAAATACTCCATTACAAGTAAAAGTACTGCAGTATTATGAGTTATGTAGTATGCAGTATTACAGTAAAAGTACTGCAGTATTATGAGTGATGTAGTTAAAGTATTACAGTAAAAGTAGTGATATATTATTGTACAGTATATTAGTATAAATAGTTAGCTAGTTTATACTACTTTATACACAGTTAGCTAGTTTACACTACTTTATATACAGTTAGCTAGTTTACTTTATATACAGTTAGCTAGTTTACACTACTTTATATACAGTTAGCTAGTTTACTTTATATACAGTTAGCTAGTTTACACTACTTTATATACAGTTAGCTAGTTTACACTACTTTATATACAGTTAGCTAGTTTATACTACTTTATATACAGTTAGCTAGTTTATACTACTTTATATACAGTTAGCTAGTTTACACTACTTTATATACAGTTAGCTAGTTTACACTACTATATATACAGTTAGCGAGTTTACTTTATATACAGTTAGCTAGTTTACACTACTTTATATACAGTTAGCTAGTTTACAGTACTTTATATACAGTTAGCTAGTTTATACTACTTTATATACAGTTAGCTAGTTTACACTACTATATATACAGTTAGCTAGTTTACTTTATATACAGTTAGCTAGTTTACACTACTTTATATACAGTTAGCTAGTTTACTTTATATACAGTTAGCTAGTTTACACTACTTTATATACAGTTAGCTAGTTTATACTACTTTATATACAGTTAGCTAGTTTACTTTATATACAGTTAGCTAGTTTACACTACTTTATATACAGTTAGCTAATTTACTTTATATACAGTTAGCTAGTTTACACTACTTTATATACAGTTAGCTAGTTTACTTTATATACAGTTAGCTAGTTTACACTACTTTATATACAGTTAGCTAGTTTACACTACTTTATATACAGTTAGCTAGTTTATACTACTTTATATACAGTTAGCTAGTTTACACTACTATATATACAGTTAGCTAGTTTACTTTATATACAGTTAGCTAGTTTACACTACTTTATATACAGTTAGCTAGTTTACACTACTTTATATACAGTTAGCTAGTTTATACTACTTTATATACAGTTAGCTAGTTTATACTACTTTATATACAGTTAGCTAGTTTACACTACTTTATATACAGTTAGCTAGTTTATACTACTTTATATACAGTTAGCTAATTTACTTTATATACAGTTAGCTAGTTTACACTACTTTATATACAGTTAGCTAGTTTACTTTATATACAGTTAGCTAGTTTACACTACTTTATATACAGTTAGCTAGTTTAGTCCAGTGGTTCCCAACCTAGGGGTGGGGCCCCTCCAAAGGGTCAGCAGATAAATGTGAGGGCTGGTGAGATGATTAGTGGGAGAGGAAAGAAGAAAAAACAAAGTTCTGATACACAAATGTGTTTTCAGTTTTTGGACTTTTTCTCTAACCCTGCAGGGAAGATACTATTATTAAGAAGGTGGTTCACCCATCATGCCTTCACACAGAAAAAAAGACCAACGTGTTTGGAATACAAATAGGAAAATACATAGAAAATGCCAATTGGGAGTCAAAATGACCTAAAATCAGAGGGAAACTTCTCCAATGGCAAGACAGAGACCTATCAATGGTTGGGAAAGTCCTGGTTATAAAAGCAGAAATCCTTACCTCCTTGACATATTTAGCAACAACTTTTTCAATTCCACAAATATTTATGCCGTGGTCAACATGAAAAACTTAAACATGAAATAATATACAGGCAAGTACTTGAAGAAGGTAAAAATGAACAGGACATTGAAACTATAGTAAACTAAAGACCACATTTGTGACTCAAATGATTAACCCTTTGTATGTCTGCTCAGCTGCTTGGTAGAAGTCACTTTGATATCTGGTCAAAAACTAAATCTATTGAACCCATTTAACTTTTTTGGGCAGACCATCAGATTGTTCTATGGCTGCTACAGATACAGGTTGTTCTATGGTTGCTATAGATACAGGCTGTTCTATGGTTGCTACAGATACAGGTTGTTCTATGGTTGCTATAGATACAGGTTGTTCTATGGTTGCTATAGAAACAGGTTGTGCTTTAGTGTGTGAATGAAGAATAACACAAATCACTGCTGACATCAGAGATTCTGCTGGAGACATTTTTGAAGTTGACTTTCATTTTTTCATCTTGTAAACGAACAGAATGAGTCTCTAACATGTTTTTAATAAAAGTTTAGAACAAATGAGGTGAGAATGAGTCTGTAGAGGCTCTAAAACATCACATTTAGGCTCAATGAGAAAATATAATCCATGTTTTATGTTGTCATGGCCTCAAAGAGGAAGGAAAAACAAAGACATAATTTTTAAAATAGCGCTATCTTGGTGTGAAATCATTAAATCTTGCCTGAAGCCATAGATGGGCCTAAATAGGGCTAATTGTTTGTTTTGGGTGGGGTTTGATGTACTTAAAGTATGCGAGGACAAACGCCACCACCAACAGTCCTATATGCACAAACCTGGTCTAAAATCAATAATACAGTGTTTTCATGTCTTTAAAAAAAACAGTCCCTCAACTCCGAAAATAAAAGAAAAGGCATTGAGCTAATCCTGTCTCCACTCCACTGAAGGTAAACGTTGGCGGGTGCACTAACTGAAGAAGACTCATCAGGTTTTACCCACTAGAACATTCATTGAGAGGAGAAAATGCACCGGCAGCGTTAAGTCCCCGATGCCGTCCCGGGTGACAAAGAAATGGTGCAACACATTTTTTGGTCATGCCCTATTGCTAGAGATGTGTGGTCACTAGTGTCTCCATGGCTACAAGCTTTGTACAGAGCTTATGGTTATTTGCAAAGAAATCCAACAGCTAAGACACATAAATGGTGGGCTGTTATTACCAAAACGCTAATATTAGATCATATATAGTCTGTATTAGGACAGATAGTCATGTCAAAATTACAAGAGCATGTTTAATTTGATAAGCATTGATTGATTGTGTGTGTGGCCTTGATGTTACCTCTGTATTGGACTTAATAAACATCTAAAAAATGTAAATTGAATTGGTTCACCTCTATGGCTTGTCTGACCTCTGTGAATTTCCCAAATGTGGGAATCTCATTTGCATAATTTATGCTAGTGGGGGACTGACTCCACACTCTCTCCTGATGTCTCTGTGAAAAGAAAAAATATATATATGTTAAGACAAGTCTGCAAGATAGTTAGTCCTTCAAAGTAGCAGTAGAAAAATGTATCTACAGATTATTAATTACAAGTATTATGTCCATACTGCCATTATTATTCCTACTGATCCTCTGGCTGTCTACCATTGTGCTAAAAGGCTGTAAATTAAATCTTTATGGCCTCTCAAGTCACCAGGTCACAACCCCGTAGTCCCCCTCCCCCCGTGTTGCTTTCTTTCTTTGCTGGTGGTCTGTTTTCTGTCTGCAGGGGCTGAACCTAAAGGCAACACAACCAGCAATATGGGACACACCTGGGCTCAGTGTTCCCCAAGAATAAACCCCAAAAGAGGCCAGAACAGCAGTGACATCATCAATAAGCAGGTACTTATTTTTCATCGCTTCAGCTAAATATCAGATGTATTTAGAGGATATTCAGACATATTTAATTGAGTTGCAAAAAGCATATTTTTCTGATTCCACCCTCAGTTATCTCAACTATTGTATTTTTAATTATTATATAAAATAAAACATTCATCACAGTACCTTGTTTAGCAATCCTAAACCACCAAAAACCCTATAGATTTGACTTGAGCTGCCAGTAATGAATTAATAATGAAGGAGTGATCATGCGGCTCTTTTGTTGAATTGAAACAGATGCTGCCACGCCCTTTTTTTAAACAAATGTATACAGTAAGCAGGAACCCTCATGCAAGCTGTTTACAGATGCAACAGTGCTTTCATAATCACACGTCCACAACCCAGCTGTACTCTCTACTGAACCAATGTAATGCAGGGAGGTTTAATGACTAAGGTTGCAGGGAAATGGGTGAGCCAATCATAAACCACATTACACCCAATGCAATTTGGCTTCAGAGCAAACCACTCAACTGAGACAGCCAATTACTGTCGGATAAATGTGATGTTGTCGACAGTGGTGTGCACAAGGGGGGGGGGGGCAATTGGCCCAATTGTTGAAAAACGTATGCTAAGGTGCCCTCTTGAGAGCCAGAACGTGTGCTAAGGTGCCCTCTTGGGAGCCACAACGTGTGCTAAGGTGCCCTCTTGGGAGCCAGAACGTGTGCTAAGGTGCCCTCTTGGGAGCCAGAACGCATGCTAAGGTGCCCTCTCGGGAACCAAATCGCGTGCTAAGGTGCCCTCCTGGTAGCCAGACGTGTGCTAAGGTGCCCTCTTGGTTGGCAAAACACACTAAAGTGCCCTCTTCAGTGGCAAGAACGTGCTGTATATGCCCTTTTTTTCTTTTCGCCCCTGCCCTTCAAAAAGTCTGTGCACGCCACTGGTTGTCGACTCTGTTTCTTGATTTCAGGAAAGCGTTTTAGTCTAATTATCTACCCCTCTAACCCTTTTTTCTCTGCTGATGCTCTTAAATTGGTAGAATGATCCCTCTCTTACCAATCTGTTCGAATAGATAACCGTCAATCAGCTGACTTTGCTTGTCCACTGACGTCCCACAAGGATCCATACTGGGCTCTCTCTGATTTAGTCTATTAATGACTCAACATCTGTGTGTCCTGACGTTGGCATCCAAATGATTCCTGATGACGCTGTATTGTACGTACATGGCAGCTTAAAAATATGTCAGCACGTTCATAAAGTATGGTATCTTACCCGAGAGAATACGCATATCCGATAAATGCAACTTCAATAAAGTGATATTAGCATATTTACGGTTATTATTACATTTGCAAAAAATTGCTAATAACGTAATAACTTATTGCCAATAACGTAATAACAAGCCAAAAGTTATTACGTTATTGGTTCAGGACTTTTATTACGTTATCGGTGGTTATTACGTTATCGGTCATTATTACGTTATCAGTCATTATCGGTGGTTATTACGTTATCGGTCATTATTACGTTATCAGTCATTATCGGTTGTTATTACATTATCGGCCATTATTACGTGATCGTCATTATTACGTTATCGGCCGTTATTACGCTATCGTCGTTATTATGCTATCGTCGTTATTACGTTATTGGTCATTATTACGCTATCAGTTGTTATTACGTCATCGGTCATTATTACGTTATTGGTCATTATTACGCTATCGGTCGTTATTACGTCATCGGTCATTATTACATTATCAGTCATTATTACGCTATCAGTCGTTATTACGTTATTGGTCATTATTACGCTATCGGTCGTTATTACGTCATCGGTCATTATTACATTATCAGTCATTATTACGCTATCGGTCGTTATTACGTTATCGGTCATTATTACGCTATCAGTCATTATTACAATATCGTTATTATTACGTTATCGGCTTCTACAGTGTAATAAATTATATTTCTGTTATGAAAAAGACGAATATCTCTCTCTGTCTCCAGAAAACTGAATTAAGTTTTGGACTAAATATATCTAAATATGTAAAACCAGATTTTGTGGAGATGTCAAACGAATGATCACGTAATGCTCGTCTTCTTTGATATCTCTGTTGAACCCTTTTTTTCTTCTGTTTCAAACATCTATTGAATTTATTATTTTCTAACCTCGGCTGGACCGACCTGCCAGGCTTTTTAATGCTTTTATGCACGCACTTAATTTCTCCTAAATTGTATAAAGTTCATAAACGTTGGAAATGTATGGACGGCAGTAGAGACGATACTTCCTGTTTGTTAAATGCTTTTATTGCTATCTGCAGTCCAAACATTAAATAAAGTTTGTAAAGGATTAAAAGAAACAGCCACTGAGATGTACATACACTCAATGATTTTCTCTCAAATGAGTTTTGACAGGCTGATCACGCTACACTGAACCAACGACTGCAAACATCATTTCCATCATTGTGCAGTTTTAAGGAACCAACCTTAGCTGGTAAAACCGGATTTAGCATGTAAATGTAGGTCTTATCTACAAAATCAGACGCAATATGTATCATGTTAGCATAAAAACAAGAGACTTTAGTCAGGTAGCCTTTTCTGTCAGAGCCTCACAAGAGTGAAACTATTCTAACAGATACCAGAGAACTCAACACATACTGGTATTGTAGTTCTCATTCAACTAATATTTGCTTAATGCTGATTAATACTGTCCTGTTGCACGCTTCATGTCCAGTTTACCTCTGTACTTGCTGCATGCTTCAGCTCATATTTGCTTTTATGCTTGCTTCATGTGCTTCTTTTGGCTACTTCCTGCTTCTTCTTCTTCTTCTTGTTACGTCATTTCGGCTGTATTAATATTAACATTTACATTTTTACATTTATCATGAGCTGCTGCTTGCACCCAATTTTCTTCTACTCTTAGAAAGCCTGTTGTAACATTTGGCCAGGGATTAAAGATGAAACCTGTCCCTGTCAAATGAATGAATAATAAAACAATTAAGAACCTAAAAGACTATCAGACAGTTAAACAACCTTTCAGTGGGAGT
>JAJDFG010001544.1:27500-33251 GCA_021039105.1 Scomber colias
TTTTCGATTAGGGCCAATAAACATTCCAATTTGCTTTGGTTTCTGGTTGATTCTTCCCAATGTGTCAGATAGTTTTCTTTTTGTTTTCTTATAATTTGGTTTAATCTGATGGGATTTCTGTTTGGTGGTTCTGCTGGTGTTTGTTGACGGAGTCCCAGAACCAGTTGGCTGAGGGGACATCTCTCTACAGTCTCTCTGTGGGTCAGAGGCTTTTTTTATGGAGCGTACTGTGATCACTTTCTTTAAGGTGATCATAAAATTTAATTGCTCTCTTTGAATTTTGATAATTAGTGGGTATCGTCCTAATTCTGCTCTGCATGCATTGTTGGGTGTTTTGCGTTGGACACGGAGGATGGATTTGCAGAATTCTGCATGCAGAGTCTCAATTTGGTGTTTATCCCATTTCGTAAAATCTTGGTTGGCAGGTGGACCCCCAGACCTCGCAACCATAAAGAGAAATGGGTTCTATAACGCTGTCCAATATTTTGAGCCAGATCTGAATTGGGATGTCTAATTTGATGTTCTTTTTGATGGTGTAAAAAGCCCGTCTCGCCTTGTCTCTCAGGTCGTTCACACGCTTTGTTGAAATTTACTGTGGTGCTGATGTTTAGGCGAGGTAGGTGTAATTTTTTGTATGTTCTAATGATGTCTTGTCAAGGAAGAATTTGTATTTGTGGTGGGTGGAGGCTGGGTCCTTTTTCGAATATCATAATTTTTGTCTTGTCAGATTCACTGTGAAGGCCCAGGTTTGGGAGAAGTTGTGCAGAAGATCAAGGTGTTGTTGTTAATCCTTCTTTGGTCGGAGACAGCAACACCAAGTCATCTGCGAACAGTAGGCATTTAATTTCTGTGTCTACTAGAGTGATGCCAGCTGCTACAGACTGCTCTAGTGACTTTGCCAATTCATTAATATATATGTTGAAGAGGGTTGGGCTCAGACTGCATCCCTGTCTAACACCTCGGCTCTGGGGGAAGAAGTCCGTTGTGTTTTTTGCTGATCTTAATGGCGCACTTGTTTGTTTGTGTACATTGACTTTATGATGTCATATGTTTTTCCTCCAACCCCACTTTCCAAAAGTTTGTACAAACAGACCCTTGTGCCAAATAGAATCGAATGCCTTTTAAAATCAACGAAACAGGAGAATAATTTGCCTTTATTTGTGTTTATTTGGTGGTCAATCAGGGTGCTGAGGGTAAAAATATGGTCTGTTGTACGATAATTTGGTAGGAAGCCAATTTGGGATTTGCTCAGGACATTATTCTCACTGAGGAAAATGAAGGAGTCTGTGGTTCATGATCATACAGAGGATTTTCCCAAGGTTGCTGTTACCACAGAATTCCACGGTAGTTATTGGGGTCGATTTTGTCGCCACTTTTGTGGAGTGGTGTTATCAGTCCTTGGTTCCAAATATTGGGGAAGATCCCAGCGCTAAGGACCGTGTTCAGGAGTTTTAATATGGCCAATTGGAATTTGAGGTCTGTGGACTTTATCATTTCATTTAGATGCCATCAACACCACAGGCTTTCTTGGGTTTCAATTGATTTTATTTTGTCCTGTAGTTCTTTTAGTGTAATTGGGGAGTCTAATGGGTTCTGGTAGTCTTTTATGGTTGTCTCTAATCTTTCTAGTTTATCTTGTATGTGTTTTTGGTGTTCATTTTTCTCTATTGGGCCAAATAGATTGGTGAAGTGGTTTACCCATACATCTCCATTTTGAATGGGAAGATCCTCATGTTTTTCTTTATTTAGAGTGTTCCAATTTTCCCAGAATTTATTTGTTTTTTATGGATTCTTCAATGGTGTGTAGCTGGTTTCTAACATGTTGGTCCTCTTTTTTTCCTTACTGTGTTTTTATACTGTTTTAAATGTTTCATTATAGTGAAGGCGTGTGTGGTGGTTGTCCTGGGTCTCTGTGTTTTTGGTTTGACAGATTCCTTAATGTCTTTCTGAGATTTTTACATTCATTGTCAAACCATTTGTCATGTTTTTTTGTAGTTTTTGGCTTTTCTGTTTGAGGCCTTTAGGTTTGATAGGGATGCTGCGAGGTCAAATATCTTATTTAGGCTTTCTACCGCCTTGTTTACACCCTCACTGTTATGTTGGAATGCTTTTTTCCAAAAAATTGTCTAAAAGTACTTGTACTTGTTGTTGCCGAATTGCATTTTGGTATATTTCTGCACTATTTTCTTTCCATTTGTAGCATGTTTTAATAGGGTGTAGTTTGGTTTGCTGTGATACCTCCAGATTGCATGTTGATCTGTTCAAATAAAGTGTGGTTTTGCTGTGGTCTGATAGGGGTGTTAGTGAGCTGACTGGTGAACGCTCTGAGAGACACTAGGCTGAGATCTGTGATGAAGTAATCTACTGTGCTGTCACCCAGAGATGAGCTGTAGGTAAACTTACCATAGGAGTCCCCTCGGACTCTCCCGTTGACTATGTACAGTCCCAGTGAACGACAGAGCTGCAGGAGTTGTGACCCATGTTTGTTTGTTGTTTTGTCGTAGTTATGCCTGGGGGGGCATATTGGGAGAGGACTGTTTCTACCTCCTGGTAGATGTTTGTCCCCCCCTGGGTGCTCAGGGTGTCTCGTTCTCGGCCTGTCCTGGCATTCAGGTCTCCACAAATTACAATGTGACCATAAGCCTGGAAGTGGTTAATTTCTTCCTCTAGGATGGAGAACATGTCCTCTTTAAAATATGGGGATTCATTTGGGGGAATGTAGGTGGCACATAAGAAGATATTTTTCTCAGTTGATGTGAGTTCTTTATTTATTTCTAACCAGATGTAAAATGTTCCTGTTTTGATTACCTTAATGGAGTGGGTCAATTCAGATTTGTACCATATTAGTATACCTCCCGAGTCTCTTCCCTGTTTGATTCCTGTTAGCTTGGAGGATGGTACTACAAGCTCTCTGTAGTTTACAGGGCAGCCAGTTGGACCATCTCCTCTGTGCCATGTCTCTGTAGGACAATAATGTCTGTATTTTTGATTTCATTGGTGAAGTCTGGGTTCCTGCTCTTGAGGCCAAAGGCAGTCGACCTCAGACCTTGTATATTCCAGGATGAAATAGTGATGGATTTTCGCCCCATGGTTCACGGTGCAGTTGTTCCAGAGGGTTTAGGCTGGACCATGATTGTGTAGAGCTCACTGAGCATCTGGTGTATGCTCAGATCACATGGTGGGGCTCTGTCAGGTGAAGAGTTGGGGCTTGCTCTGCTTACAACCTGTGCATATGTGTGGTATGGGGTTGGCGAAGGGAAAAGCGGGGCCTGGCCTGGGGTTGTGACAGGATGTCACTCTGGGTGCAGCATGGTGTCTTGCAGTTGGGGCAGGTCTTCTAGGTGCAGCTGGGTGTCCTCTGGGTGGAATAGGTCCTCTGATTATTGGCCTGGGTGGGGAACTCATCTGTCTGTTGCTCCTGTGGGATGTGCTTGGTCTGCGGTTGAGTGCGACGTCCTTCAGTGTCTTTGCAAAAGTTGGGACTACTGCCTTGAGGATGTGTACTTGGTCGTACAGGTCTGTGCAGGTCTAAGGTGGGATAGGGGCGCCACATAAATATTTGGCTTTAATGCACAGTCTCTGGAAATTTGTGCATTTACCCTTTGAATGAGAGCGGGATGGAAGTCCCATCTGGGTAGCAGGGTGGAGATGACTACCTTTGCGTTTGGGAATGTGGAAGAGGCTTTTTCTGTCACCCCCTTGATAGACTTTGCCACCTCTTCTCCCTGTGCTCTCAGGTCATTTGTGCCGGGTGTGGATGATGATATGGCTGGGGGACCCTAGGAGATCCTCTCTCAGTAGTTCCATGGCATGACTGGTATTGCGGCACTTGAATTTTGCGATTCTGTGGTTTGGGAAAGTTTTTTCTCTTCAACATATCTCCCATTTGAGTCTATGAGGAGAACAATTTGTGGGTTTTGTGTTGAGCTGTTTTCTGTAGGTGTGGTAGTGTTGTTTGTTGGAGGAGGTGTCTCTTGGGTTTGTGTGTCTTGGCTTGGTGGTGCTGCTGATTGGCTGGGACTGTCATCTGGGCCCTGTATTTCCTCTGCAGCCCTCTTGTAGGGTGGAGGTGGTGCTCTCAAGGGTTGTTCACTGGTCAACGTTCTCATCTCGTCTTGGAGCTTCTGCACCTCTTCTCTGAGCTGCCTCCTCTCTTGCCTCAATGCCTCCTCACTGTCTTTCAGTCTTTCGACCTCAGCCCAGAGCCGCCTCGTCTGCTTCATTGAAGACTCCTCATTATCTTTGAGCCGTTTTACCTCAGCCCAGAGAGGCAGATAGGCCTTTCTCCCCCTCAGTGTTACTTGGTCTGAGTGGGGGGTTGTTCTTGTCCTCGGCTGTTGTCTGCCCAGATTGGAGTGTGGACGATTGTGTGTTCCATTTCCACTTGTCTGATCTCAAGTTGAGGTGAATCTGTCTCTCATTTCAATGAGCGAGTGGGGCTCTGTGGTGGGGGGTTTGATTATCTGATTCTTCTCTGATGGGATGGTCTGTTGGGGGTCGGTCTCTCTCTCTCCTGAAGCTTCTCTGACAGGGCTGTCAGTCGTACCATGTGGTTTTCTCTGTTGTGTTGCAGCTCTCTTACTTCAGTCTTCAGGATGGTCAGCTCTCTCCTGTAGCTGTCACTGTCCTGACTCAGCTGTGTGCTGGTAGTAGAGGTGTTTTGCTGCACTGTGGTGTCCAGGGGTTGGCTGCTGGCTGATTATCTCTTTCAATTGTACAAGCTCTCTCTCCAGCTCTGTGAATTTCACCTTTATATCATTGATGGTGTGGTTCAGTTGGGGGTCCTGGGACCTGTTCGGGCTGGTGGGTTCATTTTCCTGAGTGGGCTGGTCCCGAGTAGGGCAGCTGGAAGTAGGGGGTGGTGTCTGTGTCTGGCAGGATGCGAGTGTTGACAGTGGGGGCAGACTTTTCCTGTTGGGCCCTCTTCTTTATAAGAATGAAGTCACTCTCAAACTGCTTGCGGTTTCCTTGTACCATGATAGTCCCGTTCTTATATATATTGACAGTCATCATGACACTGTCTGGGTCTTCTCCCTCTTTGATTTTTAGTTTCCAGCCATTACAGATCCCCCTCTTTCTTTATATGAGGGTAGTGGGCATTTATGGCAGCGTGCCATGCTAGTGGTTGATCTGTGAGTAAGATCAGATTGCTGACATCTCCACTCTTGTATAAATCAGAAAAGAGTGTCTCTGGTCTTCCTTTCAAGACTTTCTGCTTGTATGTCTTCCTGCCACTCTCATTTGTAACATCTCGTGGATATAACAGTGGAATAGCCTCTGTACTCACTGTGGATGAAGCCATGGAATTCTGCTGCTGCTGCTGTAACTGCTCCTTGGTAACCGTTGCTAGGGCTTTTGTTTTTGTTCTTGGTAGCTAGCTCTTAGCTTTAACACCAAGCTAGTTTTAGTTTATTTATTATTCAGCAGTTATAATAGTTATAGTTTTTGTAAATCCTTTAGTAGGTTATGTTGTCTCTCTGATGATCTCACTCACTTGTATCTTTTGCTGAATTCATCTTCTGAGCTTGGTGTCAGTTAACCAGCAGGACAGGTAGATTAACTGTCAGTTGGTCAAAGCTCTTCAGTTGAGCAGTATTTTCCCAGGTTTCTTGCTGTTTTCTTGCTGTTTCTTGCCTCCAAAGAGGTAATTTCTCAAAATAAGTGTTTCTCCTTCTTTCTTCTTCCAATTTTTTCAGAAAAGTATGAGATTATCTCACCTTAACACACAAAAAAGAAGATATTTTCAGGAGC
>JAJDFG010001545.1:0-33201 GCA_021039105.1 Scomber colias
AACCGTACTCGGTGTGCAACCAAGGAGAAAACAAAACAAGCAAACCATAATGTAGTTTTTTTTTTTTAAACGTCCTTTTATTAAACGTTATTTTTCTCCCTAGCAATTACTCATATTAGCACGTATACACCTTCTTAAGGTGACATTGAAGTTGTACCTGCAGAACACATGGTCATAGTAGCAACCCTGCATACTGAAATATTCAATGTAATCTTTCAGAATGCTGCTTAAGCTGTATTAAAGTTTCTGCATTCATAATAACTGTAGCCCAGAAAGGAGCTGCTGCTGACAATGGCTAATTCATCAATGCTAATTTGCTGTATTAGAGAGAGCGAGAGAGAGAGAGAGGGTGAGAGAGAGAGAGAGAGATTGCCTGAGGTAGTTTTTTTTTTTTTTTTAGTGTTTCCCTTTTCTTTGTCCACCTGCTGCTCTTTCTTTCCTTATTTTTTCTGCTTCCTCTCATCATTTCCACTCCATCTTTCCCCCCATCTTTTATTCTTATCCTTGCATATTGTCCAGACATGCATGGCTGATTTAGTGCACATCGCATCTAGCATGAAGTCCCAGTTGAGATCTAGGTTGTTGGAGCATATACCTCTGTTTTTTTACTCTTATTTATCCAGAGAAAAACCAACTGAGCTGTTTGCCCTTTCTAGCAGCAATCTGCCACATATTGATTCAGTTGCACACATTCATGGTGTTAAGGAATTCTCACTATATCAACATGGCCGACTCAATTTCTAGACAGTGTTTTACGACTTGTGTTTACATTTCCCTTACAAGGACCTCTTGTGGCTGGGCAAATAATAATGATATTGTCTGTTACAGTAGGAGCCAAGGTGACGTTTCAGAGCCACAAATGTCTCTCTGAAGAAGATTGAGGTGGACAGATAGATGTGGTTTATTTTGATCCCAGCTGAAATTAATCATTTTTATAATGCTCAAAGGTCTCCTGAGACTCTCTTTTATTTTCACTCCTGGCCAAAATTCCAGCAGTAAGGAGTCATAAATGGTCACGAAGAAGATTAATGTAGGACTTTTAAATAAAGGGGGAAAAAAAGAAGACAAGTCCTGAGAGGCATCAAAGACATTTAATCCTCGTGTTGTCCTCAGGTCAAGGAAGGAAGGAAGGAAGGAAGGAAGGAAGGAAGGAAGGAAGGAAGGAAGGAAGGAAAAAGGGAAACAAGGAAGCAAGGAAGGAGGGAGTGAGGAAGGAGGAGAGAGGGAGGGAGGGAGTGAGGAAATTAGGAAGGAATGAAGGAAGGAAGGGAGGAAAGAAAGGAGGAAGGAAGGAAGGAAATGAGGAATGAAGGAAGGTAGGAACGAAGGAAGGAAATAAGTGAGGAAGGGAGGAAAGAAAGGAGGAAGGAAGGAAGGACGTAAGTGAGGAAGGGAGGAAGTGAGGAAAGAAAGGAGGAATGAAGGAAGGAAGGAAGGAAGGAAGGAAGGAAAGGAGGAATGAAGGAAGTTAGGAACGAAGGAAGGAAATAAGGGAGGAAAGAAAGGAGGAAGGAAGGAAGGACGGAAGTAAGTGAGGCAGGGAGGAAGTGAAGAAAGAAAGGAGGAATGAAGGAAGGTAGGAAGGAAGGAAGGAAGGAAGGAACAGTCAAAAGAGATGGGGTCAGTTTCAGTTCAGACCCAGGAGGACAACAGGAGGGATAAAATCCTTTTTTTTTTTTTTTTTTTAAATGAAATATTTTTGGAATATGACGAGGGTATGTCTACATGAAGTTCATCTTTATTATTCCATGTCCACGGAGCACAGTTCAAAAGTGCAGTTTTCCAAAGTTCAGATTAGAGTCTGGGGAGAAGATAATCTGTCTGTCTGGATGTTCCAGTATTTTGTTAGCAATAGGAAAAAGTAGCAGAGTCAACACAAAGTCTATATAGCAAGAATGAAACGTATAGGAGTCATTCTCTGTATCTTTAGTGGGGTTCATCCACTTACTGTAAGATATATAAATTACAGTGATGATCCATCATTCAGAGTATAATGTGAAGGTAAATTGTAGACAGGATCAAGGTTGAGTCTGATGGATGCATTAGACCTCACTGCCTGAGTATCTCAGTCAAGCAGAATCAATTTCATCTTTTAAATTACTTTTTTTTACCTATAGTATTCCTCCTTTTTGTATTTTTATTCTTATATTTTATCTCAAACAGGGATAAAAAAAAGTTGGATTTTTCTTGCAGGAAATGGAAAGCATTTCTTAAAACAAACATAATAAGTTAATTTGAGGATTCCTCCAGGGGATCAGATGAGAAAATGTAAATGTGAGTCTCTTTAGTTTGGTTGACTTGATGATCTGAAAGTAATGATGGGAAAGAAACTAAACTTAACCCTCATGTTGTCCTCCTGGGTCAAATTGACCCTGTCTCTTTTCATTGTTCCTTCTTTCCTTCCTTCCTTCCTCTTTTTTTAATTTTCCTCCTTCCATACTTCTTTCCTCACTTCCTCACTTCCTTCCTTCCTTCCTTCTTCCTCCTTCCTTCCTTCCTTCTTCCTCCTTTCCTTCCTCCTTCCTTCCTTACTCCTTTCCATCCATCCTTCCTTCCTTCCTTCCTTCCTTCCTTCCTTCCTTCCTTCCTTCCTTCCTCCCTTCCTTCCTTCCTCCCTTCCTTTCTTCCTCCCTTCCTCCCTTCCTCACTTCCTTCCTTCCTTCCTTCCTTCTTCCTCCTTCCTTCCATCCTCCTTTACTTCCTCCCTCCTTTCCTTCCTCCTTCCTTCCTTACTCCTTTCCTTCCTTCCTCCCTTCCTTCCTTCCTTTTTGTCCCTCCCTCCCTAATCCTTTCCTTCCTTCCTTCCTTCCTTCCTTCCTTCCTTCCTTCCTTCCTTCCTTCCTTCCTTCCTTCCTTCCTCTCTTCCTTCCTCCCTCCCTTCCTCCCTTCCTCCCCTCCTCCCTCCCTTCCTCCCTCCCTTCCTCCCTTTCTTGACCTGAGGACAACAGGAGGGTTAAAGCTATTGTCTGATATAAACTCCAGGAAATTCTGGACATAGTACTGAAAATACTTCATCTGGCTGAGGTGAGGAGTGGCGCCTGACATGATATAAAAAGTGTGCAGCGGGAAATTGCAATCTCATGCGAATCGTATGCTGGAAACGTCATTAACACGCCCGCTCGCTCGCTCCCACTGTGAATTCTCCAGACATTGACCCGCTCTATTCACAGCCTCAATCGGACATAACACAGACTTTGTAGTCAGGAGCTGGCAGGATGAAGTCTCTTTAATGTCCGGTCCAACTCAATCTCACATACAGCTCCTCTAGGTAATGTCTAGATAGAAGTTCAGGGTTCCATGTGTGAAAGCAGCTTGTGTTCACATATGTTTTAAAGGAAAATCCAGATGCAGTTAAAACATACTGAAAAACGTGTATTAAGTTACACATTTCAGTAATATTCAGGCTCGGTGGAGGTATGCACACTCTGGGTAACCTTGGATAGTTTTGTCTTCTCTCCAAAATTTGGCCTTCCAAGTATTTTCCATTTCACTTGGTTTTACTGTCACTTGAACTGAAGCAAAAAAAAAAAAAAAAATCACCACGTTTCGCAGTTGCACTTTTAACATTTCCAATGAATATACAGCTTCAGCCAATCTAAACACAGCCGAGGCATCACAAACAACATTAAAAAAAACAGTCAGAGGAAGGAGGAAGACTTCTGCAGCTGATAAACAATCTTAGTCAGCTCGCCAGATGTAAGGAAATGAAACACACAGAGAGAAAAGGTTACTCAAACATTTGGCCCTCTGAGGAACATCGTACATTGAGCGTCAACTTTTTTTTTTTTTTTTTTCTTCTGCATGAGAATGTGTTGTGAACCCTGAGGCAACCTCATTTGTTTCTTTAAAAGCACTGCTATTTATTTGCTCTGATGAAACAATTGTGGAGTAGCGCCTGCTTCTGAGCCAATGTTGAGGGCTTCAGATACCACAAAGACCTTCACCTCTCTTTCCAGATGAACAGTGAATATTGATAGTGAGATGCGGTGTGGTGTAGAAATGGCAAACTGTGTGTCAAACTATGAGAGCAAACAGAGTCAGCGGGAGGGAAACCACAGGAAAGTCAAGACAAAAGAAACTTCTCTTTTCTAAGAGCAAGTATGTGGAGAAGCCTGGAGGTCAGAGGGAAGAGCTGCTGGTTTGAATCTCTAGCTGGCTTAGTAGGAGGTTGGTGGGAAAGAGAGATGAGATTAACTCTTTCCTCTCCCTCTCAAAAATAACTGCTGAGGTGCTTTTGAGCAAGATTCTTAAGCGAGGAAGGAAGGGAGGAAGGAAGGAAGAAGGAAGGAAGGAAGGGAAGGGAGGGAGGAAAGAAGGGAGGGAGGGAGGAAGGAAGGAAGGAAGGAAGGGAGTAAGGAGGGAGGGAGCAAGGAGGGAGGGAGGAAAGAAGGAGCGGAGGAAGGAGGGAGGGAGGAAGGAAGGAAGGGAGTAAGGAAAGAAGGAGCGGAGGAAGGAGGGAGGGAGGAAGGAAGTAAGGAGAGAAGGAAGGGAGGAAGAAAATGATTAAGGAGGAAGGAAGGAAGGAAGGAAGGAAGGAGGGAAGGAAAGGAGGAAGGAGGGAGGAAGGAAGTAAGGAGAGAAGGAAGGGAGGAAGGAAGGAACAAACGAACGAACGAGAGAAAGAAGCAAGGAAGGATGGAAGGAAGCAAAGAAGGAAGCGAGGAAGAAGTATGGAAGGAGGGGAAAAACAAAGGAAAAATTAAAGAAAGAGACGGGGTCAATTTGACCCGGGAGGACAACAGGAGGGTTAGGGGAAAAACATTATTTATTACTATGATACATGTTTCAAATGAAATATATCATACATACGTTCTACTGTTTTTGATTAGACCTTACATAGTTTCTATTCGGGGTCAAATTTAACCCATTTTTGCATTTACAACTTTTTTTTCTCTTTTTTTTTTTGCTGAACTTTTCCTAAAGTGACTCACAGTATACAAAACATGGAAATAAAATGCATCAGTGTGGAGCTGATACACATTTTTGGAGATGCAAATGTACATCATAAAAAGTATATATATATATATATATTCTTCATATTCTATAAAATAGTGATTGTGAATTTTTTTTTTTTTTTTTTACCATGAACACAATACACTCTCAGGCTGCTTCATTAAAGATTACATTTAACATTTCTTAATGATTGATGAATTGGTGTAGAGACTAATTATGAGTACTGTATGAAAATATGAAAATAAAACAGGAAGATATAACAGAGACTTCATATTCCCAACTCAGTCTGAATTAACGGGGGAACATATTTATTTGCCAGTTAGTCTGATGTTAGGAGTGATAATCAGATTACATTAGAATGAATTACTTCTGTATATTCAGTGTGATTGAGAGGCTGAGGCTGTCTCACATTGCTTCACCATCTCACTACTACTAGAGAGCATTTCTTTGGTTTTACAATCTCAAACTAAATCCTAATGCTTCAAGACTGGACCCTGGCTCTGCAGCGGATTGTGAGAAATACCCTTATTCAAGTTTGCCTTCTATAATGAATAGACTTTGTGTGCTGCTAGGGCTGTCTGTCTCATATATATCTTTATATATATAGGCTAGCTGTGTTTGGGTTTGTTTGCAATTGCGGCTTTAAATCACACCGGTTCATCTCTAAGAACAATTGCAAACACACGTGGTTCACCTCCTGGAATGATGATGTGTTTTTTGCAATGAATTCACAGTTTCCTTCTCTTTTCTCTTTTTTTCCCCCTTTCTCCACATCCCTGCTTCCCCATTGCTGCTACCTGGTGCTTCCTAATCCATCTCTGTGTCTCACCATCACTCCATGTCTACACAAAGGTAAGAAATATGTCTTCTTTAAGCATGTGGAGCCGCTGTACTGGATGTTAACTGGATGTGTGAAGAGGGAGGGAGGAAGGGAGGAAGGAAGGAAGGAGTAGGGAGGGGAGGGAGGAAGGAATGAAAGGAGTAGGGAGGGATGGAGGGAGGAAGGGAAGGAAGGAAGAAGGAAAGGAGGGAGGGAGGGAGGGAGGGAGGAAGGGATGAAGGAAGGAAGGAAGGAGGGAGGGAGGGAGGAAGGAAGGAAGGACGGAAGGAAAGGAGTAGGGAGGGAGGGAGGAAGGAATGAAAGGAGCAGGGAGGGATGGAAGTAGGAAGGAAGGAAGGAAGGAAGGAAGGAAGGAAGGAAGGAAAGGAGGAGGAGGGAGAATGGGAGTAGGGAGGAAGGGAGAATAGGAGTAGGAAGGAAGGAAGGAAGGAAGGAAGGAAGGAAGGAAGGAAGGAAAGGACTAGGGAGGGAGAGAGGGAGGAAGAAAAGGAGGAAGGAAGGAAAGGAGTAGGGAGGGAGGGAGGGAGAAATGGAGAAAGGAAAGGAGGGAAGGAAGGAAGGGATGGAAGGAAGGAAGGAGTAGGGAGGGAGGTAGGAAGGAAGGAAGGAAAGGAGTAGGGAGGAAGAAAGGAAGGAAGGAAGGAAGGAAGGAAAGGAGTAGGGAGGGAGGGAGGAAGGAAAGGAACGATGTTACCTTGATTTTCAAGTTGGATAATAACTACTCAGTTAAATCATAACACAGCATTTTAGAAATCCACATGGACGTATGAAAGCAAAGTCAAATCAGATGTGATAGAACAAGATTGTTTTTTCTCTATTCTCTAAAACAAGAAATCAAAGCTCCACGACTCCTGGGCAATAATCCTGGGCAATGTGTTTCTTACTTCACTCTTTGCAACTACAATCATCAAACCCCAGGATAGAGCTGAAAAAGCACTTGTTTTTGAGCCCCCCCCCCCCCCGACCCCCCTCCCTTATTAAGAAGTGAAACATTCTTAAATGAATTCTGGGTAAGTTTGAAGTTAATCTCCCTAACCCCCAAGCTCCTCCACAGCCATTAGGAATCAGCCATCAGCCTTGATGCCTTTGAAAACAATCAAAGCTGCTCTTCTGCTTGTGTTGCAGTTGCATCGGCATTTTTCAAAAAAAAAAAAAAAAACTGTAGAGACGAATTTATCAGAACGGATTATCCTTCTGATGCTGCTGTTTTGGAGGGGGGGAAATTAAATGCGTGTGTGAATGGCATTCCTCATCTGGGGCTTTTGATATTAGCTCTTTTTTTCTTTTTTTCTTTTTTTTTGGAAGATAACGACTTAATTGGTACACCATTCAATTTAAAAATAAAAAATTACAGCATCAGCCACGTCAAACTTAGTGAACATGATAAAGCGCCCTCTAAGGCATGCAGTTAGACGACCGCTGTGACTCATCTGTGCTCTGTCACAGTCTCCTTGCTGCTCCTCACTTTATTCTTTTCTATATAGAGCTCTACATCTGCATAGAGCTCTACATCTGCATTGAGCTCTGTCATAGATCATGCTGTGAAACCTAACTCTCCTTTTCTCTCTAGCTATGGAAGGTAAAATGCTAAAACAGGCAAACCTGAGACGCTAGCATAACTGTGAAAGGAAAGGAAGGGGAAGGAGGGAGGGAGAAAGAAGGACAGGAAAGAATGAAGGAAGGGGAAGGTAGGAAGGCGGGAGGGGAGAGAGAAAGGAAAAGAGGAAACGAAGAAGGAAGGAAGGAAAGGAAAGAATGAAGGAAGGGAGGTAGGAGGGAGGGAGGGAGGAAAGGAGGGAGGGAGAAAGGAAAAAGGAAGGAAAGAAGGAAAGAAGGACAGAGGAAAGAAGGAAGGAAGGAAGGAAGATAGGAGGGAGGGAGGGAGAAAGAAAGGAAGGAAGGTAGAAGGGAGGGAGGAATGGAGGGAGGGAGGGAGGGGAGAAACGAAAAGAGGACAGAGGAGTGAAGGAAGGTAGGAGGGAGGGAGGGAGGGAGGGAGGGAAGGAGGGAGGGAGAAACGAAAAGAGGACAGAGGAATGAAGGAAGGTAGGAGGGAGGGAGGGAGAGGGAAAGGAAAAGAGGAAGGGAGGAAGGAAGGAAGGAAGGAAGGAAGGAAAGGAAGGAAGGAAAGGGGAAAGGAAAGAAGGAGGGTGGGAGGGAGGGAGAAAAGGAGGAAGGAAGGAAAGGAAAGAAGGGAGGAAGGAAGGAAATGAGGGAGGATGGTGTGAATGCTAAAACAGGCAAAACTGAGACTCTAGAGTGTGAGCAGCAACATATGTGAATGCAGAAAGCCAGTCTCATATACTTTTAGATAACATACTGTATCCTTATGTCTGACCTACCGCATCTCCGTAGCAACACTGTGTAATTTGCGGTGGAGGACACAACAGGAAGTCATAAACAAAATAACTGAAGCACTTAACTACGTCTGCCAAGTACAAGCAGTCCCTGGACTCCAAGCAAACACTCTTAGAAATATCACAAAGTAAAAAAAACCATACAGAGTTCAATCCTGTAGTTGAGTGTATTTCTACTCCACTATCCGATCACACATTATTATTATTATTATGCAACAATGCAAATTCAATTAGACAGATGCAAGAATAGGATCCAGAAAAAGAAAGAAGAAAGGAATATTCCAGGCTTTCCGTGTGTCTTATCTCCAAGAGCCTTCCATTTGCAATCCTTGGTCTAATCTCCTTTTTGTTTTAGCTGGCATTGTTCTCCCTTGTGTCCATCACCCTTTTCTACTGCGAGCGTTTATCTCAAATACAGGGACATGTACACAAAAAAACACTGTGGGCTGTTTAAAAAAAGGGAGGGGGGGGTAGGGGGGGGGGGGGGGGGGTGTAGGAGGGCGATTGGCAATGTGGGACAAGAAGCCTTTGGCCCAGAGAAAATATCTAAGAGCCTCTCTCTTGTCAAAGCTTTGTATTGATTTTCTGAAGGGCCGGCAATGTGGTAGCTATTACCATGCTGGCGCTAGGATGCTGCATTCTTCCTTCTGCACAATCATAAAAAATGTCATTCATGTCAGCTTTTAGGTTATGCTGGCATGATATCAGTGCAGACAGCAGCCTGCAGCAGTCAGAGGATGGTGCTTCACATCAACACCGAACTCTAGATTAAACACCAGCCATGGACAGACCCCCGAGAAGGGCACCACAGGGACTACTTATTTAAGAAGAAAACCTTTCTGAAAAGCGTCGTGGGGAAGTTAATCTCCCTAACCCGCCAGCTCCACAGCCAGGCATCAGGCATGGAGGGAGGGATTCCTCTAAAATCGATCAAAGCTGCCTCTCTCTCTGCTGCTGCATTGTGTTGCATTGGATGCCAGAAGTTAGAAATCATATATAGCAGAGCAGATATTCCACTCGTTGGCTATTTTACTTCCTGTTGCATGATCTACAGCATTATACCCACAATGCAATGCAGCCTATACTATAATGGACACTTGGCTCCTTCTCTCACAATAATGAATTTAACCCTCCTGTCATCCTCCCGGGTCAAATTGACCCCATCTTTTTTTGACACTTCCTTCCTTCCTTTCTTCCTTTCTTCCTTCCTTCCTTCCTTCCTTCCTTCCTTCCTTCCTTCCTTCCTTCCTTCCTTCCTTTATTCCTTCCTTCCTTCTTTCCTTCCTTCTTCCCTCTTTCTTTAATTGTTCCTTCGTTCTTCCCTATCTTCCATACTTCTTTGCTCATTTCCTTCCATCCTTCCTTGCTTGCTTCCTCCTTTTCTTCCTCCGTTCCTTCTCTCTTTACTTCCTTCCTCTTTTCCTACCTCCCTCCCTCCTTACTCCTTCCTTCCTCCCTCTCTCCCTCCTTCCTCCTCTTGTTCCTTCCTTCCTTCCTTCCTCTTTACTCCTTTCCTTCCTTCCTTCCTTAATTCCTTTCCTATTTATTTTAATTTCCTTTTTATAATTTATTTCTTTTATTACACCTATTTATTTATTTAATTTATTCACTTATTTATTTTGTCATTTCTAAATAGTTCTTATATTATTTATCTACTATATATTATTTAATTGTTCATACTATTTGAACAGTTAATAAATAAAGTTTTAAAAAAAGAAAAAAAACCCTATAATATACTTTTGTAAAAGGCCATATATTTAGTGTATAGAGTTAGTGTGTGTATTATATAAGTGAGTGAGGCATCAGTGCATGCCACGAGTCGTAAAGTGTTGCACCAGGAATGTGTACATGACTATATATAGCGTATGTGAGTGGTTAACACAGGGCGTTGCAGAGAGCGTTGCACTAACTCTAAACTCTTGTTGCAAAAATGCAGCCAGGTCCTTTTTCACCAGATGACTTTGCATTTTTATACATTCATACTCCCAGTGAAATGAATGCAGAGGCTTCAATTCCTGATGTATGTTTGAGTGTATATTTAAGCTGCTGTTCCTCTAAAGGGCTACTTCCTCTTTTGCCCAAAATCGGCATATATAATAATAGAGTGAAATCAGAGCTTTTATTTTGTTAAGCTCTAAAGAAGAAACTCTTTTCCTCGATAGATGGACTTAGAGGCACTTCTGTCTTTTTAAGCTTGTTTCCCAATTTATAATTATGATTCTGATGTTGAAGCTGGTATTTACATTAATTCCAGTGTGACATGAATGCAGCATTATCAGCAAGGTATATAATGAATAACATGTTAAGATTATGTGTGAGGAAGCAAAAGGAGGTTTCTGCCAAATTAAAAGTTGCTCAAATGATATTTTTTTACTCTGGAAACTGAAGTTTAAATGGTTAATAGTAAATGGATTGTACTTATAAAGCGCTTTTCTAGTCGTTATGTGTTTGACTTTGCACCTCACACAGATGTTCTGCTTTGTAATATATATCACATGGATTTATTAATAATTTAATACATTTACGGCCTACAATCATTCATCAAGTCCATGATTTAAATAACATTTATATTATGATTACCAGTAAGGCTCAGTTGTACATAACTATCATTTTCTAATAATGTAATATTATTAATCAACAGGACAGGTTAGATTAGTCCTTCAAAATTAAACACATAGGTTCAAACTATTCAAACAATATCTATCTATTGTTGTTACAAAATAAACAAATAAAATAATAGTCTATCTATGCTGTAAAACTTCAATTAACCCTCCTGTTGTCCTCGAGTCAAGGAAGGAAGGAAGGAAGAAGGAAGGAAAGAAGGAAGAAAGAAGGAAGGAAGGAATGGAGGGAGGAAGAAGGAAGGAAGGAAGGAGGAAGGAAAGGAGGAAGGAAGAATGGAAGGGAGGAAGAAAGAAGGAAGGAAAGGAGGAAGGAAGGAAGGGAGGGAGGAAGAAGAAAGGAAGGAAGGAAGGCAGGCAGGAAGTCAGGAAGAGTCAAAACAGACAGGGTCAATTTGACCCGGGAGGACGACACAAGGGTTAAAGACTGTAGACGTCTCTCTGTCTGGATTGAGAGCTGAGAAAGAGCTGTCTCATGAAGCAACGTCAAATGAATAATTCATAATTGATATGTTATTGGATAGCCTCATTTTTAAATATAATATTCATACTGATTACCAAAATATGTGAAAAGTATTTCCAAAACAGGGCTCGGAATGAAAATAAACTCTGAATTGGGTTAGAAAGTCTCTCTCTGCCATCATTATCATATTGGTTGTTGAATTATTAGCTTGTTTCAGTTTGACCCACATTTCATTTCTAATCAATAAAAGTCACGTTGTGTGAGTTTTATGCCCGTCATGCAGCGGCCCAAGCTAACACGAGTTAGCTTATCCCACGTGGCTTCACCCAAAGACTTTAACTATTTCAGCTACTGAGCTAGTGAGTTCCTTCCTTCCTATGTCCTTCTGTCCTTCCTTCCTTTCCTTTCCTCCCTTTCCTCTTTCTTCCTCCCTTCCTTCCTCCCTACTACCGTCCTTCCATCCTTCTTTCCTCTGTCCTTCCTTCCTTTCCTTTCCTCCCTTCCCTCCATCATTCCTTCCTCCATTCCTTCCTTCTTCCTCCCTTCTATCCTTTCCTTCCTTCATACCTTCCTTCCTTCCTCCCTACTACCGTCCTTCCATCCTTCTTTCCTCTGTCCTTCCTTCCTTTCCTTTCCTCCCTTCCCTCCATCCTTCCTTCCTCCTTTCCTCCCTTCCTTCCATCCCTTCTATCCTTTCCTTCCTTCATACCTTCATACCTTCCTTCCTTCCTTCTTACCTATGTCCTTCTGTCCTTCCTTCCTTTCCTTTCCTCCCTTCCTTTCCTCTTTCTTCCTCCTTTTCTTCCTCCCTCCTTTCCTTCCTTCTTCCTCCCTTCTATCCTTTCCTTCCTTCATACCTTCTTCCTTCCATCCTTCCTTCCTCATTTCCTCCCTTCTTTCCTTCTTTCTTCCTCCCTTCCATCTCTTCCTTCCTTCCTTCCTTACTTACTTCTTTCTTTTTCAGCTACTAACTACTTTCTTGATCCCACCCCGGATTTTCTATTAATCTATTATAATAGTTTGTTCGGGGGGGGGATCTTTGTGTGTTTGAGCTTGTAGTGAAATAAGCCTGCAGTGTCTGATGAAAGCACACCTCTTCTTTATTGAAAGACTTAATCTAATGGTGATTCAATGATTCAGACTCCCAGTTGTTGCAGAAGTGAAGGTGAAGCTGAAGTTTTTTGGGGGGGGTGATGATTGAACGACTGACAGGGTGACTTGTGCTTCTGGTCCCTTCTAAAAATACCCCAGTGTTATTCTTCAGCAGCACAGTGATGGATATGGCCCAGATGTTGTGTTTTTTCTTCCTCTGCATTTCTCCTTCACACAAAAAAAAAAAAAAAAATAAATACTCTGGAGCAGTCAAAACACTGTGTTACTATTCTACCAGCACAACTTTCAGCTGAGTTTAGTAGCAGTCTCCTTTCTAAGACTAGTTTTAGAGTCAGGAGACAACATATTTCTCTTCAATAATATATTTATTTCAGTTTTTACATAGAAATACATAACACACAGATGTACATATTCAAACAATATACAATGGAAGGAAGGAAAGGAGGGAGGAAGGGATGGAGGGAGGAAGGAAGGATGGAAGGAAGGAAAGGAGGGAAGAAGGGAGGAAGGAAGGAAGGAAGGAAGGAAGGAAAGGAGGGAGGAAGGAAGGAAGAAAGGAAGGGAAGAAGGGAGGAAAGGAAAGAAGGAAGGAAGTGAGAAAGGAAGGAGAAAGGAAGGGAAGAAGAATGAAGGAAAGAAGGAAGGATGGAAGGGTGGGAGGAAGAAGGAAGGAAGGGGAGGAAAGGAAAGAGTGAAGGAAAGAAGGAAGGGTGGAAGGGAGGAAAGGAAAGGAAAGAATGAAGGAAAGAAGGTAGGAGGGAGGGAGGGAGAGAGAAAGGAAAAGAGGAAGGGAGGAAGGAAGGGAAGAAGGAAAGGAAATGACAGGAAAGGAAAGAATGAAGGAAGGAAGGTAGGTAGGAGGGAAGTAGGGAGAGAGAAAGGAAAAGAGGAAGGGAGGAAGGAAGGAAAGAAGGACAGAGGAAAGAAGGAATGTAGGAAAGAAGGAAGGAAGGAAGGAAAGGAGGGAAGTTAAATCACAGACGTGTGCTACCCGTCTGTATTTGGGCTAACTTCCACTCTTTACTTGACACGACATATTGAAATAAAGTCCTGTTGTCTCCATAAATGAACTTCCTTTACTCTCTGTGAGCTCTGAGAGTCATTTCTACTTGATTATCAGCAGATGCTCAGCAGGGTCGTTGATTGGTGTCATGGTAGCAAGCAGTGAGTGCATGATGGGAATGGGTTAGCATACACTGTGTCGTCTGCAGCTTTTCCTCCCCCCCGAGAGAGAGAGAGAAATGTGGCTGTCATCACCAGCTGACACCTGACCAGGCCTCTCAGAGCAAGCCAAACTGCAGCGTCCAATTAAAGAACATCCAATGCTTTTACTTCAGTCTCATCACACTTCATTCTCTTCCTTCTCATAGCTGCTCTTCTCATCTTTTTGCCCTCCTCTCTTTCCCACTTCCTCTCCTTTTACATAAACTTGCCCTTCCTCAGTCTCCTTCTTATGAGGTTGCTTTCACACCTGTGAAAAGGAAGGAAAGAGGTAAGGAAGGAAGGAAGGAAGGAAGGAAGGAAGGAAAGAAGGAAGGAAGGAAGGAAGGAAAGGTGGGAGGAAGGAAGGAAGGAAGGAAAGGTGGAAGGAAGGAAGGAAAGAAGGAAGAAGGAATGAAAGAAGGGAGGAAGGAAGGCAGGAAGGAAAGGAGGAGGGAATGAAGGAAAGGAGGGAGGGAGGGATGAAGGAAAGAAAGGGGGAAGGAAGGAAGGCAGGAAAGAAAGGAGGAGGGAAGGAAGGAAAGAAGGGAGGAGGGAGGGAAGGAAGGAAGGAATGAAGAAAGGAATGAAAGGGGGAAGGAAGGAAAGGAGGAAGAAGGAAAGAAGCAAGGAAAGAAGGAAGGAAGGAAGGAAGGAAAGAAGGAGTGAGGGGGAAGGAAGGACGGACAGAAGGAAGAAAGGGTCAATTTGACCCGGGAGGACGATACAAGGGTTAAATAGAGACTTTTTAAAAAATGCAACACACAAAACTCTGCAAGGTAGGGAAGGAAGAAGGAAGGAAAGGAGGAAGGAAGGAAGCAGAAAGACTAGATAGTTCCCTAGCACATAGAGCCAAAGCAAGGTCAGTGCAGGAAGGAGAGCAGCAGCAGCAGCAGCAGAGATACAGTACAGCTGCAGCCGTGTATTAACAGCAGCCACTTTTCAAACTTTGACAAAACCCATTGACCTGTTCCAAAGGCAGATGGAGGCGAGATGACAGCACTAAATTATAGCGGGACACTTTTAATTTGCATGTCTGTTCTCCCTTGGAAAACAGCTGTTTGTTTGGAGTGTGTAGATCTGTCCTGCTGGTACTGAGCCAGTCATCCTGATTCTGTCACTTGAACAATTTTTTAGAGGTGAGAAGAAAGAGAATTGAGCAAGTTTTTGTACACTGATGGTAACAATCTGGGAAAATACCGACTTTTTCTAAACCACTTGAATGCATCGTGTTACAAAACTTGAATTTTTTTTGTGATTATAATAATAACAACGAGTGAATTCCAAGTTTACTTCTTCTTTTTTATGTAACCTTCGTGTCTGTTTTGACTCTTCCTTCCTTCCTTCCTATGTCCTTATGTCCTTCCTTCTGTCCTTCCCTCTTTCTTCCTCCCTTCCTTCTTCCCTGCTACCGTCCTTCCATCCTTCTTTCCTCTGTCCTTCCTTCCTTTCCATTCCTCCCTCCCTTCCATCCTTTCCTTCCTTCCTTCCTTCCTTCCTTCTTTCCTATGTCCTTCTGTCCTTCCTTCCTTTCCTTTCCTCCCTTCCTTCCCTCTTTCTTCCTCCCTTCCTTCCTCCCTGCTACCGTCCTTCCATCCTTCTTTTCTCTTTCCTTTCTTTTCCTCCTTTCCTTCCATCCCTCCTTCCTCCTTTCCTTCCATCCCTCCTTCCTCCTTTCCTCCCTTCTGTCCTTCCTTCTTCCTCCCTTCCATCCTTCCTTCCTTCTTTCTTTCTTCCTCCCTTCCATCCTTCCTTCCTCCTTTCCTTCCATCCTTCCATCTTTCCTCCCTTCCTTCCTTCCTTCCTTGACTCCTTGACTCGAGGACAACAGGAGGGTTAACTTAAATCCATCGTGTTACAAAACCTGAATTTACAGGACTGAGTTCATTTGACATGTATTACATTTTTTGTGATTATAATAATAACAACGACAGAATTCCAAGTTTACTTCTTCTTCTTTTATTTAACTAAACAACCCTCTCCAACTCTTTCTAAATACCGTAGTCACTCTCACTTAACATGGGTAAGAAAAGATTTCCAAATGGTCATGGCCATAATTTATGATGAATGTTACACTAAGGGCCCTGGAGGCAAATTAGAAAATTATACAATGCATGCCTACGTTAGTGAGCTGCATACATTATAATAATTTGAGCTCCAAGTAATTTGTGAATGTAATACACACTGGACCCATTTCTGATTGCACTGTCGCTGTTACTCATACTGTATCTCAGCAGATTGTCCATCAAAAAGTAGAGGGAAGGTGACAAGTACACATCCGTTGTGCAGAATAACACATTCACGCTGCCGTTAATGAAAGAAAAGCTCCTGCTACACAGCCAACATTCACCCATATTCAGTCATATGTATTCATAGAGCGATCCCTCTATAGATGTATAAAAGAGTAGATGGTCTGTTTACACAAATCACTCTGGCGCCTGCATATAATATAGTCTTATCATATGTCACACGTCTGATGCTATCCCGCAATGAAACTCGAGGACTGTGTTTATTACCAATGTATGTACTGTGTATGTCAGAGGAGTCAAACTCATTTTCATTCAAGGGCCACATACAGACCAATTTGATCTCATGTGGGCTGGATCATTAAAAAGATGGAGGGAAGGAAGGAAGGAAGAAGGGAAGGAAAAGAAGACACAAAGGAAAGATGGAAGGAAGGAAGGAAAAAAGAAAGGAAGGAAGGAAGGAAGGAAGGAAGGAAGGATGGGAGGGAGGGATTAAGGAAGGGAGGAAGGAAGGAAAAGAAGACACAAAGGAAAGATGGTAAATAGAAAGAAAGAAAGAAAGAAAGGGAGGGATTAAGGAATGAAGGAAGGAAGGAAGGAAGGAAGGAAGGAAAACAGACAGGAAGGAAAGTGGGCCGGATTGGATCCGTCGGCGGGCAGGTTCAGGCCCACGGGCCGCATGTTTGACCACCATGGTGTATGTGATATTGGGTTTTTGAGTCTTGCAGGAAACAGACATGATTTTTCCACTTTGTGATCAGAATACAAATGTCTGGACTCAGCTAGATGAACTCTGCTAGGCTGAAGCTTGTTGCCTGCTCTGCTCTGGGCTCTGGGTTGCCACCAAATACTGAGTGCTGGAAATGTCTAAATTTATTTGAAGGTAAATTTGACAGTGATTTGTCAACTGTTTAGGGATGTTAGCTAATTTAGGCAAGGTAGCTTTATTTCATACCCAGGGGCAACTCCATGTGCTTTACATAAAAATATTTAACAGTAAGAATGGAAAGCATCAAAACATACAATTTAAAAAAAAAAAAAAATTAAAAAAAAAAAAATTAAAAACCCAATAATAGGACAGTTAAAAAAAAGTATTTTCTTTTATTTTGAAATTGGATTAACTTAACATACAAAGAAAATTTTATAATAGATAGATAGATAGATAGATAGATAGATAGATAGATAGATAGATAGATAGATAGAGATCAGTAAAAACAATTATTTTCTTTTATTTTGAAATTTGATTAACTTAACATACAAAGAAAGTTTTATATTAGATAGATAGATAGATAGATAGATAGATAGATAGATAGATAGATAGATAGATAGAGCAGCAGCAGTATTACACATAGTGACGATAACAACATATAGTATAAGAATATAAAGAACAAACTATACATAATAAAATAATATTAGCAATTGAATATGAGAGCGCATCATAAAATAATGATTTGCATTAAAACCATTAAAATGACATACAGTGCAAAGGAAAGATTAACATTTAAAATGCTTTAAAAGAGCTCTATGAAAAGAGAAATGTTTTTAACCTTGATTTAAAAATGTTCACAGTTGGGATTGATTTCAGTTCTCTTAGTAGTTTGTCCCAGTTGTGCTGAATGCTGCTTCACCATGTTTAGTGTGGCCTGTGAAACAGCAGTAAGAGCATCTTTCATTTCTCTGAGTCAAACTCATTATTACTGATGATGTAGTCAGGGCATCATTTGACATATTTGTTTTAGAGATTTATTTATTTTTGGATCACTCAGAAAGTATGAGTGATTTAATGAACATGATATTTGTAGAGGACAGTTGGTTTCCACCCACACTTCCATCACCTGCGTCATTAAATTATAACTTAGAGGACAGAGAGAAATCAATTAAGTAGACCTCAGACATGCTCCTTGGGAAATGTTTTTACTAAATGAACCAACTCCATATGACTCACAAGCTGTAAACAAGTATAGTTTTATATGATGATCACACACCAGATGATATTTGATTGGATACATTTATGTATAGGTTATATATGTTTTACAGGCAGAGAGAGGAGAGAGCAATATAAATTACCTCCACTTTATACAAACATCCTTCCTCCTTTCCTTCCGTCCTTCCTTCCTTCCTTCCTCCTTTCCTCCCTTCCTTCCTTACTCATTTCCTTCTTTCTTCTTCCTTCCTTCCATCCTTCCTTCATTCTTCCTCCCTTCCATCCTTTCCTTCCTTCTTTCCTGCCTTCCATCCTTCCTTCCTCCTTTCCTTCCTTCTTCCTCCCTTCCAACCTTTCCTTCCTCCTTTCCTCCCTTCCTTCCTTCCTTCCTCCTTTCCTTCTTCTTCCTTCCTTCCATCCTTCCTTCCTCCTTTCCTTCATTCTTCCTCCCTTCCATCCTTTTCTTCCTTCTTCCTTCGTTCCATCCTTCCTTCCTCCTTTCCTCCCTTCTTCCCTTCCTTCTTCCTCCCTTTCATCCGTCCTTCCTTCCATCCTTCCTTCATCCTTTCCTTCCATCTTCCCCCCATCCTTCCTTCCTTCCTTCTTTCCTATGTCCTTCTGTCTTTCCTTCCTTTCCTTTCCTCCCTTCCTTCCCTCTTTTTTCATCCCTTCCTTCCTTCCTTCCATCCTTCCTTCCTCCCTTCCTTCCCTCTTTCTTCATCCCTCCCTTCCTTCCATCCTTCCTTCCTCCTTTCCTTCCATCTTCTTCCTTCCATGTGTTTGGATATGTACAGAAATCCTATTGAAAAGCAAAAAAAAAAAAACAGGTTTTATTTTTTTACATAAAATTTTGCATAATCCAACTTAACAACCAGGTGTTTAGAAAACATGAGCGAATCATAGTCAAGTGTCCTTATGAGCAGCCTGCTTCAGTTTACTGTCTCCACCTGCCACCTTGTTAAGCTGTTTTTTCCCCCTGAAGCCCTGCTCATTGCATCCTACAGTATTCATAGGAGTACTAGAGATGCAGGTGTTTCCATAGCAACTGCAGTGCAGTCAATGGCAACTGGGCTACGTTAGGGCCTGGTGGCTGTAATGTGTGTGTGTGTGTGTGTGTGTGTGTGTGTGTATGAGTGCGGTGTGTGTGGGTGTCTGAGAGTAATTGTGAGAGAATGACACAGAAAGACAGGAGAGACTAAAAAACACTTCAGTTTGTGTCTGATTTTCAACTAAAAGTAGGTTAATAGCCTTTAGCTTGTAGCTCGGTCACACATATGGACATGCACATACATAATAACCATGACATGATATTGGTGGAAAGCAAAAAAATAAGTAAAGTGACGTATATAATGGGTACTAACTCTAAGCTTTGAGGTTTGTGGTCTGTGTCAGTGCTGCATTCAGTCTGCTAACTTTATGCATGAAGCTTTTTACTGATGCTACAACCCATTGTTGCTCTTCACCATATGATTGCTTATGACATTACCACATGCCAGGATTATCCTAACAAACATGTTGTGTTAATCACCTTAGCAAATAGACAGTGTGTCAAGAAAGAGGTGGACTCGCACAGACAACAGACAATCCCCCCTCCCCCCCCCTTCATGAAAACGCTGTTGAAGCATACATGGGATTAGCAGGGAAAAAAAGATGACATCATCATTATGGATAGGAGATAGGAGCTTCATACTCTATTGCAGGGGCGTCAAACTCATTTTCAATCAAGGGCCACATACGGCCCAAAAATGGAGGAAAGGGATGAAGGAAGAAAGGAAGGAAGGAAGGACAGAATGAAGGAAGGAAGGATGGAAGGATGGTAGAAGGAAGGACAGAATGAAGGAAGGAAGGACGGACAGGTAGAAGGAAGGACAGAATGAAGGAAGAAAGGGAGGAATGAAAGATGGAAGGAAGGAGGGAGGGAAGAAAAGAAGAAAAGAGGGAAGGAAGGAAGGAAGGAAGGAAGGAAGGAAGGAAGGAAGGAAGGAGGGAAGACAGGAAGGAAAGATGGATGGAGAGAAGTAAGGAAGGAAAAGAACATAGGAAGGAAAGTGGGCCGGATTGGACTCCTCAGCGGGCCGGTTCTGGCCCACGGGCCGCATGTTTGACACCCCTGCTCTATTGTAATATAGTTTTACTGCAGCTGGTAAATACCACCCCAGGAATACTTGAGCTGGGGATGTTTTTTTTTTTCTTTCAACATCTATGAGAGATTTAGTAATGACATGTTAAACAGCGCTTTCCACCACGATCATCAACTCGGCATTAGTGAATGTCTTTTTGAAGGGATGGTTTCACTCAAGTTTCCATCGACATGTAGAATCTAGACGAGAAGTATTTAAGTTGTTCTGGATATTTGTGGTGAACCAAGACACTTTAGACACTTCATGTTGACTGTTCTTTTTTTATTTGTATATTTACCATCTGTATACCCGAATGTTACAAGCACTGACAAATTGTATTTCAAGTCATTTGAAGCATCTGCAATCAGCTTGTTTTATTAAAACAATGCATCAAATGGCGCCGCGTAATGTGAGAGGAGTTGCTCGTTGTGGTGAGCCACTAGAGCGATATCATCTGACGCTGCGGCTCCTCTCAGCTTTATGTAACTTTAGAGTGAGTTTCAGCTCATTCTCTTTAGCTGCCCTGCCCCCCAACTTTACTTTTTTTGGTTTTATTCTTTCTGTTCACGACCACAGCAGGATATGTCATAGAGACCAAAACAGAGTTAAAAGATGGTGAATGTTGGATTTACATTCATCATATGGCCAGAAACACAACTTCAAATGAATGAAAATGTTGCTCAATAACAAGTTTGCTGCGTTCATACTGCAAGCCGAAATCCGATTTTTAGCCCATCTAGATTGGACCCAGATGGCTCTTATGAAGTCTGAACAGTCATAAATCACATGAGATCTGATTTTTCACCTTTGAGAGGAAGTTTCAAATCTCATGTGGACAGATGTGTCTGAGTCTGAACAGCTCCAAACACTCATATCAGATTTGACTATCCGTGACGTCTCTCTACATCTCTACTCTACGTCACTCTATGTGACACCAGACCCGCTTATTCCAGTTGTTGTTGCTAGGTGATATCACTGGAGGCAACGGAGGACGTAAACATCAGTCCATGGACAGAGGACCAAACCAAAATTTAATCTTTGGGGAGTTGGCTCAAGTGAAGCTCGAGGGTTTGTTGTTGCTGTCGCTGTCGCCATTATATGACATCACACAATACACGCTAGATGACGCCTCCACTCTGACAGCGTTGCCACGGCAACCTGTCAGATTGGTCATTAATGTGGCCCAGTCTGAACAGAGACAAATCCCATTTGGACACTTGCTAAAAACAGTGTGGACAGTCAGGACTAAAAATCAGATTTGAGAAGGAATCAGATTTGCCTGCAGTGTGAACGCAGCTCAAGTGACCAGCAAAATTAGTTATTACAGGTTTAAGTAGAGACTTTTTAAAAAATGCAACACACAAAACTCTGCTAGGTAACCATCAAATCACAAAAAGTATAATGCTGTTAAGTAAATTCATCCCAGTCCTGCTGTTTTCTGCTCAGAACATGCTAAGTATAGTTACTAAAGTCATACAGCTCCAGATATCCAGCAACAGGCAGCACTAAGTTTGTCGTTCCATAACTGTATTCTCCGCTTGTTGTCGTAGCGACCACAAAAGGCAAGCCTCTAAATTCATCCCATTGGACATTACGTTGGGTGCTTTTCAGTTCTGAGTTGAAGTTTTTTTGCAATTCTGCTGCAGAAACGCGAGGCATATAAAGCGGAAAAGGGTCGCTAAGCAACTCAAAAACCTTCATTCTCATTTAGAGCAGTTGCAAAAAGCGCTGCACCTGATGTGAGCCTAACAAATTACTTTTTCTTTTGGATTTGCATGTTTTATTATTTATTTCCACAGGTAACACTCATTAAATATAAATGTGTGTGTGTGTGTGTGTGTGTGTGTGTGTGTGTGTGTGTGTGTGTGTGTGTGTGTGTGTGTGAAATGTATTGGGAACCAGCCAGGAAGCAGATACGAGTGAGGCATGTAGTCTCCCCCTAGTGAGATGAATGAGGTGGATTCTTCTTGACAAGTAGATGATATCTGCTTTCCCCCTAGTGGATTTACAGCAGGGTTGCTCTCAAAGAGGCGGAAGGATTAGATGGCCCACCAGCAGACAGGAACTAGCGATAAGTTTAAAAAAAAAATAAGGCTGTAGTTTTTAACTGCCTCTGTAATGGGTTAGGAAGACTTTTGCTTGATGTGTGGTTGGATTGAAACTGACAGTAATCATATTGCACATGTGAGGTGAGTGTGCATCTGGGGCTGCGATATAAATTATTTAACCCTCATGCTGTCCTCGAGTCAAAGTAGGAAGGGAGGAAGAAGGGAGGATGGAAGAAGGAGGGAAAGTAGGGAGTAAGGTGTATATATAGGAAGAAGAAATGAAAGTAGGAAGGAAGGAAAGGAGGAAGGGAGGGAGGAGGAAGGATGGAAGGAAAGGAGTGAAGGAGGGAGGAAAGATGGAAGGAAGGAGGGAAGAAAGGGGGTTAGAGGAAGGAAGGATGGAAGGAATGGAAGGACAGAGGAAAGAAGGAAGGTAATGAGGAGGAAAGAAAGAGGGAGGGAGGGAGGGAGGGAGGATAGAAACTGACAGTAATCATATTGCACATACTGTAGGTGAGTGTGCATTTGGGGCTGCATTATAAATGATTTAACCCTCATGCTGTCCTCGAGTCAAGATAGGAAGGGAGGAGGAAGGAAGGTAGGAAGAAGGAAGGAAAGGAGGAAGGAATGGAGGAAGAAGGAATGAAAGGAGGAAGGAAGGGAGGAAGAAGGAAGGGAGGGAGGAAGGGAGGGAGGAAGAAGGAAGGATGGAAGGAAGGAGGGAGGAAGGGAGGGAGGAGGAAGGATGGAAGGAAAGGAGTGAAGGAGGGAGGAAAGATGGAAGGAAGGAGGGAAGAAAGGGGGTTAGAGGAAGGAAGAAGGAAGGATGGAAGGAATGAGGGAGAAAGAAAAAGTGGAAGGGAGGAAGGAACGAAAGAAGGACGGAGGAAGGATGGAAGGAATGAGGGAGAAAGAAAAAGTGGAAGGGAGGAAGGAACGAAAGAAGGACAGAGGAAAGAAGGAAGGTAATGGGGAGGAAAAAAAGAGAGAAGGAGGGAATGAGGGAGTGAGGGAGGGAGGGAAGGAGGAAAGGGAGGGAGGGAAGGAGGAAAGGGAGGGAGGGAGGAAAAGATGGAAGGAAGGAGGGAAGGAAAGGAAAGGAAAGAAGGAGGGAAGAAAGGGGGATGGAGGAAAGAAAGAACGATGGGAGGAAAGAGAGGAAGTAAAGAAAGAGAGAAGGAAGGAAAGATGGAAGAAAGGATGGATTCTGGCTTATCTGGAGGCAAGGAGAAAGTCAGATGATGTCATTATAGAGTGACGATAGCATAGAGAGGTGACTTTAGTGGATGTACAGGTCAACAAAATAAGATTGTTTTTTCCTGATTGTTCCCTATCCAGAGTTTCAGATCAGAAAACACTTCTATGTGTTGTTCTCAAGGGCAAATGTTGTTTGTTGTATTTGTCTTATTTTCACCTGCTCAGCCAGAACGTTAATTGTGTTATAGTGCCGAGGCTCAAAGGTAGCTTATCTCAGCAGATACTCACCAGATTTCAATGGACTTTAGTTTGGACGTTCCCGGTCCCCATAGAGATGGACAAAGTACAATTCAAGGCCGGTAAAATTAACAGTGTGTGCTATAATTTTTTATTTTTTTTTTGCTGCCATAAAAATAAAGCCTGCAGTTTTACTTCATCATGCAATTAAAGATTAGTTGCAGCTGATTGACAATGAGTCATATTAATTTACAGCGTTAATAATTCATTTTCTCTTCTTAAAACTATTCTTCTATTCTCAGATAAGTCTTTACCTGTGAACTGGTAAATTGGGTATTGTCATCTTCACCTCTTTTATTTTATTTTATTTTTTGACTGTCTTCAATTCAATTCCAGTGACAGTAAAAAAAAAAGGGAAAAAAAGTCTCTATTAAATCTAAAATTTGCTTTCTGCAACATTAAGATACCCCATTTTGTGCTGATGTACCCATGGGTCTTGTTAAAATTACATCAGTACAAATGACTACCAAAAAATAACTTTGCCCTCAATAGCTCTGTCAAGCACTTCTGAAGAAGCAGAGGTAGAAATATGAAGGCACTATTAAAGAAATAATTAGGGTAAAAAGAAGAGAATAGCAAACTGGGAATGAGAAATGAAGAAAAATCATCACTGTTGCTATAGCAGGTTGTCTACATGTCTGTCTTTCTATTGCTAAAACTGACCCAAACCATCTCACTGCTTTTGTGTCTGGTCTTTAAATTGGACTGAAGATTCAAACATGTCATGTCCAAGGAATGTGGCTTTGGTTGGTATTCTGGTTCAGTTTGAGCAATAAATCAGAGTGAAGACGCCCATGTGCAAAGGCAGCGGGGTTAACTGGCTAGCTTGCTACATAAAAGGATGAAGGAAGGATGGAAAGAAGGAATAAGGAAGGAAAGGAGGAAGAAAGAGGGAAGGAAGGGAGGAAAGGAAATGAAAGGAAAGGAAAGGAAAGGGAAGGACAGAGGAAAGAAGGATGGAAGGATGGTAGCAGGGAGGAAGGAAGGGAGGAAGAAAGAGGGAAGGAAGGGAGGAAAGGAAGGAAGGAAGAAAGAAGGAAGACAAGGAGGGAGGGAGGAAGGACAGAAAGGGGGAAGGAAGGAAGAAGGAAGGAAAGGAGGAAGAAGGAAAGAAAGAAGGAGGGAGGGAAGGAAGGAAGGAATGGGGGAAGGAAAGAAGGAGGGAGGGAAGGAAGGGAAGAAGGAGTGAGAGGGAAGGAAGGACCAAAGGAAGGAAGAAAGGGTCAATTTGACCCGAGAAGACAATATGAGGGTTAAATAGAGACTTTTTAAAAAATGCAACACACTAAACTCTGCTAGGGAGGGAGGGAGGGAGGGAGGGAGGGAGAAAGGAAGGAAGGAAGGAAGGAAGGAAGGAAGGAAGGAAAGAAAGAGGGAGGGAAGGGAAGGAAACACACGTGGTTCACCTCCTGGAATGATGATGTGTTTTTTGCAATGAATTCACAGTTTCCTTCTCTTTTCTCTTTTTCCCCCTTTCTTCACATCCCTGCTTCCCCATTGCTGCTACCTGGTGCTTCCTAATCCATCTCTGTGTCTCACCACCACTCCATGTCTACATAAAGGTAAGACATATGTCTTCTCTAAGCATGTGGAGCCGCTGTACTGGATGTTAACTGGATGTATGAAGAGGAAGGAAGGAAGGAAGGAAGGAAGGAAGGAAGGAAGGAAGGAAGGGAGGGAAGAAGTAAAAAAGGAGGGAGGGAGGGAGGGAGGAAAGAAAGGGGGAAGGAAGGAAGGAAGTAAGAAGGAAGAAAAGGATGGAGGGAGGAAGGAAAGAAAGGGGGAAGGAAGGAAGAAGGAAGAAAAGGATGGAGGGAGGAAAGGAGGAAGGAGGGAAGGAAAGAAGGAGTGTGAGGGGGAGGGAAGGAAGGACAGAAGGAAGGAAGAAAGGGTCATTTTGACCCGGGAGGACGATAAAGGAGGATTAAATCGAGACTTTTTAAAAAAATGCAACACACCAAACTCTGCTAGGTGAAGAGGCCCATGTGGAAAGGCAGCGGGGTTAACTGGCTAGCTTGCTTCATAGTAGGCAGAGTCTGAAGGCCAGAGATGCTTAGTGAACAGATTCATTTGGCATCTATTTATCAGGTATCCACTGATCCGCTTTTTAGTCATATGCGTAGGTGTAAAATGTATTAAATGGAAAATTCCACCCACCCTCAAAAACCCCCATCCCCATCCTTAGATATCAGTCGGGGATGTTCATGAGCTATACTCTGATGAAGAGTTGTAATGTGCTTTCATGTTGACAACATTTTCCCTCAGCGCCTCATCTACATCTGCTCATTTTTGCAGCACGCCTCACACATGCAAAGGGAAGGGAGTGACAACGATAGAACAGAAACAGTGATATGGATAATTACAGCAATAGTTAAGAGTTTCTAGTCAGGAAAGAGTGAAGCTGGCATGCCTTAGGGCCTCGCTGGCTTAAGCTCCTTTCTGAAGCCCCTACAGAAAATCTCTTCTGATCTGAACTTGTAAAAATCCTTCATCCCTTCATGGCTCCTCAGAACTGCAGTTTGTAGGTGGTGTGAAGAGGTTTAAAAACATAGACTCATGCTTTTATTTATTCATTTATTTATTTTATTTTTTTATGTATTGGCTTGGTTACTTTGGCAACGTAATTGGTACGGAGGTGGCTGGGTTGGACAGTGGGCATGCGACCAGAGATCAAGGTTTTGCAACAAAGGGCTGTATTTGGTATTTTCCGAGGAAGCGGCACAAACGACTGTCACAAGCAGCTCACTGACTGTAATTTACTGACCTTGAAAGTCAGGTTTGTGCATCTGTGTGGTATTTCGGCGACCGGCACAGAGGGGAAGAAAGGGGCAGACAGTTGGAAAGTTCAATCAAATGAATTAGTTGTATTTCTGTTGAACTTTGATGTTGTCTTGACAACAGACGTTACACAGAAGCATATCTACTAAAAGGTGCGATATGAATGAACTGCTGCTTTAGTCCTATTTTCCCTCAGACCTATGTTCCCTCAGCCCTATGTTCCCTCAGTTCTATGTTTCCTCAGCCCTATGTTCCCTCAGTCCTATATTCCCTCAGCTCTATGTTCCCTCAGCCCTATGTTCCCTCAGTCCTATGTTCCCTCAGCCCTATATTCCCTCAGCCCTATGTTCCCTCAGTCCTATGTTCCCTCAGCCCTATATTCCCTCAGCCCTATGTTCCCTCAGTCCTATGTTCCCTCAGCCCTATATTCCCTCAGCCCTATGTTCCCTCAGCCCTATGTTCCCTCAGCCCTATGTTCCCTCAGCCCTATGTTCCCTCAGCCTTATGTTCCCTCAGCCCTATGTTCCCTCAGCCCTATGTTCCCTTAGCCCTATGTTCCCAATTTGGTGTAAAATCCTTGAGGGAAGATAAAACTGGGGGAACATAGTAATGAGGGAACAAAGGGATGACACCAAACAGGGAAAGGCTCTTCAATCAAAATCAGGACAGAATATAACATTTAATTTGGTTAAAGCAGAAAAGTCATTAAATCAGTATTGATTTGTTCTCACTTTAATATGGTCATATTATTTTCTGTAACATTTTTATACTTTAAATAAGCCCATTTGGGTTTTCTGCCTCTCCTTGGACTCTATATTATCAGTTATTTGTCATTTGTTGTCTAATTATAACTTTTGCAAAGTAAACTAAACTAACTTTGTGGCTATTTGCGATGATTTTTGTCTCTATACAAAAAAAAAATCAGTATTAATAATAATATCTTTTTTTCTTTCTGCTTGTTGTTTGTTTGTTTTTGTTTTTAAAAAGCGCCGGCCTGCTGCTGCTAATGACAGCACATGGTATAATGGTGCCTTTCAGCAGCTTTAATGCACTCACACACAGGGACATTTTCAAACACTTTCAATTTCACGTCTCTCGCCCCACATACATTAAAGGACAGCTGGTTAATTGTGCGACTAGCCAACAAATAGATAAGTTGGAGTGATATATAATATTATTGTAATCAGGAATCCATCATGTCAGCACACTGTCATTAATTTTTGTTGTTGTTGCATCATTGTCAAGTTAGAGAACGCAAACACATTAACAAAACCTTTTGACCTGGAAGTCTGTAACGCTATGGCATGTGTGAAGTTATGGCATATGAAATGGCTTTATTGATGCTTTAAAAGTATTTATTAGACCATAAAATGACAGCTCAAGCCCGCTGCAGTAAATTGTTTTAATTATGGAAAAAAGCCACATTGCCATCAACATAGAACGTCGACTTTTCTCATTAGAGTAAAAAGGTATAACAAACTCACTCATGCTACAGTGAGTGCATTTTTATGTTCATCTGTGCTCTCCTAGTGAGCGATTCGTCCAGATAACAAGCTTATAAAAACTATCAAGTGTAACATATACTATAAACAAGAGTCCTGAGTAGACTGGCTAATTGGAAAGAGAAGCTGGATTGTCAGAAAATATCAAAGCCATACTTGATACGTGTTGAGTATTGTGCATGAGGGTGACGTTATATGAGGAGCGGAGTTATTTCTTGTTGTATTTTTTACCTTTAATTTTGCATTTTGGCACCAAACAGTGTCGATGAGCGACCGAGGACTTCATTACACAGAAACTCTTTGTGTCTTCCTCTTCGTTTACAACTAACATGAGTTTGGTGTATAGTTATTTTTTAACCCTCCTGTTGTCCTCGAGTCAAGGAAGGAAGGAAAGGAGGGAGGAAGGAGGGAGGGAGGGAGGGAGGAAAGGAAGGAAGGAAGGAAGGAGGGAGGGAAAGAGGGAAGGAAGGAAAGGAGGGAGGGAAGAAGGAAGGAAAGGAAGGAAGGAAGAAGGAAGAAAAGGAGGCAGGAAGGAAGAAGGAAGGAAAGGAGGGAGGAAGGTGGGAAGAAGGAAAGAAAGGAGGGAGGAAGGAGGGAAAGAGTGAAGGAAGGAGAGGAGGGAGGAAGAAGGGAGAGAGGGAAGGAAGGAAAAGAGGGAGGAAGGAAGGAAGAAAGGAAGGAATGAAAGGAGGGAGGAAGGAAGGAAAGAGCGAGGATGGAAAGAAAGATAGAAGGAGGGAGGGAGGAAGGACAAACTGAAGGAAGGAAGGGAAGGAGGAAGGAAGGAACAGTCAAAACAGACAGGGTCAATTTGATCCGGGAGGACGACAGGAAGCTTAATACATTTTGAATTCCTATATTAAATTTTGATTTGTCACCTCCCATAGCCCACATAGACCTTCCACCACCACCCTTTGATGCTCTTACTTTAATAATACATTTGATGAGGCATTCAGATTTTTTTTTTTTTTGCCTTTAATTTACATATGGATTCATTTATTCCATGCAAGTGCTTCTGTGTTGCCAGAAGAAAACCCCTGAAGACATCTGTTCAGCTTCTCACGAGAGAAAATGGCAAGCTATTTTTTAAAGATAGCACCAACTTCTCTTATTGCCAAAAATGTCGGATAAAAGCTTCTGTTGTTGTGTGTTCAGGTGTTCTCGAAGGAATGTGACTGAAATAAAAATGTTTACCTTCGCTAAAGATAAAGAAAGACTCGGTGTAAGTGTACCAATTAGAGAGAAACACCATATTGAATTTTTTTTTTTCCCAGCAGTAATCAATAATATTCATGGTCATTACTGAACCTGATGCTTTTCATCTTGGTACCACTTATAAAAGGCAGCTTACTTCTTGCACATTCCTAAGTATACACTTAATATACATCCTTTGATGTGGACATAATGTTACATCTAAACCAGGCGGGGAGTTCCGGTCCTCTGTAATGAGGCCAACGCGGAAGTAACTTAGAACTGCAATTCTATCAAAAGGCCACCAGGGGGCGACCGTCTCTATACAAGTCAATGGAGAATTCACCAACTTCTCACTTGATTTCTAACCTCAGTAAACGTTTTCAAAATGTGTTTATGGTCTCAATCGCTAGTTTAAAGCCTTCTTCAATACAGTATGATGTTCATTTGTGACATTTTGGCCTCCCTAATTTTATATTTGACGATAAAGCAGGGTATGCATTAGGGCGTGGCTACGTCCTGATTGACAGGTTGATTGCCCTATGTCCTCGAGATCCAGCCCTCGCAACCATAGCAACCTTCCCGCTCCTCCCATGGCTCCGCCTCATGCCCATATAAGTAGAATCCTTGTTTTTATTTTTCCCAGCATGCACCTGAAATTTTCAAGATGGCGCTGCCCAGATTCGAAACTATTGGCTTCCGAGTAGCAGTCCACAAACCAATGGGTGGTGTCACGGATGTTACGTCCATTTCTTTTATACAGTCTATGATCTAAACTCATATTTTATATTATTAATGATAACATGGGTTCAACAGAAACTAACAGGGGAAGAAACACTAATAGTTATTTTATCAAACAGGTCATAAATCAGCCAGTTTAGCCACATTTTTTTTGGCTAAACGGAAAGTGAGTGCACCTGAAATGTCAGCAGTAATCAGATAGGACAAAGTAACCGGGGGTCCATTCCAGGAAAGCAGGTTCAGTAAAAAAAATGCTTGGGTTTGTTAACCTTGAATTGAGGGAAACTGCAAGATCACTTCAACTCTGGGTCAGTTAGGCAGGCTTTTTTTTTTCAATAAACCCCTACATTTTTCTCTGTCTCCTCCTCCTCCTCCTCTCCTAGAGAGCCTGAAGGAGCTGTCGGACACGCTGTTTCATTTCCTCATTGATACAGTCATATCAAAGTGAATACTGAAGCTCATTAATTTGCAGAGATTTACATCAGCAGGGGAAGATCAGAATTCGTTTGGACATTAGCTTGTTACCCAAGGATTATCTTTACCAACATCACTGCCTTTTATGAAACAGTAAGCCATTTTTGAACAGCAGTCTCTGCACTGACAGTCAAATATTACACATTGTGGATTCATCTTATGTTTTCCTGAGTTTTTCTTTATAACACAGTGAAGGAAATGTGCACAGTGGTAAGGCAGCTGTCAGGTTGTCAGAACAGCTCCTCTGCAGTGAAACGTTTACTGCACAGCTGAAAAGTACAGTGCAAAAAAATAAAAGAACAACATACGGCTGAAAACATTCTCAAACTAGGGTAAATTTAGTTTTTGAACATAGGATGCATACAGCTTTTTTTCTTTTAAAGATGAATGCATATAATCTGAATATTTATACCTACACTGAATTATAATGGAAATAATTAATTATTAATCATAACATCAGCGCTCCATTGATGATGGGTAGTTTTCCATCTCACAGTTAGTCATCTTAGGTTCAGTTTTTTAAACCATGGGGTGTCTTAACAACCTGTCTAATCATCTGACTGCTCTTATTTCTTGCACTGTTGGACATAAACTTAATAAAGCATATTTTGTTTTAGCAGTTATTGCTTGATATGGTGAGATGACTTCTATTAATTACCATGCATCTCAAGCATCTACAGCCTATTTAGCAAATTAAGTAGCGGCATCATTTTACTATAAGCATTAATTTAGCATTAATTTGAGGATAAACCAAAAAACATGGTTACAAACTAAAACTAAGGCTGTGTTTGAAACCGCATACTACACACGACATACTACATACTTCTATACTACACACTAAACAACCAGATAGTAAGCAGACCGTTTACACTGTAGTAAACTACACGATAACCCACAATGCATTTGGTTCCTACCCGAGCTGAAATCAGCAGGCTGGAGCTGATTTCATTTTAGCTCTAACTCTGTAAATAAACCACTTTATCCACATTTCTAACCTTTTTAGGAAGAAAGTAAAGTAGCCCTTTAGATCCACAATGTGACGCTAATTTGTCCAAATAACACCTGTTTAAAGTTTTGTTCCTGAGGATTCGGAGTTAGCCGTAGCGAGTAACGCACTTCCTGTCATTTTCACAAAAATAAAACAACCGTTGCCTTTTATTATTAAGAAAACCATAACGATAGAATTGGTGCTTTTATTTTGAAAACAGGAAGTGAACATACCCTCGCTGTTTTGTTTTTTTTCCCGAAGTTACATTGCATCTTGGGTAATGTGAGTGTGAGTAGTCAGCTCTTGATGCATACTCTGCATTTCTGGAGAATCTAGTAAACCATCCAGGAACTTCTCACATACTCTAAATCACATACTACGCAGTTGAAACACACTACATACTTCAAATGACGTCAGAGTTAGTACGAGTAGTAGGAAAGTATGCGGTTTCGAACAGACCCTAAGTCATAACTTTTGACAACATGAACCATTTTTGCAATACAGTGAATACTTTACATATATACTCTTTGAAAAAACACAGCAAACAGCAAAGCAGTCCAAAAAGAAAAACTACCCTCATTGCCAAGGCTGACTTAATAGCAGGCGTGATGACAGACATTATCCATACCACATATGTTTTATCCGATCAACCTGCCCACCTCTGGGTGAGTTAAAGGCTTTAAGGGTGAGTCAGTAGCATCTTAGTGGGAGTGAGGCGGACTAGTCTGTTGCAGTCCTGCTTTGACCACATATTCAGAATGGAATTTGTTTCCTGGTCATATGAGCTGACTTGGATAAAACAAATCTCCATCTGTTGACTCTGTTTAAAATAACTCTTGTGTTACTCCTTGCTTTCCCTGCTCTGGAAAAAGTCCTGCCCTCCATTTTCACAAAGCTCATAGAAATGCATGAGGTGTCGCACTGTAGCTGCTTTTGCACTCAACACATATTAGCCCTAACTCTTCATTTTGAGTATATGAGAATTTATGACCCCTTAAATGGATTAGCTTTATTATCGGAGGAGCCACAAGTCAGAGAGACCATGGTTTATGTATTCTTTATCCATCCTCAGTGTTTCTCTTCCAGCTATGGCAGGCCAGAATAGCTTGAAGCAAATGAACAGCAGCCATGCTTTTTTTTTTTTTTGCTTTTTTTTTTTTTATAAATGCTGATCAAAGAGGAAACTTTGGCCTGGGCACCAAGGTTTTTTGGGGAAAAGACCAAAGAAAACCAAGCAACAAAGACGCCAGCCTCCTAAATAACAAACCAAACTGCTTAAGTCTATCAAAGTGTGTTTTGGATGTTTTAAGTTTCCTCTCTTCCTGCCTCTTTGAAATGTAAACTTACAAAAAGTGGGAGTATATTGCAGGGCATGTTAAGGTCTGAAGAGAGTAAATGTTTTAAGAGCACACAAATTCATTTCCTTTTTCTTTTATATACACATACATTCATAATTGGTGTAGGGGGGTTGCTATAGAAACCACTATAACTCAGATTAATTCCTGACAGCGGTCGCAGTCAAAATAAATGGCTTTGGGAATTGGGGCACGCTCCACATAAGCAGAGAACTGGGGTAAATTTAGCTGCCCTAGGAGAAGAAGGAGCTGCCAGAATCTTCTGCTAAAATGGAAGAAAGCAATGAACACGCTTGTTTCTTCACTGGAAGGGAAAAAAAAAGTAACGTAGCGCTTTGATCTGATGACAGAATTAGATGCAACCAGATTATTCAACAGAAAGATGACATCAGACTTCAAGCTCATTGAAGGTCCAAAATGAGAGGAGTTCATCCTCTAGGGAGCATGAATGTGCTGAATTAAACTTTGACATTTCAGAAAGACTAATGCAGCACTCAAAATAAGTTTATTGCAAGCCACCATGTGATATGGATCTAATAAACTTTGGTACAACATCAAGTTTGAAGTATGTAGACCGTGCAATGCTCATACTGAATCATAGGCTAGGATGCAAGTCATCATTGCTATGCATGATACGTCATGATAAAAACCGAAAGACTCACCACACAAAAAAGGCTTCTGCTGCCACAAAGACTTTCTTCCTTGTTAGAATATTTAGTTTTGCTTGTTTAACCTCAATCATCGGATTTACCACATCTTTATCAGTGTGTCATTTCATGCTGCATTCCTGTT